>CM026262.1:20172082-20772082 GCA_014851425.1 Senna tora
ATGACTCACTAATCAATTTATGAGATCGTTTTAATCCTTATGTAATACCCAAACCCTTGATTAGATTATAACCTAGCTCTAAGGCCTTTCCTAAGTTCAATTACCATAAAATGTCGACGTTTACTAACAACTTCTATACGATTTCTTTAATGAGTTTCTAATTAATAGGGTAAACCAAACCTTGGACTCAATTAACAACTTACCCCCTTACTTGTACTGTTCGGCAGACGGACTTTCCTGGAGAAGTCATTTACAAAGAAAATATCAGGGGAATACCGGCAGAAGGGTAGCTGCTTGGTAGTAGAGGATCCTTAACTACGAAGACTTCGATGTTGGGGAGTACTTCAATGTAGGGGAATACTTAAGTCAGTTAGAGTTTATAGAAGTAGGACCTAGTGTGCTATGCAAATAGCTAGTGTCTTGGCGTGTTCCAAGACGGATATAAGAAGTCACTACGAAGGTAGCTAGTCGGACAAGCAGATTGAGTCAAGGTAAGCCTCACTAGAGAAGGCAATAGTTAACTCCTCGGAGAACTAAATTGGAGCATGGCATGTGGTACGTGTCAGACAGTCCATTGCGAAATTAGTAGCACAAAGTGAATTGAAACTAGGAAAGTTAGGTATCCTCGAGGAAGGATACGAGTCTGTCGGTTAGCACCTCACGAAGGGGTGGTTAACTACGAAACTAGGAATACAAACGATCACAAAAAGAAGATGTAGAAACCAGATAGAGACCTTGAGTCTCTAGGAAAGAAATGAACCGTAGGGTAAAACGGTAAAACTTCCACGTTGAGAGAAACCATAGATGAAAATGAGCCAAGGAATGGCAACAAGCCAACAACCCCACGAAGGAGATGAAATTCGGGGACCGAATTTCTTAAGGGGGGAAAATGTAATACCCCGGAAAATTTCGAGGATTAAAGAATGATTTATTTAAAATCTCGAGGATTTAAGAATGATTTATTCCGGGGCTAGGAATTTAAAACCTCAGAAGGAATATAGAAAAAAAAAGGTATGAAAGTAAAAAGAAACCGGAAGGGAAATTTTTTTTGTTTTCAAAGATTATAATACAGAGAAAGTTTTTCGATGATTAAAATAAAATAAAGGATGAAAGAAAGAAGTAAAATATTTTTGGAATTAATTCGGGACCTAAGAAATTGGAAATCTAAAATAAATAGGAGTGAGAAATAAATTTAAATATTATTAGTCATTATTTATTTAATTATTAATTAATTAATTTACTTATTTTAATACTTTCAGATTTATTTATTTATTGTTATTATTATTATATAAAGGGGGTTAGGTAGGTAAAAAAAATAAAAGAAATAAGAAGAAAGGAAAAAGAGAAGGGGTGCCGAGAAAAAAAAAGAAAGAGAAGAATTGAAATATAATAGAAACAAAGAGAAAGAAGGATAGAAAGAGAGAGAGAGTCGCCCGAGAAAAAAAAGAAAACGGACGAGTGAGAGAGAGAAAGAGCCAAGAGGTAGAGAGAGAGAGGGGGTTCACCAGAAATTTCGCCGGAGGAGAGCGGTCTGACACCGGCCACAACCACCGGAGCTCGACTCCAACATCTTCCACACCTCGCACCAATCGAATCAAGGTTGGTAACCCCAATTTCATTCTAAACCCTAAATTTTTCTATTTTTAGGGATTCCTTCGATTGAGTTGTTTCGAGGGTAGATTGAGACCTAGAAAGTGTTCTTGAACACTTTGTTAGGGTAGGAATCGAGATTATATTCTCGGATTTGCCCAAATTCGAATTTGAAAGGATTTGGGGTTAAGATTCTAATTATTTATAAATTGGGGAAATTGTTGATAATTAGGATTGAGCTTGGATTTGAGTAAATAGACTTGGATTGATATTGTTGAAATTATAATTATTTCCAAATTGGGGAAAATTGTTGATAATTAGGATTACGCTTATATGCGAGTAAGTCAAGTGTCTGAGGAATGATACACATAAGTCGGGATAGAGAAGTCCGATAAGACTAAGAGCTTGACTCTGTGGCAACCATGGACTACATGTGAGAGTAATGGAGAGATAAATAACAAGTTAAACTAAGTAAAAATTTAATGAAATAAATGTTGTTCTTATAGGAAGAACGATATGCAATAGAGTGCAACAAGAACTCCGAGGAGACTAAAGTTACAGGAGAGGATTGCATAGAAGGTTGGCCAAGGTGAGGACTCTTTCATCTCTGCTCCTAGGGTTCTATGCTTATGTGGATTACATGAGTATGTATATTCTCTGCTTGTCTGGTATGTGTTAGCTAGAGATATAGAATGCTAAAAGAATGAAAGAACTAGAAAATAGGTTGTGGAAAGTAGCTTGGATAGGAAGATATAGGAGTAGAATATAATAGTTTGCTATGATTGGTGTGTTACAAATCCAACTCATACACTTCGAGAGGCATGAAGAGTATTTTATTAAATCTTTTCCACGACGGTGGCAAGAGTCCTTGTACGGAAGGACTAAACTTTTAATTTGAAAACTCGTCACGACGGTGACTTAAATTATAATCATGCAAATGGAGTTATTGGTGGGTTTCGGATTTGATTGTGCTAGCGATGTGAGACATCGACTAGAACAACGTCAGATGGCACTTGAGACCTCAGTTTTATAATCACCATGACGATGGTCATTGCCCTATCCTGGCAATAGGGTCAGAAAGGTTTTATATTGCTATGGCGATAGCTTGAGGCTCAGAGAGTGCATCTGGACGGGTATATGAGTTGTATCCTGTTGAGGATACTTGTACATATTAATAAGGAGAAGAATTAATGATCATTAAGGAAAGATACAAAGAATCCTATTAAAATGTGAGACTAAGGTAAGGAGACACGGGAGGAACCTACGGGTGAACCGTGAGCCTAACCTAGTAAAAGAGAAACCATCATGTGGAGTTGGTACAGGGTGTGTCAGTGGCCATGCTTCGAGACGTCGTGCCGTGCCCGCCATGTGGCCTGATTGGGTAATGGACGAGTGGGCTCAAGCTTTTGCCCCGTAGTAAGGGGCCAGGACGTGCCACGTGGTGGCTACATATCAGTTGTTTGATAGATAGAAGTTGATTGTGTTTGATTAATAGAATTGTCACGAGGTGAGTAGTACCCAAGTGAATGGGTTAAGTATTGTTTGATTAACAGAATTGTCACTAGGTGACCAGTACTCGAGTGAATGGGTTAAGTATATTTGCCACGTGGTGGCCAGCAACCCGAGTGCACGGGTTCAAAGTGGGAAAGCCACGTAGTGGCTAGTAGATACCCCAGAGTTGGAGAGATTAAGTAGATGTATGTTATAGTATCTGTGTGTATATACAAATTGTCTTTGTTTGCGTATGATTTCTGATTGTGCAGCGTAGTAGTGACGTACAGGATTACGTCACCACACTGTCTTGGTTGATTCAAACATGTTGAACGTGAGAAGACCGGTAAGTGAAAGCCGGCATTATATGTTATATGTTTACTTGTTGAGTGATGATGTGAATTAAACTGCTGCTTGCTTATATCTGCTAAATGCATGTAAGTGTTTGGGTGAAATTTCTGTTATTGTCTGATTACCAAGAATGCATGCTAACTCACAGTAACTAGTTGTTTGTGCATGTGGTTGTGTATGACTCCCAGTCCCAGTGGTAAGGTACCCGCCTTGCGCCGGGGATGGGAGAGTCCTCACTGAGTCGCGTGGTTAAGACTCACACCTCATTTTTACTACATAGAGACAGGTTAAGTACAGGTGGAAAAAGTCTCGGTGGAATGAGGGTTGAGCAACACTTTCCAAGACCCACAACTTGTTCATCTGGGTGAATAAAGTGTAATTGTAATTTAATTTACTTTATTATTGTATCATAAAGTAAAGGGTAGACGTACCCAATTAGATTGTATTACTAAATCTAGAACTGTCAGCTTCACACACCTTAAAGATCAGGATTTATTTTACTGCGATACAGGGAAAATTTGTTTTCAAAATGTATATATATACATATATCTGTTGCATGTGAATAGGATACGCAGCATCTTCGGATGTGTAGCTAGTACACAGGTTATATATATTATGAGTGTTTTCCTATATCTATATCCTGAAGCGGCACTGGCCGTTGATTTGCTTGCCTAGGATAGGCCACCATTTTCAGTGTAGCCATGGTATTATACTGCATGTGGATGTATTTTCAATAATAGATATTCTGTCAATTAGGTGATAAGGCTTACAGGAATAGGGATATTCCTTGTGTCTGTGCCGGTCATGGTCCTCTAAACGGGGGTCGTGACAGCAATGGCCTCAACGGGCAAATCTTTTAATATTTAACTGACCCTAGTGCCAGGCTAGGGCAATATCCTCAACGGGCAAATCTTTTCTGACTCGTTTCTCTCCCCGAGCTCTCAGCTGGGGTTCTGACTCTATCTATCCATTTCTATCCGAAACTGACTTTACCTAGGTGGTGTGAACCTCCCTATGACTCACTAATCAAGTTATGAGATCGTTTTAATCCTTATGTAATACCCAAACCCTTGATTAGATCATAACCTAGCTCTAAGGCCTTTCCTAAGTTCAATTACCATAAAACGTCGACGTTTACTAACAACTTCTATACGATTTCTTTAATGAGTTTCTAATTAATAGGGTAAACCAAACCTTGGACTCAATCAACAACTTACCCCCTTACTTGTACTGTTCGACATATCTCATGTTATCACATGGATACCCTCCAGTACCTCTTTACCTGTAGTCAAACACACATATACAAATATTTTCACTTATAACAGTTTAGGAACAACAATAGCATGTTAACCACTAAGTAATTCTTACAAATAGGCAAGTGGGCAAACCACATATCCACATCCTCAATCAACCCTGTAGGGCAAGGATGGGAAACCCCTCACCTGGACGGCTTCCTTGCGCTTGTCCTGGAGTAACTCCCGCTCCGGAGGAGTCGTGGTTTCCTAGCGAATGCATTCAAGTGGTTAACATCTCATCTATATGAAATTCATATGCATACTACATGCTCATGCCTAGAATGCATCTAGACGTTGCCAAGAACCGAGTCCTTGGTCTTATCCGTCTTCCCTCTCTTCTGTGAGAGTCTCAAGTGCCTTGCACTTGGTTTCATACAACCATCGTTCTCCTTGAGTTGCTTTTGGGGTCTTGGATTTGAGTTACTAAACCTAAACATGCTTCTACGCCATCCTACTTAAGGTTATCTAATGACGGTGTACAGGGAATTTAGAAATTCAAGAAGTTGGGCGTAGCTTATTTCGTAAGTTTCTATCCTTGGGGGATAAGAAGACATTCGAAATGGTTTTGATCCTTAAAAAACATGGTTGGGGTGTCCTAAGATGTTTCAGATTGAAAATAGGAGGTTCGGACGCCCCGGATTGGCTTAAAAATGGCTTTTGAGCATGCTGGACAGAGGCCCGGCGCTATAGCGCCGTTTCTGGAGCTATAGCGCCAAGCTACTTCCCAACAGCTTTTGGTGAACCAGAGAAATGGCGCTATAGCGCCAGTTCACAGCACAACAATTCGTTTGCTGCACTGTGGGCCGGTTTAAGCCCGTTCTGGCCCCTTTTCAACCCCGGCTTCGACTCCGCACCTCACGGGTTTTGTTCCCCTACAAGCCAACTACATAAATCCAACCCTAACTACTCAAATTGGGAATATTTAGAATTTTAAACCCCAAACCCTTTCAAATTCGAATTTGGCTAAACCCGAGGGTATAGCCTCGATTATTATCCCAACTAAGTGTTCAAGAACACTTCCTAGGTGTCAAGCTACCCTCGAAACAACCCAATCGAAGGTGGATTGAAGAAATCCCTAAAATGAAGAAATTTGGGATTTTCAAATGAAATTGGGGTTACCAACCTTTGATCTGATTGGTGGAAGGTGTAGGAGACGTCTTACCCGAGCCCCGGTGACTTTTCCGACGTCGGCTAGCTCTCCCCGGTCACTTTTCCGGCGCACCCCACCTCTTCTTCTCCTTCTCCTTCACGCCACCTTTCTCTCTCTCTCTCTCTCTCTCTCTCTCTCTTCTTTCCCTTTCTTCTTTCTCTCTATTCTTTCTCATCCTCCTTCATTCCTTTATCACCAAACCAACGGCACCCCACTTCCCATTTCTAAAATAATTAATTAAAATAATAATAATAATAATAATAATAATAAATGAATAAATGATAACTAAATAATAATGATAATATCCCCAAATTAAATCCTCCTCTTTCCAATTAAATTTTTATTTTCTCTTATATCCCAAAAATATTTTCTACTCCCCTTTTTCCTATTTAATTCAGGTTTTCAATTTCTTAGGTCCTGAATTAAATCCAAAAAATTATTTTCTACTTCTTTTCTTCCCCTTTTCATTTCATTTTAAACTTCGAAAAAATTTCCCGGGTATTACATTTTTCGCCGATGAGTGTTTCGAAAACTTTATATTCATTTTTATTTTTTTAATGAGTTTTTGTCGATTAGTGCTTTGAAAATTGGATATTCATTTTTCATTTTTTAGTAAGTTTTCGCTGATGAGTGTTTCGAAGACTTGATATTCATTTTTCTTTTTTTAATCAATTTTTGCCGATGAGTGTTTCGAAAACTTGATATTCATTTTTCTTTTTTTAATCAGTTTTAGCTGATTAGTGTTTTTGAAAACTTGATATTAATTTTTCTTTTTTGGATCAATTTTCGCCGATGAGTGTTCTGAAAACTTGATATTCATTTTTCTTTTTTTTAATCAGTTTTTGCCGATGAGTGTTTCGAAAACTTGATATTCATTTTTCTTTTTTTAATCAGTTTTAGTCTTTGAGTGTTTTCGAAAACATGATATTCATTTTTTTTTTAAAATCAAATTTCTCCGATGAGTGTTCTGAAAACTTGATATTCATTTTTCTTTTTTTTAATCAGTTTTTGCCAATGAGTGTTTCGAAAACTTGATATTCATTTTTCTTTTATTAATCAGTTTTGGCCGATGAGTATTTTTGAAAACTGTATATTCATTTTTCTTTTTTTAATCAATTTTCGCCGGTAAGTGTTCCGAAAACTTGATATTCTTTTCTTTTTTTAATCAGTTTTCTTCAATAAGTGTTTCGAAAACTTGATATTCATTTTTCTTTTTCTCAATCAGTTTTCGTCGATGAGTGTTTCGAAAACGTGATATTTATTTTTCTTTATTTAATTAGTTTTCGTCGATGAGTGTTTTGAAAACCTGATACTCATTATTCTTTTTTTAATCATTTTTCTTCGATGAGTGTTTCGAAAACTTGATATTCATTTTTCTTTTTTTAATCAGTTTTTGTCGATGAGTGTTTTGAAAACTTGATATTCATTTTTCTTTTTTTAGTAAGTTTTCGCAAATGAGTGTTTCGAAAACTTGATATTCATTTTTCTTTTTTTAAGTAGATTTTGCCGATGAGTATTTCAAAAACTTGATATTTATTTTTCTTTTTTTAATCAGTTTTCGCTGATGAGTGTTTTCGAAAACTTGATAATTATTTTTCTTTTTTTAAACAGTTTTCGCCGATGAGTGTTCTGAAAACTTGATATTCATTTTTCTTTCTTTTAATCAGGTTTCGCCGATGAGTGTTTTGAAAACTTGATATTTATTTTTCTTTTTTTTAATCAGTTTTCGCCGATAAGTGTTTCAAAAACTTGATATTTATTTTTTTAACCAGTTTTCGGCGATAAGTGTTTCGAAAACTTAATAGTAATTTTTCATTTTTTAATCAATTTTTGCCGTTGAGTGTTTCAAAAACGTAGTATTCTTTTTTCTTTTTTTAAACAGTTTTCGCCGATGAGTGTTTCAAAAACTTGAAATTCATTTTTCTATTTTTTAATCAGTTTCCGTCGATAAGGGTTTCGAAAACGTGATATTCATTTTTCTTTATTTAATTTGTTTTCACCGATGAGTATTTCAAAAAGTTGATATTCATTTTTCTTTTTCTTAATCAGTTTTCGCTGATGAGTGTTTCGAAAACGTGATATTCATTTTTCGTTATTTAATTAGTTTTCACCGATGAGTATTTCGATAGCTTGATATTCATTTTTCTTTTTTTAATCATTTTTCGCCGTTGAGTGTTTTCGAAAACTTGATAATTATTTTTCTTTTTTTAATCAGTTTTCGTCGATGAGTGTTCTAAAAACTTGATATTCATTTTTATTTTTTTAATCAGGTTTCGCCGATGAGTGTTTTGAAAACTTGATATTCATTTTTCTTTGTTTTAATCAGTTTTCGTCGATGAGTGTTTCAAAAACGTAAAATTCATTTTTCTTTTCTTTTTTTTAAAATAGTTTTCCCCGATGAATGTTTCGAAAACTTGATATTCATTTTTCATTTTCTTAATCAGTTTTCGCCGATGAGTGTTTCGAAAACGTGATATTTATTTTTCTTTATTTAATTAGTTTTCATCGATGAGTGTTTCGAAAACCTGATATTCATTATTCTTTTTTTAATCATTTTTCTTCGATGAGTGTTTCGAAAACTTGATATTCATTTTTCGTTATTTAATTAGTTTTCACCTATGAATGTTTCGAAAGCTTGATATTCATTTTTCTTTTTTTAATCATTTTTCGCCGTTGAGTGTTTTCGAAAACTTGATAATTATTTCTCTTTTTTTAATCAGTTTTCGTCGATGAGTGTTCTAAAAACTTGATATTCATTTTTATTTTTTTAATCAGGTTTCGCCTATGAGTGTTTTGAAAACGTGATATTCATTTTTCTTTGTTTTACTCAGTTTTCGTCGATGAGTGTTTCAAAAACGTAAAATTCATTTTTCTTTTCTTTTCTTAAAATAGTTTTCCCCGATGAGTGTTTCGAAAACTTGATATTCATTTTTCATTTTCTTAATCAGTTTTCGCCGATGAGTGTTTCGAAAACGTGATATTCATTTTTCTTTATTTAATTTGTTTCCACCGATGAGAATTTCAAAAAGTTGATATTCATTTTTCTTTTTCTTAATCAGTTTTCGCCGATGAGTGTTTCGAAAACGTGATATTCTTTTTTCGTTATTTAATTAGTTTTCACCGATGAGTGTTTCGAAAGCTTGATATTCATATTTCTTTTTTTAATCATTTTTCGCCATTGAGTGTTTTCGAAAACTTGATAATTATTTTTGTTTTTTTAATAAGTTTTCGTCGATGAGTGTTCTAAAAACTTGAAATTCATATTTATTTTTTTAATCAGGTTTCGCCGATGAGTGTTTTGAAAACTTGATATTCATTTTTCTTTGTTTTAATCAGTTTTCGTCGATGAGTGTTTCAAAAACGTAAAATTCATTTTTCTTTTCTTTTTTTTAAAATAATTTTCTCCGATGAGTGTTTCGAAAAATTGATATTCAGTTTTCATTTTCTTAATCAGTTTTCGCCGATGAGTGTTTCGAAAACGTGATATTCATTTTTCTTTATTTAATTTGTTTTCACCGATGAGTATTTCAAAAAGTTGATATTCATTTTTCTTTTTCTTAATCAGTTTTCGCCGATGAGTGTTTCGAAAACGTGATATTCATTTTTCGTTATTTAATTAGTTTCCACCGATGAGTGTTTCGAAAGCTTGATATTCATTTTTCTTTTTTTAATCATTTTTCGCCGTTAAGTGTTTTCGAAAACTTGATAATTATTTTTCTTTTTTTAATCAGTTTTCGCCGATGAGAATTCTAAAAACTTGATATTCATTTTTCTTTTTTTAATCAGGTTTCGCCGATGAGTGTTTTGAAAACTTGATATTCATTTTTCTTTGTTTTAATCAGTTTTCGCCGATGAGTGTTTCAAAAACGTAAAATTCATTTTTCTTTTCTTTTCTTTTTTAAAATAGTTTTCCCCGATGAGTGTTACGAAAACTTGATATTCATTTTTCATTTTCTTAATCAGTTTTCGCCGATGAGTGTTTCGAAAACGTGATATTGATTTTTCTTTATTTAATTTGTTTTCACCGATGAGAGTTCTAAAAACTTGATATTCATTTTTCTTTTTCTTAATCAGTTTTCGCCGATGAGTGTTTCAAAAACGTAAATTCATTTTTCTTTTTATTTTAAATAGTTTTCCCGATGAGTATTTTGAAAACTTGATATTCATTTTTCATTTTCTTAATCAGTTTTCGCCGATGAGTGTTTCGAAAACGTGATATTCATTTTTTTTATTTAATTTGTTTTCACCGATAAGTGTTTCAAAAACTTGATATTCATTTTTCTTTTTCTTAATCAGTTTTCGCCGATGAGTGTTTCGAAAACGTGATATTCATTTTTTTATTTAATCAGTTTTCGCCGATAAGTGTTTCAAAAACTTGATATTTATTTATTTTTAATCAGTTTTCGCCGATAAGTGTTTCGAAAACTTGATAGTAATTTTTCATTTTTTAATCAGATTTCGCCGTTGAGTGTTTCAAAAACGTAATATTCTTTTTTCTTTTTTTAAATAGTTTTCGCCGATGAGTGTTTCGAAAACTTGATATTCATTTTTCTTTATTTAATTAGTTATCATCGATGAGTGTTTCGAAAATTTGATATTCATTTTTCTTTTTCTTAATCAGTTTTCGCCAATTTGTGTTTGAAAGACGTGATATTCATTTTTATTTTTTAGATAAGTTTTCGCTAATGAGTGTTTTGAAAACTTGATATTTATTTTTGTTTTATTTAATCAGTTTTTGCCGATGAGTGTTTCGAAAACTTGATATTTATTTTTCATTTTTGTAATCAGTTTTCGCCGATGAGTGTTTCGAAAACTTTATTTTCATTTTTATTTTTTTAATCAGTTTTCGTCGATTAGTGTTTCAAAAACTGGATATTCATTTTCTTTTTTTTAGTAAGTTTTCGCTGATGAGTGTTTTGAAAACTTAATGTAATACCCCGGAAATTTTCGAGAATTAAAGAATGATTTATTTAAAATTTTGAGGATTTAAGAATGATTTATTCTGGGGCTAGGAATTAAAACCTCAAAAAGAATATAGGAAAAGTATGAAGGTTAAGGGAAACCGGAAAGGAACCGCAAAATTCTTCGAAATTTCAAGTAAAATAAAAGATAAAAGAAATGAGTAAAATATTTTTTTTTTGAAAATTATTCAGGACCTACGAAATTAGAAACCTAAAATAAATAGGAGTGGGAACTAAATCAAAATATTATTAGCTACTATTTGTTTAATTATTAATTAGTTTATTTTTATTATGATTATTTTTTTATTATTATTATTATTATTATTATTATTATTATTGTTGTTATTTAATTAGAAAGGGGGGTGCCGTGGAAGTAGGTATAGGAGAGAGACGGATCAAAGAAAGAAATAAGGAAACAAGAGTGAGAAAGAAAAGAGAGAGAGGAGAGGCGTGAGGAAGAAGAAGAAGAAGAAGAAGAAGGGTTGGGGTTCACTGGAAAAGTGACTGGGGGAGAGCTAACCGACGCCGAAAAAGTCACCGGAGCTCGGGTACGACGTCTCCTACACTTTCCACCAATCGAATCAAAGGTTTGTAACCCCAATTTCATTCGAAACCCCCAATTTCTTCATTTTTGGGATTTCTTCTTCTTTTTTTGGCCAAACATTTTAGGGATTTCTTCGATTCACCTTCGATGGAGTTATTTCGAGGGTAGATTGAGACCTAGAAAGTGTTCTTGAACACTTAGTTGGGGTAGGAATCGAGATTTTGTTCTCGGATTTGCTCAAATTCGAATTTGGAAGGATTTGGGGTTGAAATTATAATTATTTCCAAATTGGGGAAAATTGTTGATAATTAGGATTGAGCTTGGATTTGAGTAAATAGGCTTCGATTGATATTATTAAAATTATATTGTGTAAATATTAGCTGAACAAGACTCGTGAAGAGCTGGCCCGAGGTTATTAAGGTTGAACTTTGACGTTAACGTGCCGGGTCCCTGCTCGATTTGCCCAAATACACTTAAGGGTGCGTTGAGTGTTTTAAAGCTCCTCTCTTCGATCTTAAACACCCGAGGATAATTATGAATATTTATTAAGAATTATTTTAGGTACCTTCTTGTTTCTCAAGGATGGAAACTTGCGGAACAAATTAAGTCTAACTTCGTGAATTTCAATCTTATCCTTTCACAACCTTTAGGAAACCTTAAGTGGGATAAATTAGAGGTATATTGAGGTTTAGAAACTAGATTTCTTAGAACCCAAGTAGGATAAATTGGAGGTATATTGAGGTTCAGAAACTAGATTTCTTAGAACCCAAGTAGAAACACAAGTTGAATTAAAATGCTTAGACCTTCCTAGAATTAGGATTCCTTCCAACCAAGCTAGATAAGCTTCCTTAGATGCGAATACAAGTTAGATAGAGGTCTAGTACTCAAATCCAAGTACGTGAAACACTCAAGTAGAGTGTTATATTCGAGTAAGTCAACTGTCCGAGGAAGGATACGCATAAGTCGGGATAGAGAGGTCCGATAAGACCAAGAGCTTGACTCTGTGGCAACCATGGACTACATGTGAGAGTAATGGAGAGATAAATAACAAGTTAAGCTAAGTAATAACCTTAATGAAGTAAATGTTGTTCTTATAGGAACAACGACACACGATTGAGTGCAACATGAACTCTGAGGAGACTAAAGTTACAGGAGAGGATTGCATGGAAGGTTGGCCAAGGTGAGGGTTCTTCCATCTCTGCTCCTAGGTTTGTATGCTTGTGTGGATTACATGAGTATGTACATTCTCTGCTTGTATGGTATGTGTTAGCTAGAGGTATAGAATGCTAAAAGAATGAAAGAACTAGAAATAGGTTGTGGAAAGTAGCTTGGATAGGAAAACATAGGAGTAGAGTATAATTGTTTGCTATGATTGGTGTGTTACAAATCCAACTCATACACTCCGGAGGCATGATGAGCATTTTATTAAATCTTTTCCACGACGGTGGCTCAAATTATAATAATACAAAGGGAGTTATTGGTGGGTTTCGGATTTGGTTTTGCTAGTGATGTGAGACATCAACTAGAACAACGTCAGATGGCACTTGAGACCTCAGTTTTATAATCACCATGACGATGGTCATTGCCCTATCCTGGTAATAGGGTCAGAAAGGATTTTTATTGCTATGACGATAGCTTGAGGCTCAGAGAGTGCATCTGGACGGGTATATGAATTATATCATGTTGAGGATACTTGTCCATATTGACAAGGAGAAGAATTGTTGATCCTTTTGGGAAAGATAGAAAGAATCCTATTAATATGTGAGACTAAGGTAAGGAGACACGGGAGGAACCTACAGGTGAACCGTGAGCCTAACCTAGTAAAAGAGAAAGTATCCTGTGGAGTTGGTCCATGGTGTGTCTGTAATACCCGAGGGGTATTTTTAGAAGGAAAAAACTTAGGTCCATTTCCTTATGTCCATTTCATCCAATTCCCCAATATAATTATGACACATGGCAAAAAGTGTTTAAATGACCAATCACAGTAGAGAGAGAATATAGGAGACCACCTTTTATATGACCAATCATAGAAGAAAGAGAGTGTAAATACAATATATGATTGGTGGAATTGGATGAAATGGACATAAGGAAATGGACCTAAGTTTTTTCCTTTTTAGAATCAGGTCAATTGTGTATAGTAAGACTTAGCATGGTCATTATTTGGAGTTGGAATATAAGAACAAAATAAATAAATAAATGAACAATAGAAATAAATAATAATTTTGTGTATACATATAGATAAATAAAATTAAATAGAAATTTATGGGATAATATGAAATTGAAAAAAATTGTGAAATTGAAATTAAGCATTTTGACTAAAGAAAATAAAAATAAAATTTTTTTGAGTGAAATAAATTTTTTGGGATATAATTAAGGTTTTAATAGTTTTAGAGTTGAGAATTTAAGAAACTAAAATAAATATGAAAATTAGGTAGAAAAATTATAATTTTGTTTAAAAGTGGTCAAATGAATTATTCAAAGCTTATAGTTTAAATTTGAGAATTTTTCGAAAATAAAGATTATACTGGGTAGAAAATTTTCATCTGCAAGACATATAGTTAAGAAAATAGGCTTATGATTAGCCAAAAAAATTTCAAAATTTTCCTAATCTTACCTACAAACAAATATAGTTAAGAAAATCCAATCAAAACTCTATTTCACCATACCTCAAAAGTTGTCAATTGCCCAAACTACCCTTAAATGCCCAAACCCAAATTTATAAGCAGAAGCACCAGCACCCACGCCTCTCATTCTTCTCTTCTTCTCCATTCCTCATTCACTCTAGGGCATCAAGAACAAATTGAAGGAACCACTCACTTCCATCAAATTTCTTGCTTCTTCCCAACAATCTAAGGCTACCACAAGCTTGATCTACTCTCTTGGAGCATCAAAGAGCTTGGGTAGCACTCCCAAATCTTCATTCTCGGATTTGGGAAGGTAAGCCTCCAAAAATCATGTCTCCACCACTTCAATCTTAATTTTCTTGGTAGAAATGAGTTACCCATTGATATTATATCACCCTAGGACTATTTTAGAACATAGAAAACACCCAAATCATGATTTATATGGATGATTTCTCTCTAGGGTTCATAAGTTACGAAATTTATAAATTTTGAGGGAATTTATTAATTTCTTAAAATTGTTGGGTTGTATGGATGCCAAATAATTTGTTTATGCATTTAGATGATTTGGAAGAATGCCCAATGATTGGGATAGTGATTTATGAATTTTGTGGAAATTAGTAAAATTTCTATATTTGGCAAAATCTCCATTGATGGAGCTAGATGGTATCCAAACTTTTGAATATGATTTCTTAAAGTAAAATTTATTTTGAACAAAAACCAACTCCTAAATGATGACCATAGCTTAGGTAGTACTTCCTTGGAGACAAGAGTGCTCAAGGGTTACTAAGTAAAGCGGCCAAGCAGAGGGACCCTTCCATCCTAGCCCCAAGGGTTGTATGATAACCTTGATTTGTGGGCTTGCTTATACGTGAATGTTTGTAAATATTTAATTTTATACTTGCTAGTAATACTCTGTCATTATGTTGGCGATTGCTGGAATTTTGTACAATGAATTGTTTGTGATTGGTAAAGTGGAAATATGGTGGATCAAGTACACATGGGTGACGATGAAGAATTCCGCCCACATATGTGCTTGACCCGAGAATTATGGCAATAACATGTATGGTATCAAGGGTAAGGGCTTTCCGTCAGGTCAGGTTCGGAAAGTGCCTTCATGCTGGCATTTCGTCGGGTAAGGTTCGAAATTGCCTTCATGTATATATACACTTGTGGATACTCTGTTGAGCCGGTCCGGAGTATGCCACCATTACTAGTTGGTTAATCCGTTGAGTTGGTCCGGATTGAACCAAGCGGGCTTCCCGAGACGATGGTCCAGAAAGTGCCGATGTAGATGGACACCTCGGCGGGTTGGTGCCGGGGTGCGCCACTGAACACAACATTCTGTGGAGACGATCCCGGAATGGGTCGTGTGCCTATGCGTATCGATGTAAGATACCGAGCGTATAGGTACTCAACATTAGTGTAAACCCTCAATGTCCTTGGTATGCACTTTGACTAGATTTCCTTTTCTTTGAATATGCCATGACGATGGCCGGTATCCTCACGTGACGTCAAGACAAAGTTATTTTCATTAAAAGAAGGTCATGACGTCGATTGTTGTCTTGACATGGCATTGAGGAAACCTTGGTTTTAAATTATTATATTTCAAATCCAACCGACCATGACGATGGGTTAAGTCTCATAGTGCATCGGGATAGATAGGGAGGACCGACACGTCACAGCGGCAACAAGGTAACCAAAGGTACGTAAGTTTGGCGGGTGAACCACACTTGAATGTTAATCTATGTGTTCAGTGCTTTTCGATACACGTATGTCAGTATGCATGATTAATGTATGTTGTGGTACGGTTAAAGTAGAGTTTGTACATGTTCTATTGCTTGAGAACAATTATATAATTATCAAAGATGAATTGAAGTGTATGCGTATGTGAATGTAGTTTCTCCCCTTCCCGGTCGTAGTGGTACCCGCTACTACGCCTAGGATGGGAGAGTCAATCACTGAGTCGTTGACTCACCCTCTAGTGGTTTACTTTTTCAGATACAGGTACCGGTCAGGTTTCCACCTCGGCTCAGTGAAGGCGACGTTTTGCTAGCACTCACATTCTGTCTCCGTGGGTGGCTTTGATTTTATTTTGGATATTGTAATGAATTGATTACACTTTTTGGTTATTATACTCTAGACTTGTCAGCTCCACATACTTAAAGACATGATTATTTTGGGATATGTCACACACCGGAGTGTGTGGCAACGTATATGAATAGGATATGTCACACACCGGAGTGTGTGACAACGTATATGACAGATATATATATTATGTGTGTTTGAGTATACATATAAACTGAAGCAGCACTTGGCTGTGGATTGCAGGTGTAAGATAGGCCACACAGGAGATGTGAACCATATATATTGATAATGTTTGTATGCGAATGGGAATGATAGTTAAATGAAATAGGTGTTAAGGCTAACAGACTCAGGGTTAGGCCCTCTGTCTGTGCCGGTCACATGCCTCCAGGTGGGGGTCGTGACAGTGTCAGTGGCCATGCTTCGAGACGTCGTGTCGTGCCTGCCATGTGGCCTGGTTGGGTAATGGATGAGTGGGCTCAAGCTATTGCCCCGCAGCAAGGGGTCAGGACGTGCCACATGGTGACTACGTATCAGGTGTTTGATAGATAGAAGTTGATTGTGTTTGATTAATAGAATTGTCACGAGGTGACTAGTACCCAAGTGAATGTGTTAAGTATTGTTTGATTAACAGAATTGTCACGAGGTGACCAGTACCCGAGTGAATGGGTTAAGCATATTTGCCACGTGGTTGCCAGTAGCCCGAGTGCACGGGTTCGAAGTAGAAAAGCCACGTAGTGGCTAGTAGATACCCTAGAGTTGAGGAGATTAAGTAGATGTATGTTTAGCATCTGTGTGTATGTACAAATTGCCTGTGTTTGCATAAAATTGCTGATCGTGCAGCGTAGTGGTAACGTACAGGATTACGTAACCACACGTCTTGTTTGATTCAGACATGCTGAAACGTGAGAAGACCGGTAAGTAAATGCCGACACTATATGTTACATGTTTACTTGCTGATTGATGACGTGGAATAAACTGCTGCATGTTTACAGTTATAAAATGCATGTGAGTGTTTGGGTAAAATTTCTGTTGTAGTGTGATCACCTAGAATGTATGCTAACAACAATAACTAGTAGTTTTTGCATGTGGTTGTATATGACTCCCAAACCCAGCGCTATGGTACCCACCTTGCGCCGGGGATGGGAGAGTTCTCACTGAGTCGCGTGGTTAAGACTCACACCTCATTTTTACTACACAGAGACAGGTTAAGTACAGGTGGAAGAAGTCTCGGAGAGCGAGGAACGAACAAAACTTTCCGAGACCCACAACTTGTTCATGTGGGTGAATAAATTGTAATTGTAATTTAATTTACTTTATCATGTAGCATAAAGTAAAGGGTAGACGTACCCAATTAGATTGTATTACTAAATCTAGAACTGTCAGCTTCACACACCTTAAAGATCAGGGTTTATTTTACTGCGATACAGGGAAAATTTTGTTTTCAAAATGTATATATATACATATATTTGTTGCATGTGAATTGGATAAGCAGCATCTTCGGATGTGTAGCCAGTACACAGATTATATATATTATGTGTGTTTTCCTATATCCATATCTTGAAGCGACACTGGCCGTGGATTTTCTTGCCTATGATAGGCCACCATTTCAGTGTAGCCATGGTATTGTACTGCATGTGGATGTATTTTCAATAATAGATATTCTGTCAATTAGGTGATAAGGCTTACAGGTACAGGGATATTCCTTGTGTTTGTGCCGGTCACGGTCCTCTAAACGGGGGTCGTGACACTTGATATTCATTTTTCTTTTTTTAATAAGTTTTTTCCGATGAGTGTTTCGAAAACTTGATATTCATTTTTCTTTTTTTAATCAGTTTTCGCTGATGAGTGTTTCGAAAACTTTATATTCATTTTTCTTTTTCTAATCATTTTTCGCCGATTAGTGTTTCGAAAAATTGATATTCATTTTTCTTTTTTTAATTAGTTTTCGTCGATAAGTGTTTCGAAAACATGATATTCATTTTTCTTTTTTTAACTAGTTTTTGCCGATGAGTGTTTCGAAAACTTGATATTCATTTTTCTTTTTTTAATCAGTTTTCGCCGATGAGTGTTTTCGAAAACATGATAATTATTTTTCTTTTTTTAATCAGTTTTTGCCGATGAGTGTTCTGAAAACTTGATATTCATTTATCTTTTTTTAATCAGGTTTCACCGATGAGTGTTTTGAAAACTTGATATTCTTTTTTCTTATTTTTTAATCAGTTTTCGCCGATAAGTGTTTCGAAAACTTGATCTTTATTTTTCTTTTTTTTAATCAGTTTTCGCCGATAAGTGTTTCGAAAACTTGAAATTCATTTTTTAATTAGTTTTCGCCGATGAGTGTTCTGAAAACTTGATATTAATTTTTCTTTTTTTAATTAGTATTCGCCGATGAGTGTTTTGAAAACTTGATATTCATTTTTCTTTTTTTTAATCATTTTTCACCGATAAGTGTTTCAAAAACTTAATATTTATTTTTCTTTTTTTTAATCAGTTTTCACCGATAAGTGTTTCGAAAACTTGATAGTAATTTTTCATTTTTTAATTAGTTTTCGCTGTTGAGTGTTTCGAAAACGTAATATTCATTTTTATTTTTTTAAAATAGTTTTCGCCGATGAGTGTTTCGAAAACTTGATATTCATTTTTATTTTTTTAATCAGTTTTCACCGATGAGTGTTCTGAAAACTTGATATTCATTTTTCTTTTTTTTTAATCAGGTTTCGCCGATGAGTGTTTTGAAAACTTGATATTCATTTTTTTTAATAAGTTTTCACCGATAAGTGTTTCAAAAACATGATATTTATTTTTCTTTTTTTTAATCAGTTTTCGCCGATAAGTTTTTCGAAAACTTGGAATTCTTTTTTAATCAATTTTCGCCGATAAGTGTTCTGAAAACTTGATATTCATTTTTCTTTTTTTTTAATCAGTTTTCGCCGATGAGTGTTTCAAAAACTTGATAGTCAGTTTTCATTTTTCAATCATTTTTTATATTCATTTTTCTTTTTTTATTAATCAGTTTTCGCCGATAAGTGTTTCGAAAACGTGATATTCATTTTTGTTTTTTTAATTAGTATTCATCGATTAGTGTTTCGAAAACGTAATATTGATTTTTCTTTTTTTTTTAAAATAGTTTTCTCCGATGAGTGTTTCGAAAACTTGATATTCATTTTTCTTTTTCTTAATCAGTTTTCGCCAATAAGTGTTTCGAAAACTTGATAGTAATTTTTCATTTTCTTAATCAGTTTTCGTCGATAAGTTTTTCGAAAACATGATATTCATTTTTCTTTTTTTAATTAGTTTTTGCCGATGAGTGTTTCAAAAACTTAATATTCATTTTTCTTTTTTTAATCAGTTTTCGCCGATGAGTGTTTTCGAAAACTTGATAATTATTTTTCTTTTTTTAATCAGTTTTCGCCGACGAGTGTTCTGAAAACTTGATATTCATTTTTCTTTTTTTTAATCAGGTTCCGCTTCTGAGTGTTTTCACTACAAAAAAAGTTATTTTTAGCGACGGTTAAAAAGCTGTATAGCGACGGTTTTAACCGTCGCTAAAACTTTAACGACGGTTTCTCTGACCGTTGTTAAATATAGCGTCGGGATATATATTTGCGACGCTTCGCACAAGCGTCGGCACCAACCGTCAGTAGAGTCTACAGCAATTGGCGTCGATTTTAACCGTTGCTAAAGTTAGTTCTAGCTTGTTTAATTGCGGCGATGGTCCTAACCGTCGCTACATATAATAACTTATTTAATACTTAGCAACGGTTATAACCGTCGCTAGTTTGTTATGAAAATTATTAGCAGCCTCATTTCGTAAATTAGCTGATCATAGACTTAAAAATTTATATGAAATAAAATAAATTAATTCAAATGTGTTAATTTAGCAAACAAAATATATTTATGATCCCATCAAAATAAAATTTACATATACAAGTTCAAATATGAAATTCGCAACGCAAATAATCTTAAGGTTGTCACAACTTAAATTGAACAAAAAAAACAAAAGACAATGTTTTTTCTTGGATCATGATTTGCTTCATATGATCACTTGCATGTCAAAGGTGGTTCCTCTTTGCTTCTCACATCATATGGCTGTAAAAAAACAAAAATTAGATTGATAAGGCACTCAACATATTATTTCAATATGCATACTAAGAAAGCTAATTATTTTTTTAGATAAATATTAATTGGCCAATATACCTTCAAACCTACATTAATGTCTGCCTTGTAGTCATTTTCAATCAAGATTGTTTTTTTGGAAGCAAAGATTGGTAATATTAGAATAATTTGCACCAAACTGAATATTTTGCACCAAGGACACTCATTGCATATATAAACTGAAAGTTTATTATTTTTCTATAAGATCAAAACAATTAAATTTTGCACCCACAAAAAAAAAGGTATTACAACCCATTCAAGCCAATAATAGCATCAATATTATTAATCACTTACCTGATACTTTTTGAAAACCATCTTCAATCTGCAAACAATAAAGTATAAAAATATATCTATGATCTGATCCCATTTATAACCAAATATAATATTGAACTATTCAACGTAAGGAAAATCCAATTCATAATCATCATTTAATGCTTAACTATGTATCCTTATTTTTTAAAAAAAGACAGATTCAAAGTATAAGCACTAACCAAATCTTAATTATTAATTACGTCATAAACATGGATGCAAAAATAGACTTGAGAGTATGACCTTAATGAAAAAGAGCAATTTATAGCATCAACAAGTAAAATGTTTAACAAGTATTTTTTGGTCACCAACAGTTGAAAAAGAGCAATTTATAGCAACATTTCGCATTAGATTTTATTCTTTTCCCCAAAACTAATACACTTTTTCACAAGCTGGAAAAACAATATTAAAAAAATCTTTAGTAAGGACAAGCACAAGATAAAACCCCAGAATACAAAACCTGGAAGTTTTCCCTTGTTGAGCATAAAACTACCATTTCATGGTATCCACTACATTGAAGGTGGTTATAATCTGAAAAAAAGGAAAAGAGGCAATTTTAAAAGTAGTTGGAACAAAGCATGCCAATTAGACAATATAGTAAACTTGCAATACCAACAAAGTTAATAACTAATACCATGAATGATGTTTTTGGAATAGAAGAGACTTTCGAATTAGTCACTAAGCCAACAAAAGGAAGGAAAAAAAAGGATACGCTTTTCTTTCCTGTTTTCTGCAAGCAGGCCTAGACTCTACAAGGCAAAGAAAAATCATGATAAAGAGAGTTAGAACAAGTTTCCTATGACCTTTTTGTCTCTTGATTGTGAAATTGAATATGACACAAATTCTCTCTGCCTAAATTACTTTATCCAAATACAAACTTAATGATTCTATTTTCTTTGGGCAAAACAAAGCATGAAATTTCAGTAGAACAACTAAGCCTGTATGAAAACAAAAAAACTAATAATTATATACCTTTGTAGGAATGCGTCTATTCTTAGCATACTCCTCACTGCTCACTTGCATGCCCTTCCATAAAACTACACCAATTTCAATATAATATTATAAGTAGACAAGAATTAAATTTGACAGCTTGGTTCATAGCATCACCTACCTCGTTTTAGCAACATTGGAGTGACCATCATGTTTAGCCATATCATAAAACAAGTGGCAGTGCAGCTTGGAATATTTGGAGTTTGGACAATCACACAAGCGGCCTCCAACACCACCCATAACCAATCACAGATATTACACACTTTAAAAGTTGAATTCCTCCAAAAAACAAAGGATATATATACACACACACATCATGCACTACAAATGGGGTACAGTCCTGTTTCCTCCTTTAAGTTATCTTAATGCAACTTAATCAAGGTACCAAACAAAATACAAGAAATAAAATAGTACCATTATTATTAATTGTCTTATTAAGCATCAGAAATATGAGATAGGAAAAAGCTTAAACCTATTTCATTCACATTGGCTGCACTTTTGGCAGAATCCTAGTTGGATTTTGACTGTGTCCATGAAGCTGAACAAGTAGGAAGTTGTTCTTCGAAATAGCTTCATTCTCTATGAGTTCCACCATGACTTTATGCTGCACCCGCAGCTCATTGCCTCCAATAAGCTATAGACATGTGTGGCTAGTGGGGCATACAAAAAAGGGAGCATCCACGGGCTTCTGACCTGCAAGGTTAGAGGAGGTAATTAGTGATGAAAACTAATTATGGGCTTTTTGAGCTTGATGATATTGGGCTTGAGTCTTTTTTTTTTTCAAAGAAAATGCATAAACTTGAACTTAACTAATTAAATCTGGGCCTTCCATTTGAGATTTTATCACTTTTTTTTTGAAGTGGCCAACTATTTACCTAAAATTCCCCTCAGTTGAAGACTTCTGCCAAAAGTGCAGCCAATGTGAATGAAATACCCTTTATTTTCTTTTGATCTCCCTTTTATTTCAACCCAAACTAGAAAAAATTAATTAGAAAATAAGTACAGATCTCACTTGCACTTGCACCACAGCCATATATATATATATATATATATATATATATATAATAGAAAATAACTTAATTAATATAAAGATATATAATGCAATAATAATAATAATAGATAAATATGTGTGTGTGTGTGTATATATACCAAGAATGTGTGGCATACACAAAGAGCTTCCCTTTGTGGGAGAAGACAATCAAAGCACCTCAGCATCACAGAGGACAGAGAAATTATAGTGAAAACATACCTAGGATTGTAGAGTGTCCTGTTTCTGGCAAATCCAAGAGAGCATCTTCAACTGAGCCATGAAAGGGAGAAAACATTTAGTGCCTGCACTCATTTAATTTTTTCATTAATATTCTATTCTTTTTTTTTCATGCAAATGCAACTAATTTAATTAATAAATACTTACTGAATATTCCCAAGTAAAGATCTGTAATACCCGAGAATATTTTAACTGGCATCATTAATTAAATTAATTAATTATGAAGTGGAAAATGAGATAAAAATACCCACCATCCTACTGCATATTTTTTTTCAAATATAAAATAGTGTAAATCCTAATTCTTTTATATACCTCTTTTTTCTTATTTATTTTATTTACCAGATTTTCTTTTCTTTAAGTGATATGTATATATGTATTAAATTATATATATATATATATATATTATGAAAAGAAAGGATAAAGAGATAAAAAAAAAAGAAAGGGAAAGGAGGCGTGAGAGAGAAGCAGAGAAACGAGAGACACGCTTGAGTGAGGGAAAGAACGGGGAAGGCATCACGAACGGAAGAAACGGAGGAGGAAGGGCTGGACGAGAGAGCATCGTTGACGGAAGCAAGGAGGAGGAGCACGCGTGGGTGGCCGGACGTGCGAGCCAGTGCCGGAGTGAGACGCCGTCGCCGGAAAACGTCCTCGTTTGGCTGGAGAGAGAGAGAGTTCGGGCTAGAGAGAGAAACAAGAGGGAGAGAGCTTTCTCGTCAGAAAACACCGTTTCTTCACCGGGGAAGGTAGCTGGGAGTCCCCTCTACTCCATATCGTCCTTCTAACCGGTTGAATCGAGGTGAGAAGTCCCGAAACTCTCAAACCCCAATTTTATCAATTTTAGGGATTTTTGGAAAGACCCCAATTGATTCAATCTGAGTATTGTGGGTCCTAAATTGAAGTATTTGCATTTTAGGAAGTGAGTTGGAAGCTTAGGAACCGGAATTAATTTGATGGAATTTATCCGGGTTGGAAAACTAGTAGGAAAATATGATTGGTATGTTGTGGACTGATTTGGGGTGCATTGGAAGGTTGAAGGGTAATTATAAAATTGTTAAAAATTATTGGAATGTACGAGGGATTAAAACCCGAGTACTCACCGTCTCACCGGAACCCAATTCGGGGAAAAAGAGACAATTTTCCAATTTTACGCGTGTCCGGATATGTGTATGCATATGCAGGTAAAGTGTTGAAAGTTAATTCGGCAAATGGAAATTTTAGACAAGTAGAATTTATGACTCTCTTGAGTCATAAATTCAAGACTTAGGTAATGGGAATTTCATATGGACACATAGAGATGAAATTGGGTAACCTTGCATTCCCAACTCAAGGCTTCCGAATAGTGTGATTAAGCAAGGGTTGAATACGAATAGAAGCATGATAGGTGTTCCAAAAACTAGTTGAGGGCATTCCAAGCCAACAACTAGTCTATGGAATTAATTAGAAAGAACATGAGCATTAACAAGACATGTATACGATAGTGGCTGAATTCTGAGTTTCTAAATTGCTCCAATACATGTGTATAGGGCATTATACAGTGAGTGGACCTTCGGGCACACCGAGAGCCGATACGAGGGGCCAACCAGGTGAGGGGCTTTCCTATCCTTGTCCTATAGGGTTGACTGCGGATATGGATATATGGTTTGCCTTCTTGCCTACTTGTAGGAATCATATTTTAGATAACATGCTATTGTTGTTCCTAAATTGTAATATATGTGATAACGTGCTATATGTATGTATGTGAATTGTAAAAGTGATGGTGGCTCAAGGAGCCTTATATGCAAAGAAGGTCCTCGGGACCTAGATGATATTGGGGGTAGGATCGAGTCAATTTTATTTGTGAGGGTCTTGTGGTACTAGAAACAAACCTCATCTATTATTATCTGAAAAGTGTGGTTTTGTGTGTAAACCCTTAAAGAAATAAATATAGGTGACTTTGATTTGAACCAAGAGTCCGAATTAGAAACCACTTGGAAATCTAGTTTGCCTAACAAGAAGTAAAATGAACAAGTAGTGGTCCATAGGGGTCATTTATGGTACAACGCGGGAACCGAGTCTATCACGAATGGTCCGGGTAGATTGAGTCCCTCGTCTTGAGTGAAACTCACAGAAATACAAAGTATAAGAGTACACCACATTGTGGCTATTGCCTTGGGTAAACCGAGGTCAGGTGAGTCGCCGCTATGCTCCAAGTGAAGTCTTGGGGTCAGTTTATTGTTCCAAGTAAAGTCTTGGGACCAGGGGTTCCTGGAATGATCAACTAGGTTCCTATATCGCTCACGTGAGATATTGCCTTCGGGCCAAATTCTCTCCTAACGGAGATATGCGTTCGGGCCAGTTTATGATTATGGTTATTTGAACATGGACGACCACTTGGAATTATATGTTAAACTATGATATGATGTATGTGTGAATTTAAATGTATGTAAATCCATGCTTTAAATTCTTTATTGTGAATATGACATAAGCTAATTGCCTGACCACTTAATATATGGAAATTCAAATATGTTATATGTGTATGTGTTTGTGATTGGCTCCTTTCCCCAGTTGTAGTGGTACCCGCCACTACACCAGGGATGGGAAACCCTCTCACTGAGTCTGTTTGACTCACCCCAATGTTACATGTTACAGACACAGGTGGTCTAGGCATCGGGAGCGCTTCCACTTCATCTCAGGGAGGCGGACAGACTTAGAGACCGCAGGCATTGTTCGCGTGGGTAGTATTGATATATGTATTTTGTCAGGATGTATATGTATATGATTCTTTTGGTATAGCATTGTTTTGTACAGTTGCTATATGCATATATGTATATGTCACACTCTAGAACTGTCGGCTTCATACAGATTAAAGATTGGTCTTGTTGTTGGGGATATAGGTTGTGATATGATAAATATCCTGTGTGTATATATATATGGATGTGACTCCTGCATGTGAATAGGATAGATCACACGCACTGAGCGTGTGGTCAATATGTAAATTTATATATATGTGTGACTGAATACTTGGTTGTGTGAAAATACGGCTTCCGCATGCGAATAGGATAGATCACACGCATTGAGGCGTGTGATCAACATGTAAATTATATGCTGGTGTGTGATTGAATATATATACTTGACTGTACACAGGGATTCTGCATGTGAATAGGATAGATCACCCGCCCTTAAGCGCGTGATCAATATGTATATTATATGTACGTGTGATTGATTATGTGTATATGTATAGACTGAAGCGGCGTTGAGCGAGCCGTGGATTGCGTGCTACTTAGGTCATCGGATAGGGATGGACATATAAATACTATATTGTTTGTATTAGAAATGGGTAGTTATGCATATATAAGAATGTCAATTAGGAATTAGAGGCTTACGGGATAGGAGAAATCCTACCTCCCGTGCCGGTCACGGACGTCCGATAGGGGGTTGTGACAAGATCATTGTTCCCTGCCACTCTCCCAATCCTTGCTTGCCATCTTTCATGTGTGGTGATACCTGCAATCATACAAAATTTATTTATTTTTTGTGTTTTAAGTGCATATATATGTTCATTAGACACCACCCACGTTAAGAGTTAGCTAGGTCATCAATATATAGTGATAAGACGAAAAGACATAAGAAAATTCCAAGTAAAATATATGTAAATAAAATTATGTTGGAAGATTTAGTTTCAGAAAATGAATAATGGAGCTTTTGAATTTGAAAAGAAAGATGGGTAGTTGAGCAGAGGGGTATCTAAACTCTGAAAGATTCTTGTATTTGGCGTTATGCATTCCTCCCACATACCATGTAGTCCTATTCCACAAAACTCCAAGAAACACACAACATGAGTGAAAGCTGAAGAAAGAGCATAATAATACCAACTTGATTCTCTTTTTTGGTTTTTCTTCTTGAAACTAACTGATTGAGCGCCTCTTTTTTTCTAAATCCACTCAAAAATTAACTTCTTTAAATTTTTATGTTTCTCAGCCGTATATGACATAGTCGCATGCTTTATCTTCTATGGCTAATAAATTGTGGAGTTCAAAAACATTACGTAAATGCATTTGTGTTTATTTAATTAGATAGGCATTTAGACTTTGAACTAATTGATGAAGATGAGAGAGTGAGATAGATTAACACCGTAACTCATATATGATTGCCTAATTAATATATAATTTCTCAAAGATCAAAATTGAGCATTGGTTACACAATGAAGCCTTGAAGTTCTAATTATGAGGCAAGACAAGCCAAATTACTGCTATTTACGTAATTTGTGTTTGTGTAGTTTCCTTAAACATTGGAAACAAAGCTATATATCATCTCTGGAACATGCACAGTGTGAGAAAATATATAAAACTTCAAAAGTGAATTTTATAATTCTATATATACCAAAATCACAAAGCTTACTGTAGAAACAAAACAACACTAACTGCAGCTACTACTCTAAAAAACTGAAACCTCCTTTGAAAAATTTCTCAAAAACTAAAGGAAAAAAAGCTCATTCACAATCTCCCCTGCAACAAACTGCAAGAAAAGAAAAACACCACACCTAAAATTTCTTTCTCCTTTGAGGCAAAGAAGTTTCAAATCTCACACGCAGGAGTGAAATACAAGTAATAGAGCAACCAAAGACAAGAGATCTCACATTTGCAAAAGCTATAACCCTGAGAAGAAACACAAGCTAGGGCAAAATGTTGCGTAGGTAGGTCAACTTGAATGATTATTACCTTGTCTCTTACCATTGTTTCCGACTGTGATTTGTACGGCCCAACCAGGAGGCAGCCGTTGGTCAGGGTTGAAGGCAGAATCGGGGCATTGGTGTGGTGGCCGGCACCTTCGTGGCCGCCATTACCAGTATCATGATCATCGGCATTCCAAGAACCATCTACTGAATCGGCCATGTTGCTCTAAGTAAGAAGCCTCATCGAACCCTAATGAGGTCGTCACAGAGAATAAATGCTCGTGCTCGTTCTGCTGATGAAGATTATTGTGGATGTGTGTCTAAGCTTGATGAAGGAGAATCGAGTCCTGTAACGACTGGAGTGAGAGCCTCAAATCTTGGTTCTGGCGAAGTCGTCAATGGCAACTTTGGCCTTGTTGATGAGCCAATCGATAGCTTGGCCAGGTAAAGATGCGGCGCTAGGTAGGGAAGAAGAAAATTGACGAAAATGAAAACTGAAGGAGGAAGAAGGAAGAAGGAGAACGGAAAGAAAAAAAATCACGGTTATGGGAAGATGAATGGGCAGATGCCCACATAACTTGCTATTCTCTAACCACGGTTACACAAAACCGTGGTTACTTTCAAACTTTTTCAAAATTTAACCACCGTTATATTAACCGTGGTTAGAGGACCGGAGTTAAAAATGCATTTTTCTGTAGTGTTTGAAAACTTGATATTCATTTTTCTTTTTTTTTAATCAGTTTTCGCCGATAAGTGTTTCGAAAACGTAAAATTCATTTTTCTTTGTTTTATTAAATAGTTTTCCCCGATGAGTGTTTCGAAAACTTGATATTAATTTTTCTTTTTCTTAATCAGTTTTCGCCGATGAGTGTTTCGAAAACGTGATATTCATTTTTCTTTATTTAATTAGTTTTCATCGATGAGTGTTTCGAAAACTTGATATTCATTTTTCTTATTTTAATCAGTTTTCGCCGATGAGTCTTTTCAAAAACTTGATATTTATTTTTCTTTTTTTAATCAGTTTTTGGCGATAAGTGTTCTGAAAGCTTGATATTCATTTTTCTTTTTTTAATAAGTTTTCGCCGTTGAGTGTTTTGAAAATGTAATATTCATTTTTCTTTTTTTTTTTAAATAGTTTTCTCCGATGAGTGTTTCGAAAACTTGATATTCATTTTTCTTTTTCTTAATCAGTTTTCGCCGATGAGTGTTTCGAAAACTTGATAGTAATTTTTCATTTTTTAATTAGTTTTCGCCATTGAGTGTTTCGAAAACGTAATATTCATTTTTCTTTTTTTTTTTAAATAGTTTTCGCCCATAAGTGTTTTCGAAAACTTTATATTCATTTTTCTTTTTTAATCAATTTTCGCCGATTAGTGTTCTGAAAACTTGATATTCATTTTTCTTTTTTTTATAATCAGTTTTCGTCGATGAGTGTTTCGAAAACTTGATATTTATTTTCCTTTTTTTAATCAGTTTTTGTCGATGAGTGTTTTAAAAGCTTGATATTTATTTTTCATTTTTTTAATCAGTTTTCGCCGATGAGTGTTTCGAGAACTTTATATTCATTTTTATTTTTTTAATCAGTTTTCGTCGATTAGTGTTTCGAAAACGGGATATTCATTTTCCTTTTTTTAGTAAGTTTTCGCTGATGAGTGCTTTGAAAAGTTGATATTCATTTTTCTTTTTTTCATCAGTTTTCGCCGATTAGTGTTTTCGAAAACTTGATATTCATTTTTCTTTTTATAATCAGTTTTCGCCGTTGAGTGTTCTGAAAACTTGATATTCATTTTTCTTTTTTTTTAATCAGGTTCCGTTGATGAGTGTTTTAAAAACTTGATATTTATTTTTCTTTTTTTTAATCAGTTTTCGCCGATAAGTATTTCAAAAACATAATATTTTTTTTATTTTTTTTAATCACTTTTCGCCGATATGTGTTTCGAAAACTTGATAGTAATTTTTCATTTTTTAATCAGTTTTCGCCGTTGAGTGTTTCGAAAACTTGATCTTTATTTTTCTTTTTTGTAATCAGTTTTTGTCGATGAGTGTTTCGAAAACTTGGTATTCATTTTTCTTCTTTTATTTAGTTTTTGCCGATAAGTGTTTTGTAAACTTGATATTCATTTTTCTTTTTTTTAATCAGTTTTCGCCGATGAGTGTTTCGAAAACGTGATATTCATTTTTCTTTATTTAATTAGTTTTCACCAATGAGTGTTTCGAAAACTTGGTATTCATTTTTCTATTTTTAATCAGTTTTCGCCGATGAGTGTTTTCGAAAACTTGATATTCATTTTCCTTTTTTTAATCAGTTTTCGCCAATGAGTGTTTTCGAAAACTTCATAATTATTTTTCTTTTTTTAATCAGTTTTCGCCGATGAGTATTCTGAAAACTTGATATTCATTTTTTTAATTAGTTTTCGCCGATGAATGTTCTGAAAACTTGATATTCATTTTTCTTTTTTTTAATCAGTTTTCGCCGATGAGTGTTTTGAAAACGTAATATTCTTTTTTCTTTTTTTTAAATAGTTTTCTCCGTTGATTGTTTCGAAAACATAATATTCATTTTTCTTTTTCTTAATCAGTTTTCGCCGATGAGTGTTTCGAAAACATGATATTCATTTTTATTTTTCTTAATCAGTTTTCGCCGATGAGTGTTTCGGAGACGTGATATTCATTTTTTTAGGTAAGTTTTCGCTAATGAGTGTTTCGAAAACTTGATATTTATTTTTCTTTTTTAATCAGTTTTTGTCAATGAGTGTTTCGAAATCTTGATATTCATTTTTCTTTTTTTTTAATTAGTTTTTGTCGATGAGGGTTTCGAAAACTTGATATTCATTTTTCTTTTTTTAATCAGTTTTAGCCGATGAGTGTTTTCGAAAACTTGATATTCATTTTTCTTTTTTAATTAATTTTCGCTGATGAGTATTCTGAAAACATGATATTCATTTTTCTTTTTTTAATCAGTTTTCGCCGATTAGTAATTCCAAAACTTCATATTCATTTTTCTTTTTCTGAATCAGATTTCGCCGGTGAGTGTTTCGAAACCGTGATATCCATTTTTCTTTTTTTAATCAGTTTTCGCCGTTGAGTGTTTCGAAAACTTGATCTTTATTTTTCTTTTTTGTAATCAGTTTTTGTCGATGAGTGTTTCGAAAACTTGGTATTCATTTTTCTTCTTTTATTTAGTTTTTGCCGATAAGTGTTTTGTAAACTTGATATTCATTTTTCTTTTTTTTAATCAGTTTTCGCCGATGAGTGTTTCGAAAACGTGATATTCATTTTTCTTTATTTAATTAGTTTTCACCAATGAGTGTTTCGAAAACTTGGTATTCATTTTTCTATTTTTAATCAGTTTTCGCCGATGAGTGTTTTCGAAAACTTGATATTCATTTTCCTTTTTTTAATCAGTTTTCGCCAATGAGTGTTTTCGAAAACTTCATAATTATTTTTCTTTTTTTAATCAGTTTTCGCCGATGAGTATTCTGAAAACTTGATATTCATTTTTTTAATTAGTTTTCGCCGATGAATGTTCTGAAACTTGATATTCATTTTTCTTTTTTTTAATCAGTTTTCGCCGATGAGTGTTTTGAAAACGTAATATTCTTTTTTCTTTTTTTTAAATAGTTTTCTCCGTTGATTGTTTCGAAAACATAATATTCATTTTTCTTTTTCTTAATCAGTTTTCGCCGATGAGTGTTTCGAAAACATGATATTCATTTTTATTTTTCTTAATCAGTTTTCGCCGATGAGTGTTTCGGAGACGTGATATTCATTTTTTTAGGTAAGTTTTCGCTAATGAGTGTTTCGAAAACTTGATATTTATTTTTCTTTTTTAATCAGTTTTTGTCAATGAGTGTTTCGAAATCTTGATATTCATTTTTCTTTTTTTAATCAGTTTTAGCCGATGAGTGTTTTCGAAAACTTGATATTCATTTTTCTTTTTTTAATTAATTTTCGCTGATGAGTATTCTGAAAACATGATATTCATTTTTCTTTTTTTAATCAGTTTTCGCCGATTAGTAATTCCAAAACTTCATATTCATTTTTCTTTTTCTGAATCAGATTTCGCCGGTGAGTGTTTCGAAACCGTGATATCCATTTTTCTTTATTTAATTACTTTTCATCGATGAGTAATTCGAAAACGTAATATTTATTTTTCTTTTTTTTAAAAAAAATAGTTTTACCCGATGAGTGTTTCGAAAACATGATATTCATTTTTCTTTTTCTTAATCAATTTTAGCCGATTAGTGTTTCGAAAACGTGATATTCATTTTTCTTTATTTAATTAGTTTTCACCAATGAGTGTTTCGAAAATTTGATATTCATTTTTCTTTGTATAATTAGTTTTCGCCGATGAGTGTTTTCGAAAGCTTGATAATTGTTTTTCTTTTTTTAATCATTTTTTCGCCGATGAGTGTTTTGAAAACGTAATATTCATTTTTCTTTTTTTAAATAGTTTTCTCCGATTAGTGTTTCGAAAACTTGATATTCATTTTTCTTTTTCTTAATCAGTTTTCGTCGATGAATGTTTCGAAAACTTGATATTCATTTTTATTTTTCTTAATCAGATTTCGTCGATTAGTGTTTCGAAAACGTGATATTCATTTTTCTTTATTTAATTAGTTTTCCCCGATGAGTGTTTCGAAAACGTAATATTCATTTTTCTTTTTTTTAAATAGTTTTCCCCGATGAGTGTTTCGAAAACATGATATTCATTTTTCTTTATTTAATTAGTATTTCACCGATGAGTGTTTCGAAAACTTAAAATTCATTTTTCCTTTTTTAATCAGTTTTCACTGATGAGTGTTTCAAAAACTAGATATTTATTTTCTTTTTTTTAATCAGTTTTCGCCGATGAGTGTTTCGAAAACTTGATATTCATTTTTCTTTTTTTAATCAGTTTTCGCCGATAAGTGTTTTGAAAACTTGACATTCATTTTTCTTTTTTTAATCAGTTTTAGCCGATGAGTTTTTTCTAAAACATGATATTCAATTTTCTTTTTTTTAATTAATTTTCGCCGATGAGTGTTCTAAAAACTTGATATTCATTTTTCTTTTTTTAATAAATTTTCGCCGATGAGTGTTCTGAAAAGTTGATATTCATTTTTCTTTTTTTAATCAGTTTTCGCCGAAAAGTGTTTCGAAAACTTATTATTTATTTATCTTTTTTTAATCAGTTTTTGCTGATGAGTTTTTCGAAAACTTGATATTCATTTTTCTTTTTTTAGTAAGTTTTAGCTAATGAGTGTTTCGAAAACTTGATATGCATTTTTCTTTTTTTAATTAGTTTTTGCCGATGAGTGTTTCGGAAACTTGATATTCATTTTTCTATTTTTAATCAATTTTCGCCGATGAGTGTTTCAAAAACTTGATAGTAATTTTTCATTTTTTAATCAGTTTTCGTCGTTGAGTGTTTCGAAAAAGTAATATTCATTTTTCTTTTTCTTTTTTAAATTGTTTTGGCCGATAATGTAATATCTGAGATATTTAGATTTAATTATTTTCATTTTTATTAAATTTATTTTTCTTTCAGAAAGAAAAATAAATTAAATTAAAGAATTATAGGATTAAAAATAGAATGAAGAAGAAAGTAATAGGGAATATATGTAAATTTTTCTAGGACCTAAAAGGAATAGGGATAAAAAAAAGGAGAGATGGGGAAAAGAAAGTAAAATAACTAAATAAAAAATAAATAAATGATAATAAATACATATACATATATATTTTATTATTATTATTATAATAATAATCATAATTATTATTATTTACTAGGCAATAAAAAAAAATAAAAAGGTATATAATATATATATATATATATATATATATATATATATATATATTAAAATAAAGGTGGGGGGGGGGGGAAACCGTGACCCCCGACCAATGCAATTAAAGCAAATAAATAAAAACAAAAAGGGAAGGGAGCAGAACGTAGAAGCAAAGCATCACGGGACCGAGGACCACGCTGAAGCACTGTGAAAGAGAGAGGAGACAAGAGCTCGACGTTTTCCGACCGGATCTTTGCCGGAGAAGACATTCCGGTGCTGGAGAAAGTGACCGGACCTCATCTTTTATCACCACTAAGCTTTCTATCCGATTGAATCAAGGTATGGAAGCCTCAATCTTTCAAAACCCCAATTTCTCCAAATTTGGACCGATTTGTCATTGTCTTCATTGACGACATATTGGTATATTCAAAGAATTCTGAGGAACATGCTAAACACTTGAGACTAGCATTGCAGAGGTTGAGAGGGGAAAAACTGTATGCCAAGTTCTCTAAGTGTGAATTCTGGCTTGACAGAGTTGCCTTTTTGGGTCACGTGGTATCATCAGAGGGAATCCACGTTGATCCAAGTAAGGTAGAGGCAGTGAAGAATTGGTCCCAACCTACCTCTGTTACTGAGATTCGCAGTTTCTTGGGTTTGGCGGGATATTATAGAAGATTTGTGCAAGATTTCTCTAAGGTTGCTGCACCTATGACCAGATTGACTCAGAAAGGAGTAAAGTTTGTATGGGATGACAAGTGTGAGCAGAGTTTTCAAAAGCTGAAGGACAGCCTCACTACTGCTCCGGTGCTGACATTACCTGAAGGCACAGGAGGGTACGTGGTATACTGTGATGCGTCGAGGATCGGGTTAGGGTGTGTCTTGATGCAACATGGCAAGGTGATTGCGTATGCATCGCGATAACTGAGGAAGCATGAGAAGAACTACCCGACGCACGACCTCGAAATGGCGGCTGTAGTATTCGCTTTGAAAATATGGAGACACTACTTATATGGTGAGACTTGTGAAATTTATACAGACCACAAAAGCCTCAAATACATTTTCGAGCAGAAAGACTTGAACTTGAGACAACGTCGATGGTTGGAGTTGTTGAAAGACTACGACTGCACGATCTTGTATCATCCAGGAAAGGCTAATGTGGTAGCCGATGCTCTGAGTCGGAAATCCATGGGCAGTCTTGCTCATATAAGTGAAGAAAGGAGACCGTTAATTAGAGAACTGCACGAGCTAGAGCAAACGGGAACTCAGTTTGAGATTGGAAGTTCCAACTCGCTTTTAGCCCATTTGCAAGCTAAGTCCTCTTTGGTAGAAGAGGTGAAGGCTAGGCAAGATGAAGATACCGACCTCAAGCAAATCAGGGATACCGTAACTAAAGAGAAAGGGGACGACGTCCGATTCTCTATAGATGATTCGGGGATACTTCGGTTGTAGGGACGGTTGTGTGTCCCTATGGTTGATAACTTGAAAGAAAGGATCCTTGAAGAAGCACACCGGACAGCGTATACCATCCATCCGGGAGCTAATAAGATGTATCATGACCTGAAACAGTTGTATTGGTGGAATGGTATGAAAAAGGATGTCGCAAACTATGTAGCCAGGTGTTTAGTGTGCCAGCAAGTCAAGGCTGAACACCAGAAGCCCGCCGGAACATTACAACAAATAGAAATACCTGAGTGGAAATGGGAGAGGATAACGATGGATTTTGTAACAGGGTTGCCAAAATCTCAATGTGGATATGATTCGGTTTGGGTGATAGTGGATCGCATGACTAAGTCCGCGCACTTTCTACCAGTTAAGACCACTTACGGAGTGAGTCAATATGCACAGATTTATCTATCAGAAATCGTTAGATTGCACGGTGTGCCAGTGTCCATAATATCTGATAGAGGGCCACAGTTCACTTCCAGGTTTTGGAAGTCATTGCAGGAAGTGTTAGGAACTAGAGTTGATCTAAGTACTGCGTTCCACCCGCAGACCGACGGGCAATTAGAAAGAACCATTTAGATTCCTGAGGACATGCTTCGGGCGTGTATTATGGATTTCGGCGGAAGTTGGGAAAGGTATTTACCGTTGGCTGAGTTTGCGTACAATAATAGTTATCAAGCGAGTAATCAAATGGCACCTTTCGAGGCTCTGTACGGCCATAGGTGCAGATCCCCGATTGGGTGGTTCGAGGTCAGAGAAGCTAGCCTAGTCGGCCCAGAATTGCTACAAGATGCCTTACAGAAGGTAAAGTGTATAAGGGAGAGGTTACTGACGGCTCAGAGTAGGCAAAAGTCTTATGCAGACAATCGAAGAAGAGAACTGGAGTTTGCCGTTGGTGATCAGGTGTTCTTGAGAATATCACCGATGAAAGGCGTAATGCGGTTCGGTAAGAAGGGGAAGTTGAGTCCTCGGTATATCGGACCGTTTGAAATCTTAGAACGAGTTGGGAATGTAGCGTATCGGTTGGAATTGCCTACGGAATTGGAGGGGGTACACCATGTCTTTCACGTATCAATGCTTCGGAAGTATCTTCCCGATCCCTCGCACGTGATTCAATCGCAGGACGTGCAACTAACCAAAAATATGACGTATGAAGAGGAGCCAGTGGAAATCTTAGATCGGCAGTTGAAGAAACTCAGAACGAAAGAAATTCCATTGGTTAAAGTTCTGTGGAGAAACCACTCGACCGAAGAAGCTACATGGGAGGTCAAGGGTGAAATGCGCAGGACGTATCCTCATCTATTTCGAGGCTAAAGTTAGTATTTTATTTGAAATTCAGGGACCGAATTTCTTAAGGGGGGAAGATTGTAATATCCGAGATATTTAGATTTAATTATTTTCATTTTTATTAAATTTATTTTTCTTTCAGAAAGAAAAATAAATTAAATTAAAGAATTATAGGGTTAAAAATAGAATGAAGAAGAAAGTAATAGGGAATATATGTAAATTTTTCTAGGACCTAAAAGGAATAGAGATAAAAAAAAAAAAAGAGATGGGGAAAAGAAAGTAAAATAATTAAATAAAAAATAAATAAATGATAATAAATACATATATATATATATATATATATATATATATATATATATATTATTATAATAATAATCATAATTATTATTATTTACTAGGCAATAAAAAGGTATATAATATATATATATATATATATATATATATATATATATATTAAAATAAAGGTAGGGGGGACAAACCGTGACCCCCCACCAATGCAATTAAAGCAAATAAATAAAAACAAAAAGGGAAGGGAGCAGAACGTAGAAGCAAAGCATCACGGGACCGAGGACCACGCTGAAGCACTGTGAAAGAGAGAGGAGACAAGAGCTCGACGTTTTCCGACCGGATCTTTGCTGGAGAAGACATTCCGGTGCCGGAGAAAGTGACCGGACCTCATCTTTTATCACCACTAAGCTTTCTATCCGATTAAATCAAGGTATGGAACCCTCAATCTTTCAAAACCCCAATTTCTCCAATTTTGTGTGTTTTAGGAATGCTTCAATTTCTTCCAATCGGGGCATTCCGGGGTTAAATTGAGTTTAGTGGGTGTTATTGAAAGCTTATTGAGGTTCAGAATCGAAGTTAAACCGTAGGAAATTGACCGAGTATGGAAATTAGGAAAAATTTAGTTAGAAAATTCCTATAAATTGAATTTTGCTGGTTTGATGCATGTTTAGGCTTGGATTGGAGTAGTATAAGTGTTATAAATGCTGGAAATAGTCAAGGGAATAAAATCCGAGTATTTACCATCTCAACCGGAACCCAATCCGGTGAAAAAGAGGCGAAATAATAGGCCACTGTTCAGTTAGGAGCTATACGGTGGGTCGAACACCTCGGTCTAAGTCCGTGGTGGACACCTAAGACCCGTTAAATTAGTCCCAAGGCTCCAATTATACCCAATTATATTTTTATATATAATTAAAGAGGTAATAATTAAGCTTTTACTCGGCGAATAAGGGAGACGGTGGAATGAGTAAGCTAGAGCCTCTTTTGAACCGTGAATTTAATTCTTTTATTAATTAAATACCCATATGAACACATGAAGGGGAATTTAGACAAGTGGAAATCTCTAACCTAAGCAATTAGATGTTCTAAATGGCTCGAAAGTGTGAAAGTCAAATATGGGGCATTCTGGACTTTCCGAAAGAGCAAATAAGACGACGTAACGAACTAAATAATTAGTTCTTAGAAATATCTAAAGGGTACCTGAGCATTAGCACGACACACGCATTTTTAGATGTTTAGTTACGCGTTCTAAATTTCCTAAATATATATGTGTATAGGGCACCATACTGTGAGTGGACCTTCGGGCACACCGAGAGCCGATCCGAGGTGCCAACCAGGTGAGGGGCTTTCCTATCCTTGTCCTATAGGGTTGACTGCGGATATGGATATATGGTTTGCCTTCTTGCCTAATTGTAGGAATTACATATTAGATAACATGCTATTGTTGTTCCTAAATTGCAATATATGTGATGACGTGCTGTATGTGTATATGTGAACTGTAAAAGCAATGGTGGCTCAAGGAGCCTTATATGGAAAGAAGGTCCTTGGGACCTATACGATATCGGGGGTAGGATCGAGTAAATAGTATCCGAAGGGTGTGGTTTTGTAAGTAAGTCCTTAAAGAGAATAAACCTAGGTGACCTTGTTCTGAACCAAGGTTCCGAATTAGAAACCACTTGGAAATCTAAATTTGCCTAAGAAGAAGTAAAATGAACAAGTAGTGGTCCATAGGGGTCATTTATGGTACAACGTGGAAACCGAGTCTATCACGGGTGGTCCGGGTAGATCGAGTCTCTTGTCTTGAGTTAACCCACAGAAATACAGAGTATACGAGTACACCACCTTGTGGCTATTGCCTTGGGTAAACCGAGGTCAGATGTGTCGCCGGCTATGCTCCAAGTGAAGTCTTGGGGTCAGACTAATGTTCCAAGTTAAGTCTTGGGGCCAGGGGTTCCTAGAATGATCAACTAGGTTCCCATACCACTCACGTGAGATATGCCTTCGGGCCAGATTCTCTCCTAACGGAGATATGCCTTCGGGCCAGTTTATGATTACGGTTAATTGAATATGGACATCCACTTGGAATTATATGTTAAACTATGATATGATGTATGTGTGAATTTAAATGTATGTAAATCCATGCTTTAAATTCTTTATTGTGAATATGATATAAGTTAATTGCCTGACCACTAAATATATAGAAGTTCAAATCTGTTATATGCGTATGTGTTTGTGATTGGCTCCTCTTCCCCAGTTGTAGAGGTATCCGCTACTACACCAGGGATGGGAAAGCCTCTCGCTGAGTCTGTTTGACTCACCCGAATTTTAAATGTTACAGACACAGGTGGTATAGACATCGGGAGCGCTTCCACTTCATCTCAGGGAGGCGGACAAACTTAGAGACCGCACGCATTGTCCGCGTGGGTAGTATTGATATATGTATTTTGTCAGGATGTATATGTATATGATTCTTTTGGTATAGCATTGTTTTGTACAGTTGCTATATGCATATATGTATATGTCACACTCTAGAACTGTCGGCTTCATATAGATTAAAGATTGGTCTTGTAGTTGGGAATATAGGTTATGATATGCTGAATATCATGAGTATATATATATATATGAATGTGACTTCCGCATGTGAATAGGATAGATCACACGCACTGAGCGTGTGGTCAATATGTAAATTTATATATATGTGTGACTGAATACTTGATGGTATGAAAATACAGCTTCCGCATGTGAATAGGATAGGTCACATGCATTGAGGTGTGTGATCAATATGTATATTCTTTGCAAGTGTGTGATTGAATATATATGCTTGACTGTACACAGGGATTCTGCATGTGAATAGGATAGATCACCCGCCCTGAAGCGCGTGATCAATATGTATATTATATGTATGTGTGATTGACTATGTGTATATTTATAGACTGAAGCGGCGTTGAGCGAGCCGTGGATTGCCTGCTACTTAGGTCATCGGATAGGGATGACCATATATACTATATATTGTTTGTAATAGAAATGGGTAGTTATGCATATATAAGAATGTCAATCAGGGATTAGAGGCTTACGGGATAGGAGAAATCCTACCTCCCGTGCCGGTCACGGACATCCAATAGTTTTTGCCGATGAGTGTTTCAAAAACTTGATATTTATTTTTCTGTTTTTTAATAAGTTTTCGCCGATGAGTGTTTCGAAAACTTGATAGTAATTTTTCATTTTTTAATAAGTTTCCGCTGTTGAGTGTTTAGAAAACGTAATATTCATTTTTCTTTTTGTTTAAATTGTTTTTGCCGATAAGTGTTTCGAAAACTTGATATTCATTTTTCTTTTTTTAATCAGTTTTCACCGATGAGTGTTCTGAAAACGTAATATTCATTTTTCTTTTTTTAGTAAGTTTTCGCTAATGAGTGTTTCGAAAACTTGATATTTGTTTTTCTTTTTTTAATTAGTTTTTGCCGATGAATGTTTCGAAAACTTGATATTCATTTTTTTGTTTTTTATTCAGTTTTCTCCGATGAGTGTTTCGAAACTTGATAGTAATTTTTCATTTTTCAATCAGTTTTCGCCGTTGAGTGTTTCGAAAACGTAATATTCATTTTTTTAAATAGTTTTCTCCGATGAGTATTTCCAAAACTTGATATTCATTTTTCTTTATTTAATTAGTTTTCATCGATGAGTGTTTCGAAAACGTGATATTCATTTTTCTTCTTTAGGTAAGTTTTTGCTAATGAGTGTTTCAAAAACTTGATATTTATTTTTCTTTTTATTAATAAGTTTTTGCCCATTAGTGATTCGAAAACTTGATATTTATTTTTCATTTTTTTAATCAGTTTTCTCCGATGAGTGTTTCGAAAACTTTATATTCATTTTTATTTTTTTTAATCAGGTTTCGTCGATTAGTTTCGAAAACTGGATATTCAATTTCCTTTTTTCAGCAAGTTTTCGCAGATGAGTGTTTCGAAAACTTGATATTCATTTTTCTTTTTTTAATTAGTTTTTGCCGATGAGTGTTTCGAAAACTTGATATTCATTTTTCTTTTTTTAATAAGTTTTCGCCGATGAGTGTTTTCGAAAACTTGATAATTATTTTTCTTTTTTTAATCAGTTTGCGCCGATGAGTGTTTTGAAAACATAATATTCATTTTTCTTTTTTTAATCTAGTTTCGCCGATGAGTGTTTTGAAAACTTGATATTCATTTTTCTTTTTTTTTAATCAATTTTCGCCGATAAGTGTTTCAAAAACTTAATATTTATTTTAGTTTTTTTAATCAAATTTCGCTGATAAGTGTTTCGATAACTTGATAGTAATTTTTCATTTTCTAATCAGTTTTCGCCGTTGAGTGTTTCGTAAACGTTATATTCATTTTTCTTTCTTTTTTTTATAAATAGTTTTCGTCGATTAGTATTTCGAAAACTTGATATTCATTTTTCTTTTTTTAATCACTTTTCGCCGATGACTGTTCTGAAAACTTGATATTCATTTTTCTTTTTTTAACCAGTTTTCGCCGATTAGTGTTTTGAAAACGTAATATTCATTTTTCTTTTTTTTAAATACTTTTCGCCGATGTGTGTTTCGAAAACTTGATATTCATTTTTCTTTTTTTTAAATAGTTTTCCTTGATGAGTGTTTCGAAAACTTAATATTGGTTTTTCTTATTCTTAATCAGTTTTTGCCGATGAGTGTTTCGAAAACGTGATATTCATTTTTCTTTATTTAGTTAGTTTTTCACCGATGAGTGTTTCGAAAATTTAATATTCATTTTTCTTTTTCTAAATCAGTTTTTGCTGATGAGTTTTTCGAAAACGTGATATTTATTTTTCTTTTTTTAATCAGTTTATGCCCGTGAGTGTTTCGAAAACTGGATATTCATTTTTATTTTCTTTAATCAATTTTCGTAGATGAGTATTTCGAAAACTTGATATTCATTTTTCTTTTTTAGTCAGTTTTCGCTGATCAGTGTTTCGAAAACTTGATATTCATTTTTCTTTTTTTAATCAGTTTTTGCCGATGAGTGTTTCGAAAACTTGATATTCATTTTTTTAATCAGTTTTAGCCGATGAGTGTTTTCCAAAATATGATATTCATTTTTCTTTTTTTAATCAATTTTCGCCGATGAGTGTTCTGAAATCTTGATATCCATTTTTCTTTTTTTTAATCAGTTTTCGCCAATAAGTGTTTCAAAAACTTGATATTCATTTTTCTTTTTCTTAATCAGTTTTCGCCGATGAGTGTTTCGAAAACGTGATATTCATTTTTCTTTATTTAATTAGTTTTCATCGATGAGTGTTTCGAAAATGTAATATTCATTTTCCTTTCTTTTTTTAAATAGTTTTCCCCTATAAGTGTTTCGAAAACATGATATTCATTTTTCTTTTTCTTAATCAGTTTTAGCCGATGAGTGTTTCGAAAATGTGATATTCATTTTTCTTTATTTAATTAGTTTTTCACCGATGAGTGTTTTGAATACTTGATATTCGTTTTTCTTTTTTTAATCAGTTTTCGCCGATGAGTGTTTCAAAAACTTGATATATTTTTTTTTTAATCAGTTTTTGCCGATGAGTGTTTCGAAAACTTGATATTCATTATTATTTTCTTTAATCAGTTTTCGTAGATGAGTATTTCGAAAACTTGATATTCATTTTTCTTTTTTTAATCTGTTTTCGCCGATGAGTGTTTCGAAAACATGATATACATTTTCCTTTATAAATCAGTTTTCGCCGATGAGTGTTTCGAAAATTTATATTTTTTTTATTTTTTTATCAGTTTTGGTAAGTTTTCGAAAATTTATATTCATTTTTCTTTTTTTAGTAAGTTTTCGCTGATAAGTGTTTCAAAAACTTTATATTCATTTTTTTAATCAGTTTTTGCCGATGAGTGTTTCGAAAACTTTATATTTATTTTTCTTTTTTTAATCATTTTTAGCCAATGAGTGTTTTCCAAAACATGATATTCATTTTTCTTTTTTTAATCAATTTTCGGCGATGAGTATTTTGAAAACTTGATATTCATTTTTCGTTTTTTTAATCAGTTTTCGTCGATGAGTGTTTCGAACACGTGATATTCATTTTTCTTTTTCTTAATCAATTTTCGCCGATGAGTGTTTCGAAAACGTGATATTCATTTTTCTTTATTTAATTAGTTTTGCACCGATGAGTATTTCGAAAACTTGATATTCATTTTTCTTTTTTTAATCAGTTTTCGCCGATGAGCGTTTCAAAAACTTGATATTTATTTATTTTTAATCAGTTTTCGCCGATGAGTGTTTCGAAAACTTGATATTCATTTTATATTTCTTTAATCAGTTTTCGTATATGAGTGTTTCGAAAACTTGATATTCATTTTTCTTTTTTTAATCAGTTTTCGACGATGAGTGTTTCGAAAACTTGATATTCATTTTCCTTTTTTAATCAATTTTCGCGGATGAGTGTTTCGAAAATTTATATTCATTTTTATTTTTCTAATCAGTTTTGGTCGAATATTGTTTCGAAAACTGGATATTCATTTTTCTTTTTTTAGTAAGTTTTCGTTGATGAGTGTTTCGAAAACTTGATATTCATTTTTCTTTTTTTAATCAGTTTTAGCCGATGAGTGTTCTTAAAACTTGATATTCATTTTTCTTTCTTTTAATCAGATTTCGCCGATTAGTTTTTCAAAAATTAATATTCATTTTTCTTTTTTTAATTAGTTTTTGCCGATGAGTGTTTTCGAAAACTTGATATTCATTTTTCTTTTTTTAATAAATTTTGGCCGATGAGTGTTCTGAAAACTTGATATTCATTTTTCTTTTTTTTAATCAGTTTTCGCCGATGAGTGTTTCGAAAACTTGATATTCATTTTTCTTTTTTTAATCATTTTTCACCGATGAGTGTTTCGAAAACTTGATATTCATTTTTCTTTTTTTTATCAGTTTTCACCGATGAGTGTTTCGAAAACTTGATATTCATTTTTCTTTTTTTAATAAATTTTAGCCGATAAGTGTTCTGAAAACTTGATATTCATTTTTCTTTTTTTTAATCAGTTTTCGTCGATGAGTGTTTCGAAAACTTGATATTCATTTTTCTCTTTTTCATAAGTTTTCGCTAATGAGTGTTTCGAAAACTTGATATTCTTTTTTCTTTTTTTAATTAGTTTTTGCCGATGAGTGTTTCGAAAACTTGATATTCATTTTTCTTTTTTTAATCATTTTTCGCCGATGAGTGGTTTCGAAAACTTGATATCAAATTTTATTTTCTTTAATCAGCTTTCGTAGAGAAGTGTTTCGAAAACTTGATATTCATTTTTTTTAATCAGTTTTCGCCGATGAGTGTTTCCAAAACTTTATATTCATTTTTCTTTTTTAAATCAGTTTTCCCCGAGGAGTGTTTCGAAAACTTGAAATTCATTTTCCTTTTTTAATCAGTTTTCGCCGATGAGTATGTTGAAAACTTGATTAGTGAGTCGTAGGGATGTTCACACTACCTAGGTAAAGTCATTTTAGGATAGTAATGGGTAGATAGAGTCAGGATCCCAACTGAAAACTTGGAAAGAGAAACAAATTAAAACAATTGCCCGTTGAGGCCATTGCCCTAGCCTGGTACTAAGGTCAGTTAAAGAGTAAAGCATTTGCCCGTTGAGGCCATTGCCCTAGCCTGGCACTAGGGTCAGTTAAAGATTAAAAGATTTGCTCGTTGTCACGACCCCAAATCGGGAGTACGTGACCGGCACGGGAATAGATTTTTACCTCTAAACCCGTAAGTCTTATCCTGTAAACATGACTATAACTATCCTGCTATACAATCAATATATTTATATCATCCTAGTGGCCACACTTCACTGGTGGCCTAATTAACCTGCAGTCCGCGGTTCGCTCAATACCGCTTCAGCTCAGCCAGTGTATAGATATATATATCAGCACTCATAAAGTAAATATTAATATCATATTGACCGTACGTGTCAATACGTACGATCTATCCTATTCACATGCAGCAAACACACATAATATATATCCATATCATATTGACCGTACGCCTCAATGCGTACGATCTATCCTATTCACATGCAGAAGTTCATATACTCAAACATATATCCTAGTTTATCCCCAACTGGACCCTGTTTTTAAGTACATGTGAAGCCGACAATTCTAGAGTAGGTACATATCAAAATCTGTAAATATATATATACACAACTCTTACAACTTTAAAATATGTACAACAAGAGAAATCAAAATAACCAAAGGAGTCCACCCACGCGAACAAGAGCGTAAGGATGGTCTGATGTCCGTATCACTGTCCGGACGTCGATGCCTGCCCGATCCCTGTATCTGAAACATTGAAGCAGGCGGAGTGAGTCAAACAAACTCAGTGAGAAGCTTCCCATCCTCGGCGTAGGGGCGGGTACCACTACAGCTGGGGAAAGGGAAACACCCACAATCACATGCGCATGAAAGTCCAGTTTATCAAATGTTATATTACGATCAGGCAATATTAATATAACATTAAAATCACAGATAAACCTACGGATCATGCTTTTCTATCATGCTTCTAATAAACAAGCAATCACAATTTAACATATCATTTGAAAACTGTAAATCACTTAACTGACCCTAATACTAGGCTAGGGCAATGGCCTCAACGGGCAATTTCTTTTAAATCTTTAACTAACCCTAGTGCCAGGCTAGGGCAATGGCCTCAACGGGCAAATCTTTTAGTCTTTTACTGACCCTAGTACCAGGCTAGGGCAATGGCCTCAACGGGCAAATCTTTTAGTCTTTTACTGACCCTAGTGCCAGGCTAGGGCAATGGCCTCAACGGGCAATTATTTTAACTTGTTTCTCTTCCCAAGCTTTCAGCTGGGATCCTGACTCTATCTACCCATTACTATCCTATACTGACTTTACCTAGGTAGTGTGGACATCCCTACGACTCACTAATCAATTAAGAGATCGTATTAATCCTCATATTGTTCCCAAACCCTTGGTTTAGATCATAACCTAGCTCTAAGGTCTTTCCTAAGTTCAATTACCATAAAACGTCGACGTTTACTAACAACTTCTATACGATTTCTTTAATGAGTTTATAATTAATAGGGTAAACCAAACCTTGGACTCAATCAACAACTTATCCCCTTGCTAGTACTGTTCGGTGTACCTCATGTCATTACATGGATACCCTCTAGTACCTCTTTACCTGTAGGCAAACACACAGATACAAATACTTTCATGTATAACAGTTTAGGAACAACAATAGCATGTTAACCACTAAATTATTCTTACAAATAGGCAAGTAGGCAAACCATATAAACACATCCTCAATCAACCTTGTAGGGCAAGGATGGGAGACGCCTCACCTGGACGGCTCCCTTGTGCTTGTCCTGGAGTAACTCCCGCTCCGGACGAGTCGTGGTTTCCTAACAAACGCATTTACGTGGTTAACAATCTTAATTATATGCAACTCATATGTTTATGGTATGCTCGTGCCTAAAAATGCACCTAAACATCGCCAAGAACCGAGTTCTTGGTCTTATCCGTCTTCCCTTTCTTCAATGAGAGTCTCAAGTGCTACACACTTGGTTTCGTATAATTATCGCTCACCTTGAATTGATTTTGGAGCCTTGGATTTGAGTTACTAAACCTCAATATGCTTCTAAATAATCCTACTCAAGGTTTCCTAATAATTACGAAGGAATTAAGTTGTCATTTTAAAATTTTGACTTTATTGTTCCGCAAGTTTCCATCCTTGAGAAACAAGAAAGTACGTAAAATAATTCTTGATGCTTGATAGCATATTTAGAATTTTTCTAGGGTGTTTAAGATTGAAAAGAAGAGGTTTGGAGCCCTCAACATCACCCTTAAAGTGTATTTGGGCAAATCGAGCAGGGACCCGGCACGTTAACGTCAAGGTTCAACCTTAGTAACCTCGGGCCATCACTTTACGGGTCTTGTTCAGCTAATATTTCAACAATAAAATTTCAATAATACCAATTCAAGCCTATTTACTCAAATCCAAGCTCAATCCTAATTTTCAACAATTTTTCCAAATTAGGAATAATTATAATTTCAACCCCAAATCCTTCAAAATTCGAATTCGGCTAAACCCGAGGGTATAGGCTCGATTCTTACCCCAACTAAGTGTTCAAGAACACTTCCTAAGTCTCAATCTACCCTCGAAACAACCCAATCGAAGGTGGATCGAAGAAATCCCTAAAAATGGAGAAATTGAGGGTTTCGAATGAAATTGGGGTTACCAACCTTTGATTCGATTGGTGGGAGGTGTAGGAGACGTCGTACCCGAGCTCCGGTGACTTCTCCGGCGTCGACTAGCTCTCCTCCGGCGAGATTCCGGTGAGATTCCTCCTCCCTCACGCGTCTCCACCCTCTCTCTCTCTTCCTCTCTTTTCTTTCTTTCCTTTCGTGCTCTCACTTTTCTCTCTCTCTCCCTCTTATTTTTTTCTTAATCCTTTCTTTTCTTCTTTTAAAACAACCTACGGCACTTCACAAAAATTAATTAAAAGTAATATATATATATATATATATATATATATATAATAAAAATAATTAAATAATTAAATAATAAATAAATATAATTAAAAATAAATTAATTAATAATCAAATTAAGACACAACTACTATATATTTTATTTTTTTTCCCTTTTTTTCTAAAATAGATAATAAGATAAATAATAATCACTTAAAAATAATAAAGATATATTTTTAATTTAATTTCTTTTCCCTATTTAATTCAGGTTTCCAATTTCTTAAGTCCTGAATTAAATCCAAAAAATTATTTTCTACTTCTTTTCTTTCCCTTTTATTTTATTTTAAACTTCGTAAAAATTTCTCGGGTATTACAATCTTCCCCCCTTAAGAAATCCGGTCCCCGAATTTCAATTAACATACTAACCTCAGTCTTGAAATAGGTGAGGATATGTCCTGCGCATCTCATCCTCAATTTCCCACGTTGCTTCCTCAACTAAATGGTTTCGCCACAGGACTTTCACCAATGGTATTTCCTTCGATCTTAGCTTCTTCAACTGGTGATCTAAGATTTTCACTGGCATCTCCTCATACGTCAGACCTTCGGCTAGCTGTACTTCATGAGGTTGGATTACATGAGAGGGATCTGGCAGGTACTTGCGAAGCATAGACACGTGAAACACCGGATGAACTCCTTCCAACTCCGCTGGCAATTCTAGACGATAGGCAACATTTCCCACACGTTCTAGAATCTCGAACGGTCCGATGTATCTTGGACTTAGCTTGCCTTTCTTGCCAAATCTCATCACGCCCCTCATCGGTGAAATCTTTACGAAAACTTGCTCACTCACAGCAAACTCTAACTCTCTTCTTCGGTTGTCGGCATACGACTTCTGCCTACTCTGAGCCGTGGCAAGCCTTTCTCTAATGGACTTTATCTTGTCCAAAGCATCCTGCACAAGTTCTGGACCAACCAACTTGGCGTCTCCAACCTCGAACCACCCAATCGGGGACCTGCACTTCCGACCGTACAAAGCCTTGAAGGGTGCCATCTGAATACTGGATTGGTAACTGTTGTTGTAGGCAAACTCCGCTAATGACAGGTATTTCTCCCACCCTCCGCCGAAGTCCATAACACATGCCTTAAGCATGTCCTCTAAAATCTGAATGGTCCTCTCAGATTGCCCGTTAGTCTGGGGATGGAACGCTGTACTTAGATCAACTCTCGTCCCCAATGCCTCCTGCAATGCTCTCCAGAATCGAGAGGTAAACTGTGGCCCCCTGTCAAAGATAATCGACACCGGTACTCCGTGCAACCTCACTATCTCTGATAGGTACAACTGGGCATACTGACCCACTCCGTAAGTGGTCTTAACTGGCAGGAAATGGGCGGACTTGGTCATCCGATCAACGATTACCCAAACTAAATCGAATCCCCTCTGTGACTGCGGCAATCCTGTCACAAAATCTATAGTAATTCTCTCCCACTTCCATTCAGGAATTTCTATCTGTTGAAGTGTTCCGGCGGGCTTTTGGTGTTCAGCCTTAACCTGCTGACACACTAGACATCTAGATACGTAGTTTGCCACATCCTTCTTCATACCGTTCCACCAATACAATTCTCTCAGATCTTGATACATTTTATTACTACCCGGATGGATTGTGTATGCTGTCTTGTGTGCCTCATCAAGAATTCTTTCTTTCAACCCATCTACCATAGGTACACACAGTCGTCCTTCCAACCGGAGTATGCCATTGTCATCTATGGAGAATCAGACGTCGTCCTTCTCCCCCTTAACCACTGTATCTCTGATCTGTTTTAGGTCGGCGTGTTGATCTTGCTTGGATTTAACCTCTTCGACTAGAGCTGACTTGGCTTGGACATGGGCTAGAAACAAGTCGGAGTCTCCAATTTCAAACTAAGTTCCAGACTGTTCTAGCTCATGTATTTCCCGAATTAACAGCCTTCGTACTTCACTGATATGGGCTAAGCTACCCAACTTTCGGCTCAGAGCGTCTGCCACCACATTCGCCTTACCAGGATGGTACAAAATCATGCAGTCATAGTCTTTCAACAATTCCATCCACCTGCGTTGTCTCAGATTTAGATCTTTCTGCTCGAAAATGTACTTAAGGCTCTTGTGGTCTGTGTATACCTCACATGTTTCGCCATAAAGGTAGTGCCTCCAAATCTTCAAGGGAAATACCACCGCTGCCATTTCAAGATCGTGTGTTGGGTAGTTTCTCTCATGCTTCCGAAGTTGCCTAGACGCATAAGCAATCACCTTGCCATGTTGCATAAGAACACACCCTAACCCAACTCGCGAAGCATCACAGTAAACTACGTACCCTCCGGTGCCCTCAGGAAGAGCCAATACCGGTGTTGTGGTGAGTCTTTCCTTCAGTTTCTGAAAAATCTCTTCACACTTGTTATCCCACACAAACTTTACCCCTTTCTGAGTTAACTTTGTAAGAGGTGCAGCAACCTTCGAAAAGTCCTGCACAAACCTTCTATAGTATCCAGCCAAACCTAGAAAACTGCGGATCTCAGTGACTGAGGTAGGCTGGGACCAATTCTTCACGGCTTCCACCTTGCTCGGATCAACATGGATTCCTTCTGAAGATACCACGTGACCGAGAAATGCAACTTTATAAAGCCAAAACTCACATTTTGAAAACTTAGCATACAATTTCTCTTCTCTCAGCTTCTGTAATGCCACTCTCAAATGCTCTGCGTGCTCCTCAACATTCTTGGAATAAACTAGAATGTCATCTAAGAATACAATGACAAACCGGTCTAGAAATGCCTTGAAAACCCGATTCATCATATCCATAAAAGCTGTTGGTGCATTAGTTAGCCCGAATAACATGACTAGAAACTCATAATGGCCGTATCGGGTTTGAAAAGCAGTCTTGGGCACATCTTCTTTTCTAATCTTCAGCTGATGATACCCTGATCGCAGATCAATCTTTGAAAACCTCTTAGCACCCTGCAACTGATCAAACAGATCATCGATTCTTGGAAGTGGATACTGATTGCGGACCCTTACCTTATTTAACTTCCGGTAATCGATACACAATCTTAAAGTTTCATCCTTCTTCTTCACAAATAGAACTGGTGCACCCCAAGGTGAAAACCTGGGTCTGATAAAACCCTTATCAAGCAACTCCTGTAACTGCGTGTGTAGCTCCTTCAACTCCTTTGGAGCCATTCTGTAAGGTGGTGTGGAAATCAGCTGAATACCTGGTAAAAGCTCGATCTCAAATTCAACCTCCCGATTAGGCGGCAAACCAGGTAATTCGTTAAGAAATACATCAAGAAATTCTCGAACCACCGGTACCTGATTCACAGGAAGTACTTCTTTCGTAGTATCCCTCACAAAAGCTAGATATCCTTTACACCCTTTCTCGAGTAGCTTGGAAGCTTTCATTGCTGAAATTAGACTCGGATATGGTGCAGCACCATCACCCTGCACCACAAATGGCTCTTCATCCGGCATATTGAATTTCAAACACTTCGCCTTGCAATCAACTACTGCATGACAAGATGCCAACCAATCCATACCCAGAATGACATCCAGGTCTACCATGTATAGTAGTCGTAGGTCCACAACTGTTTCATGACCCTCAACCACAACCACACACGACTCATAGACGTACTTGACTTGTACTGATTCACCCATCGGAGTAGAGACCATTTCTGTCTCCTTCAACCTAGTCGGGCTTTTCTCAACTTTCCGTGCAAACGCATGTGAAATGTAGGAATGTGTTGAACCATAATCAAACAATACAAGAGCCTGGAGAGAGCATACTGAAAGTGTACCTGTCACTACTGCATTTGAGGCATGTACATCCTGTCGAGACAAAGCAAACACCCGTGCCTGTCCTCCCCCTGGTGGGGCTGCAATTGGAGTACTACCCGGAGTAAGATTGCTCTTGACACTCGTATTACTCTTTCTCTGCGGACATTCCTTAGCCATATGCCTGAACTGTCCATAGTTGTAACAACCTCCCTTCATAACTTTGCACTCTCCAAAATGAAATCTTCCACATGTTCCACACTGCAGCCTCTGGTTACTGCCCTGACTACTGCCTTGGAACCTCTGCCCACCTTGTGTGTTACTCCTCCTAGAACTTGTGGTGGTAATAGCAGGCTGCCCACCAGCTTGCCCTGCATAATTTGGAACTATACCAAAATTACCAGTTGTCTTTTGCTTCTTCTTCCATCCCTGTCCATCACTACCTGTCAGTAACTTGTTCTTGGGATTTGCCGATGTCCCAAACTTCTTTCTATTTTCAATTACCTTGGCACAATCAGCAGCCTGTGCTAGAGTTTCAAACTGACCACATTGCGGCAATAGAACTACGAACAAGGGCTCTACCAACCTGTGGATAAACCTCTTGATCAACTCCCTCTCATCGGGAACCAATTCTGGAGGATATTGAGCTAGCTCCGTGAACTGCAGCTCAAACTCAGTCACTGACATATTCAGCGTCATCCACAAATCTTCAAACTGTTGACGCTTGGCATACCTCATTCCTTCAGATAGAAACCGACCCAAGAATTCCCTCTGAAAATCTTCCCAAGTCATAGGAGCAACTCTCCTTGCATATCTCTTCTGTACTGATTCAAACCAAACCCGTGCAGCGCCTCTTAACTGAAACGAGGCAAGTTCTGTCATCTCTCCTCCTGGACACCTCAGTAACTGCCCAATTCTGATTATATCACGGAGGAAATGTTGAGGGTCCTCCTTGGTTTCGGTTCCACAAAAGGTAGGCGGATTCAGCTTCAGGAATTTAGTAATCGGTAATTCCCTCGGAACTCCCCTCGGTTCCCGAGGCACTTCCCTTTGTTGCCATTCCCTTCTTGGTTCTTCCTCCCTTTCCTCAACCATTTCAGTTTCCTGTTCAGCCGATATCACTTGCTCCTCTTCCTCGCCGACAACTAAACGGCGGACTTCTTGTTAAATTTGGCGGGTCATTTCAGCTCTCAACTCCTAAAATCCCGCAGTCAGCATCTCAGCCACTGACAGAGCACCCGTCTCAACCTGTGGCTATGGGGTTTGTTGCCTGTGCACTCCTCTTTCTTGCGTCCTACCACGACCGCGAGCACGACCTCTAGCACGGCCTCTAGCTCGACCCCTGGGAGGCATTCTCTCCTCCCGAACGGATTCCTCATCAGTACGTGCAGGGACTCTACCGCCCCTCCTAGCCTGCCTAGTAGTCGGCAACATCCCTGTACTGCACAAAAACGTCACCTGATAAGCATTTGCATAATCTATCATAGATTAAGAAGGAATGAAAGAAAGGCTGACTCAAATTATCCTGGGTACTCCCACAAGTGCTTGTTTAATGCAACGTTGTGCCCGGGTTTCACAACGAAGCTTAAACCGACACCCGGTTATACCAATGGCTTCACATGACTTAAAGGAGTCTACCCACGCGAACAAGAGCGTAAGGATGGTCTGATGTCCGTATCATTGTCCGGACGTCGATGCCTGCCCGATCCCTGTATCTGAAACATTGAAGCAGAGGGAGTGAGTCAAACAGACTCAGTGAGAAGCTTCCCATCCTCGGCGTAGCGGCGGGTACCACTACAGCTGGGGACAGGGAAACACCCACAATCACATGTGCATGAAAGTCCAGTTTATCAAATGTTATATTACGATCAGGCAATATTAATATAACATTACAATCACAGATAAACCTACGGATCATGCTTTTCTATCATGCTTCTCATAAACAAGCAATCACATTTTAACATATCATTTGAAAACTGTAAATCACTTAACTGACGCTAGTACTAGGCTAGGGCAATGGCCTCAACGGACAATTTCTTTTAAATCTTTAACTGACCCTAGTGCCAGGCTAGGGCAATGGCCTCAACGGACAAATCTTTTAGTCTTTTAATCAATTTTCGCCAATGAGTGTTTCGAAAACTTGATATTCTTTTTCTATTTTTAATCAGTTTTCGCCGATGAGTGTTTCGCAAACTTGATATTCATTTTTATGTTTTTTTAATCAGTTTTCGTCGATGAGTGTTTCGAAAACTTGATATTCATTTTTTCTTTTTTTAATCAGTTTTTGCCGATGAGTTTTTCGAAAACTTGATATTCATTTTTCTCTTTTTCGTAAGTTTTCGCTAATGAGTGTTTTGAAAACTTGATATTCATTTTTCTTTTTTAAATAAGTTTTCACCGATGAGTGTTTCGAAAACTTGATATTCATTTTCCTTTTTTAATCAGTTTTCGCCGATGAGTGTGTTGAAAACTTGATATTCATTTTTCTTTTTTTTTAATCAATTTTCGCCGATAAGTGCTTCAAAAACTTAAAATTTATTTTTGTTTTTTTTAATCAATTTTCGCCGATAAGTGTTTCGAAAACTTGATAGTAATATTTCATTTTTTAATCAGTTCTCGCCGTTGAATGTTTCGAAAACGTAATATTCATTTTTCTTTTTTTTTTAAATTCTTTTCGCCGATAAGTGTTTCGAAAACTTGATATTCATATTTCTTTTTTTAATCAGTTTTCGGCGATGAGTGTTCTGAAAACTTGATTTTCATTTTTCTTTTTTTAATCAGTTTTCGCCGATTAGTGTTTTGAAAACGTAATATTCATTTTTTTTTTCTTTTCTTTTAAATAGTTTTCGCCGATGAGTGTTTCGAAAACTTGATATTCATTTTTCCTTTTCTTTTTTTTAAACAGTTTTCCCCGATGAGTGTTTCGAAAACTTGATATTCATTTTCCTTTTTTAATCAGTTTTCGCCGATTAGTGTTTCGAAAACTTGATATTCATTTTTATTTTTTTTAATCAGTTTTCGTCGATGAGTGTTTCGAAAACGTAATATTCATTTTTCTTTTTTTTTAAAATTGTTTTCGCCGATGAGTGTTTCGAAAACTTGATATTCATTTTTCTTTTTTTTTAATCAGTTTTCGCCAATGAGTGTTTTGAAACGTAATATTCATTTTCCTTTTTTTTTTAAATACTTTTCTCCGACGAGTGTTTTGAAAACTTGATATTCTTTTTTCTTTTTTTTTAAATAGCTTTCCCCGATTAGTGTTTCGAAAACTTGATATTCATTTTCCATTTTTAATCAGTTTTCGCCGATTAGTGTTTCGAAAACTTGATATTCATTTTTATTTTTTTAATAAGTTTTCGTCGATGAGTGTTTTGAAAACTTGATATTCATTTTTCTTTTTTTAATCAGTTTTCGCCGATGAGTGGTTTCGAAAACTTGATATCCATTTTTATTTTCTTTAACCAGATTTCGTAGATGAGTGTTTCGAAAACGTGATATTCATTTTTCTTTTTTTAATCAGTTTTCGCCGATGAGTGTTTCCAAAACTTGATATTCATTTTTCTTTTTAAAATCAGTTTTCACCGATGAGTATTTCAAAAACTTAATATTCATTTTGCTTTTTTAATCAGTTTTCGATGAGTGTTTCGAAAACTTTAAATTCATTTTTATTTTTTTAATCAGTTTTGGTCGATAAGTGTTTCGAAAATTGGATATTCATTTTTCTTTTTTTAGTAAGTTTTCGCTAATTAGTATTTCGAAAACTTAATATTCATTTTTCTTTTTTTAATCAGTTTTTGCCGATGAGTGTTTCAAACACTTAATATTCATTTTTCTTTTTTTAATCAGTTTTAGCCGATGAGTGTTTTCGATAACTTGATATTCATATTTCTTTTTTTAATCAATTTTTCCCGATGAGTGTTCTGAAAACTTGATATTCATTTTCTTTTTTTAATCTGTTTTCGCCGATGAGTGTTTCGAAAACGTGATATTCATTTTTCTTTATTGAATTAGTGTTCACCGATGAGTGTTTCTGAAAAGTTTATATTCATTTTTCTTTGTTTTACTCAGGTTTCGCCGATGAGTGTTTTGAAAACTTGATATTTATTTTTCTTTTTTAATCAGTTTTTGCAGATTAGTGTTTCGAAAACTTAATATTCATTTTTCTTTTTTTGATCAGTTTTAGCAAAGGAGTGTTTTCGAAAACTTGATAATTATTTTTCTTTTATTAATTAGTTTTTGCCGATGAATGTTCTGAAAACTTGATATTCATTTTTCTTTTTTTTTAATTAGTTTTCGCCGATAAATGTTTCGAAAACTTAATATTTATTTTTCTTTTTTTAAATCAGTTTTCGCCGATAAGTGTTTCGAAAACTTGATAGTAATTTTTCATTTTTTAATCCATTTTCTCCGTTGACTATTTCGAAAATGTAATATTCATTTTTCTTTTCTTTTTTAAATAGTTTTCGCCGATGAGTGTTTCGAAAACTTGATATTCATTTTTCTTTTTTTTAATCAGTTTTCGCCAATTAGTGTTTTGAAAACGTAATATTTATTTTTCTTTTTTTTAAAATAGTTTTCGCTAATGAGTGTTTCGAATACTTGATATTCATTTTTCTTTTTCTTTTTTCTAAATAGTTTTCCCCGATGAGTGTTTCGAAAACTTGATATTCATTTTTCTTTTTCTTAATCAGTTTTCGCCGATGAGTGTTTCGTAAACGTGGTATTCATATTTCTTTATTTAATTAGTTTTCACCGATGAGTGTTTCGAAAACTTGATATTCATTTTTCTTTTTCTAAATTAGTTTTCGCCGATAAGTGTTTCGAAAACGTGATATTCATTTTTCTTTTTTTAATTAGTTTTTGCCGATGAGTGTTTTCGAAAACTTGATATTCATTTTTCTTTTTTTAATCAATTTTCGGCGATCAGTGTTCTAAAAACTTGATATTCATTTTTCTTTATTTTAATCAGTTTTAGTCGATGAGTGTTTCGAAAACATGATATTCATTTTTCTTTTTCTTAATCAGTTTTCGCGGATAAGTGTTTCGAAAACGTGATATTAATTTTTCTTTATTTAATTAGTTTTCATCGATTAGTGTTTCGAAAACGTAATATTCATTATTCTTTTTTTTAAACAGTTTTCCCCGATAAGTGTTTCGAAAACATGATATTCATTTTTCTTTTTCTTAATCAGTTTTAGCCGATGAGTGTTCCGAAAACGTGATATTCATTTTTCTTTATTTAATTAGTTTTTCACGGATGAGTGTTTCGAAAACTTGATATTCATTTTTCTTCTTTTAATCAGTTTTCACCGATAAGTGTTTCAAAAACTTGATATTTATTTTCTTTTTTTAATCAGTTTTCGCCGATTAGTGTTTCGAAAACTTGATATTCAATTTTATTTTCTTTAATCAGATTTCGTAGATGAGTGTTTCGAAAATTTGATATTCATTTTTCTTTTTTTAATCAGTTTTCGCCGATTAGTGTTTCGAAAACTTGATATTCATTTTCCTTTTTTAATCAGTTTTCGCCGATGAGTGTTTCAAAAATTTATATTCATTTTTATTTTTTTAATCAGTTTTCGTCGAATAGTGTTTCGAAAACTGGATATTTATTTTTCTTTTTTTAGTAAGTTTTCGCTGATGAGTGTTTCGAATACTTGATATTAATTTTTGTTTTTTTATCAGTTTTAGCCGATGAGTATTTTACAAAACATGATATTCTATTTTCTTTTTATAATCAATTTTCGCCGATGAGTGTTTTGAAAACTTGATATTCAATTTTCTTTTTTTTAATCAGTTTTCGCCGATGAGTGTGTCGAAAATTTGATATTAATTTTTCTTTTTGTTAATCAGTTTTCGCCGTTGAGTGTTTCGAAAACGTAATATTCATTTTTCTTTTTTTTAAAAATTGTTTTCGTCGATTAGTGTTTCGAAAATTTGATATTCATTTTTCTTTTTTTAATCAGTTTTTGCCGATTAGTATTTTGAAAACTTGATATTCATTTTTTTTAATCAGTTTTCGCCGACGAGTGTTCAGAAAACATGATATTCATTTTTCTTTTTTTTAATCAAGTTTTGCCGATGAGTGTTTTGAAAACTTGATATTCATTTTTCTTTTTCTTTTTTTTAAATAGTTTTCCCCGATGAATGTTTCGAAAACTTGATATTCATTTCTCTTTTTCCTAATCAGTTTTGCCGATGAGTGTTTCAAAAACATGGTATTCATTTTTCTTTATTAAATTAGTTTTCACCGATGAGTATTAAGAAAATTTGATATTCATTTTTCTTTTTGTAAATCAATTTTCGCCGATGAGTGTTTCGAAAACGTAAAATTATTTTTTTTGTTTTTTTAAATAGTTTTCGCGGATTAGTGTTTCGAAAACTTGATATTCATTTTGCTTTTTTTAATCAGTTTTTGCCTATGAGTCTTTTAAAAATTTGATATTCATTTTTCTTTTTTTTAATCAGTTTTCGCCGATGAGTGTTTTGAAAATGTAATATTCATTTTTCTTTTTTTAAATAGTTTTCGCCGATGAGTTTTTTGAAAAGTTGATATTCAGTTTTCTTTTTTTTTAAATAGTTTTCCCCGATGAGTGTTTCAAAAACTTGATATTCATTTCTCTTTTTCTTAATCAGTTTTCACCGATGAGTGTTTCGAAAACGTGGTATTCATTTTTCTTTTTTTAATCAGTTTTTGCCGATTAGTGTTTCGTAAAGAATACGGTGGTACATGCCAGTAGTTTTTAAACTTAGATTGCTATACCTACTGAGATTTATTCTCACTCAGTGCTGCCATGTATCAGATGAATAGGTGACTAATGGGGATTGGAGCTTGAGGTAGATGGGTACGGACCCCCACTAGTTTTAGCTATTTTGACATGCATCATAGGAGCTTCTGACAAATAGACTTTATGAGACTTGTGATTGTTTAGACATGGTCTTTTTGGAGGGAACCTGAGTGGCAGGATTGTTGCCTCCGGTTCCCAAGATTGACAAACTTATATAAATACTATTATCACACTATATATATATTTATGTAAAAGATGGTCCTACATGTGTATGAATGTTTTAAATTGTTTCCTGATTTTACAGTTTTCTTCCGCTATAAGAATAAGGATAGAACCCGAGAGAGATGACCCGAACCAAAATGACTATTTTGTAATAACTTGGTAAAAGTTTTAAAAATTACTCGGGTATAAGAATTAGTAACACGCTTATCCTATGTAATTTATTTATATATATTATTAATCCACTAAAAATGGACCTTAGAATAAGAGGGTGTTACAGTTTTCGCCGATGAGTGTTTCCAAAACTTGATATTCATTTTTCTATTTTTAATCAGTTTTCACCGATGTGTGCTTAGAAAACTTGATATTCATTTTCCTTTTTTAATCAGTTTTCGTCGATGAGTGTTTCGAAAACTTTATATTCATTTTTATTTTTTTAATCAGTTTTCGTCGATTAGTGTTTCGAAAACTGGATATTCATTTTTCTTTTTTTAGTTAGTTTTCGCTGATTAGTGTTTCGAAAACTTAATATTCATTTTTAGTTTTTTAATCAGTTTCCGTCGATAAGTGTTTCGAAAACTTGATATTCATTTTTCTTTATTTAATTAGTTTTCACCGATTAGTGTTTCGAAAACGTAATATTCATTTTTCTTTTTTTTAAACAGTTTCTCCCGATGAGTGTTTCGAAAACATGATATTCATTTTTCTTTTTCTTAATCAGTTTTAGCCGATGAGTGTTTCAAAAACGTGATATTCATTTTTCTTTATTTAATTTGTTTTTTTACCGATGAGTGTTTCGAAAACTTGATATTCATTTTTCTTTTTGTAATCAGTTTTCGCCAATGAGTGTTTTTCAAATCATGATATTCATTTTTCTTTTTTTAATCAATTTTCGCAGATGAGTGTTCTAAAACTTGATATTCATTTTTCTTCTTTTTAATCAGTTTTCGCCGATGACTGTTTTGAAAATTAATATTTATGTTTCTTTTTTTAATCAGTTTTTACCAGTGAGTGTTTTCGAAAACTTGATATTCATTTTTCTTTTTTTAATAAATTTTCGCCGATGAGTGTTCTAAAAACATGATATTCATTTTTCTTTTTTTTAATCAATTTTCGCCGATGAGTGTTTCGAAAACTTAATATTTCTTTTTCTTTTTCTTAATTAGTTTTTACCGATGAGTGTTTCGAAAACTTGATATTCATTTTTTTTAATCAGTTTTCGCCGATGAGTGGTTTCGAAAACTTGATATTCATTTTTCTTTTTTTAATCAGTTTTCGCCAATGAGTGTTTCTAAAGCTTGATATTCATTTTCCTTTTTTAATCAGTTTTCGCCGATCAGTGTTTCGAAAACTTTATATTCATTTGTATTTTTTTTAATCAGTTTTGGTCGATTAGTGTTTCGAAAAATGGATATTAATTTTTCTTTTTTTAGTAAGTTTTCGCTGATTAGTGTTTCGAAAACTTAGTATTCTGTTTTCTTTTTTTAATCAGTTTTTGCCGATGAGTGTTTCGAAAACTTGATATTCATTTTTCTTTTTTTAATCAGTTTTAGCCGATGAGTGTTTTCGAAAACTTGATATTCATTTTTCTTTTTTTAAACAATTCTCGTAGATGAGTGCTCTGAAAACTTGATATTCATTTTTCTTTTTTTTAATCAGTTTTCGTCAATGAGTGTTTCGAAAACTTAATATTTATTTTTCTTTTTTTCATCGGTTTTTGCCGATGAGTGTTTCAAAAACTTGATATTCTTTTTTCTTTTTTTAATCAGTTTTTTTCGATGAGTGTTTCGAACACTTGATATTCATTTTTCTTTTTTTAATCAGTTTTAGCTGAGGAGTGTTTTCGAAAACTTCATATTTATTTTTCTTTTTTTAATCAATTTTCGCCGATAAGTGCTCTGAAAACTTGATATTCATTTTTCTTTTTTTAATCAGTTCTCTGCGATGAGTGTTTCGAAAACTTGATATTCATTTTTCTTTTTCTTAATCAATTTTCGCCTATGAGTGTTTCAAAAACTTGACATTTATTTTTCTTTATTTAATTAGTTTTCATCGATGAGTGTTTTCAAAAACTTGATATTCATTTTTCTTTTTTTAATCATTTTTCGCCGATGCGTGTTTCGAAAACTTAATATTCATTTTCTTTTTTTAATCAGTTTTCGTCAATGAGTGTTTCGAAAACTTAATATTCATTTTTCTTTTTTTAATCAGTTTTAGCCATAAGTGTTTTCGAAAACTTGATATTCATTTTTCGTTTTTTTAATATGCTTTCGCCGATGAGTGTTTCAAAAACTTGATATTCATTTTTCTTTTTCTTAATCAGTTTTCGCCGATGAGTATTTCGAAAACGTGATATTCATTTTTCTTTATTTAATTAGTTTTGATCGATGAGTGTTTCGAAAACGTAATCTTTATTTTTCTTTTTTTAATTTAGTTTTCCCCGATGAGTGTTTTCGAAAACATGCTAGTCATTTTTCTTTTTCTTAATCAGTTTAGTCGATGATTGTTTCAAAAACGTGATATCCATTTTTCTATATTTAATTAGTTTTTCATCGATAAGTGTCTCGAAAACTTGATATTCATTTTTCTTTTTTTAATCAGTTTTTGCCGATGTGTGTTTCAAAAACTTGATATTTATTTTTTTTTTTAATCAGTTTTCGCCGATGAGTATTTCGAAAACTTGATATTCATTTTTGATTTCTTTATTCAGTTTTTGTAGATGAGTGTTTCGAAAACTTGATCTTCATTTTTCTTTTTTTAATCAGTTTTCGCCGATGAGTGTTTTGAAAATTTCTATTAATTTTTATTTTTTTAATCAGTTTTGGTCGAATAGAGTTTCAAAAACTGGATATTCATTTTTCTTTTTTTAGTAAGTTTTCGTTGATAAGTGTTTCAAAAACTTGATATTCATTTTTCTTTTTTTAATTAGTTTTTCCGATGAGTGTTTCGAAACATAATATTCATTTTTCTTTTTTTAATCAATTTTCGCCGATGAGTGTTCTAAAAACTTGATATTCATTTTTCTTTCTTTTAATCAGTTTTCGCCGATGAGTGCTTCGAAAATTAATATTTATTTTACTTTTTTTAATCAGTTTTTGCCAATTAGTGTTTTCGAAAACTTTATATTCATTTTTCTTTTTTTAATAAATTTTTGCCGATGAGTGTTCTGAAAACTTGGTATTCATTTTTCTTTTTTTTTAATCAGTTTTCGCCGATAAGTGTTTCGAAAACTTAATATTTATTTTTTTTAATCAATTTTTGCCGATGAGTTTTTCGAAAACTTGATATTCATTTTTCTTTTTTTTCGTAAGTTTTCGCAAATGAGTGTTTCGAAAACTTGATATTCATTTTTCTTTTTTTAATTAATTTTTATCGATGAGTGTTTCAAAAACTTGATATTCATTTTTCTTTTTTTAATCAATTTTCGCCGATGAGTGGTTTCGAAAACTTGATATCCATTTTTATTTTCTTTTATCAGCTTTCGTAGTTGAGTGTTTCGAAAACTTGATATTCATTTTTCTTTTTTTAATCAATTTTCGCCGATGAGTGTTTCCAAAATTTGATATTCATTTTTTATTTTTTAATCAGTTTTCACCGATGTATGTTTTGGAAATTTGATATTCATTTTCCTTTTTTAATCAGTTTTCGCCGATGAGTGTTTCGAAAACTTTATATTCATTTTTATTTTTTTAATAAATTTTCACAGATGAGTGTTCTGAAAACTTGATATTCATTTTTCTTTTTTTTAATCAGTTTTTGTCGATGAGTGTTTCGAAAACTTTATATTTATTTTTCTTTTCTTAATCAGTGTTTGCCGTTGAGTGTTTTCGAAAACTTGATATTCATATTTTTTTTAATCAATTTTCACCGATGAGTGTTCTGAAAACTTGATATTAATTTTCTTTTTTTTTTAATCAATTTTCGCCGATGAGTGTTTCGAAAACTTAATATTTATTTTTCTTTTTTTAATCTGTTTTTACCGATGAGTGTTTCGAAAACATGATATTCATTTTTCTTTCTTAATCAGTTTTGGCCGATGAGTGTTTCGAAAACTTCATATTCATTTTTCTTTTTTTAATCAGTTTTAGACGAGGAGTGTTTTCGAAAACGTGATATTCATTTTTCTTTTTTAAATCAATTTTCGCCGATAAGTGTTCTGAGAACTTGATATACATTTTTCTTTTTTTAATCAGTTTTCGTCGATAAGGTTTCAAAAACTTGATATTTATTTTTCTTTTTTTAATCAGTTTTTGCCGATGAAAGTTTCAAAAACTTGATAGTTATTTTTCATTTCTTAATCAGTTTTCGCCGTTGAGTGTTTCGAAAACTTAATATTCATTTTTCTTTTTTTAAATAGTTTTTGCCGATGAGTGTTTCGAAAACTTGATATTCATTTCTATTTTTTTAATCAGTTTTCGCCGATGAGTATTCTGAAAACTTGATATTTATTTTTCTTTTTCTTTTAATCAGTTTTCGCCGATGGGTGTTTTGAAAACTTGATATTTATTTTTCTTTTTTTTAATCAGTTTTTGCCCATAATTGTTTTCGAAAACTTGATATTTATTTTTCTTTTTTTAATAAATTTTCGCCGATGAGTGTTCTGAAAACTTGATATTCATTTTTCTTTTCTTTAATCAGTTTTCGCTAATGAGTGTTTCGAAAACTTAATATTTATTTTTCTTTTTTTAATCAGTTTTTGCCGCTGAGTTTTTCGAAAACTTGATATTCATTTTTCTTTTTTTTTTGTAATTTTTCGGTGATTAGTATTTCGAAAACTTAATATTCTTTTTTCTTTTTTTAATCAGTTTTTGTCGATGAGTGTTTCGAAAACTTGATATTCATTTTTCTTTTTTTAATCAGTTTTAGCCGATGAGTGTTTTCGAAAACTTGATATTCATATTTCTTTTTTTAATCAATTTTCGCCGATGAGTGTTCTGAAAACTTGATATTCATTTTCTTTTTTTAATCAGTTTTCGCCGATGAGTGTTTCGAAAACTTAATATTTATTTATTTTTAATATGTTTTTGCCGATGAGTGTTTCGAAAACTTGATATTCATTTTTCTTTTTTTATTCAGTTTTGGCCGATGAGTGTTTCAATAACTTGATATTCATTTTTCTTTTTTTAATCAGTTTTATCACGACCCTTGTTTTGAGGACCGTGACCGGCACAGACACATGGAATACCCCTATGCCTGTAAGCCTAATCGCCTAATTGACAGAATATCTATTATCGAAAGTACATTCACATGCACTGAAACAATCCTTAATTAGTGCTCTTACAAGTTACAACACTAGCTAGCAACCATATTTTTATATATTCTAGTACTTGAAACGTAACCAAATTAAGATAAAACAATATATTGATTAGTTGCAAATTAAGTAAAATGTCAACCCACTTCAAATCACATTAAGCAAAATTTGTAGTGTTAGGATTTATTTTAAAACAAATAATAATATGGGTGTTTTGTGTTTAAAAAAAGAATGAATTTTGGTATATCCAAATTAGAATTGTAGGCGATTTGAGTGTGAGCATATTGAATGGAGAGGGGACTTTTGGGGAGGGAGGTGTAGCTGACTTTTGGAAGGGGTTTAGTAAATACAAATTGATGTCCCTTTTGACTCATTCCCATTTCCAGGCAGAGGAAGCTCCGTTTTTGAAGTAGTTTTAACTTTTTTACTCGTCCTTTCTTCTTTCCCCACTCCTCATCTTCTCTCTCTCTCCATCCTTTACTCTTATTAATTAATTATATATATATATTGTTTCTTCTATTCATATATTATATATAGAGAAGCAGAAGGGTGGTGATTAATTGTGGATGCTAGGTAGCTGCGTCTCTTCTTCTGCCCCTTTCTAACAAGAAAGAAGCACATAAATTAGAAATGAAAGTAGAACATACATACCAATCGGAGAAGTAGGATGGCACTTTCCAAGTCAAGTACAAGTTCAGAATGGCACTTTCCTCAACTACCTTTATTAAAACTCATCTCACATAAGACTTTCTATGCCAAACTACAGACACTTGACACTAAAAACTCTGTATATTTTCAGAGAAAAATAATTAACACACCAAATATTGCAAGTAACACTCCAAGATTACTAATGTAAGATGTAAGAACACTAGAAGCATCAGCAAACAAGAAAATTTACAGAGGCCCACCAAAAGAGTACAAAGTTACAATGTAAAAGTATGTGTGTTTTATCTAGCTTAATGTACCTGTGCCTTTTCTTCAACATCAGCATCGACAATTTTTGCTACAGAGTAAGCTTTAGTGGGAAGGGCTGGCAGTGAGAATAATGACACGACGACGGCAGCTTCCGTGGGTTCGAAGAAGACTGACCTGTGACAAAATCGAACTAAGACAAATCTTCAGTGAGTTCGATGAAGACGTGACTTAGGGACCCCATTCGACAATTAACATCAAAATCTTTAGAGAATCAAACGTGGAATAAGATGAAGAAGCAATGGAAAGCAAAATCGAAGGCAACCCTAACCCACCTTTCCCCCAATCGACGATGTCGACGGCGCACGTAGAATGCGACAACGAGCTCTGACAATGGCGCCGAATCAAATAAAGTTTCTCCGACAAGAGAATAAGAGAGCAAGAAATGTAGAAAGACGAAGATTCGAGGTCAGATTAAACGATTAAGTTCAAGGAGAACAATACATGATGGAGTGTCGGTCTGAACCTTAGTTGCTGCCAAGAAGAAGTGTCGGAGAAGGAGCAAAGATGAACGATTATTCAGTGATGGAGAGGTGTTGCCGTGGTTGATCGGTGATGGAGAACCAAGAACAAGCTTGAAGTGTCAAGCAAGAGAGGGCGCCGCACGGAATGTGTGTTCTGAGGAGTGGCTAGGGTTATGGTAACTTCTATTTCACTTTACAAAGGAACCGTCGTTAAAATTTAGAAATTGTCCTATCTAACTACGGTTGATATAACCGTAGTTGTTTGACCGCAGTTAAAAATTTGATTTCTTGTAGTGTTCGAAACACTTATAGGCGAAAACAATTTAAAAGAAAAGAAAAATGAATATTACTTTTTCGAAACACTCAAAGGCGAAAAATAATTAAAAAATGAAAAATTACTATCAAGTTTTCGAAACACTCATCGGCGAAAACTGATTAAAAAACAGAAAAATGAATATCAAATTTTCGAAACACTCACCGGCAAAAACTAATTAAAAAAAGAAAAATGAATATCAAGTTTTCAAAACACTCATTAGCGAAAACTTACTAAAAAAAGAAAAATGAATATCAAGTTTTCGAAAAACTCATCAGCAAAAACTGATTAAGAAAAAGAAAAATAAATATTAAGTTTTCGAAACACTTATCGGCGAAAACTGATTAAAAAAAAAAGAAAAATGAATATCAACTTTTCAGAACACTCATCGGCGAAAATTTATTAAAAAAAGAAAAATGAATATCAAGTGTTCAGAACACTCATCGGCGAAAATTAATTAAAAAAAAAGAAAAATGAATATCATGTTTTAGAAAACACTCATCGGCTAAAACTGATTAAAAAAAGAAAATTGAATATCAAGTTTTTGAAACACTCATCGACAAAAACTGATTAAAACAGGAAAATGAATATCAAGTTTTAAAAACACTCATCAGCGAAAACTTACTAAAAAAAGAAAATGAATATCCAGTTTTCGAAATACTATTCGACAAAAACTGATTAAAAAAGTAAAAATGAATATAAATTTTCAAAACACTCATCGTCGAAAATTGATTAAAAAAGGAAAATGAATATCAAATTTTCGAAACACTTATCGGCGAAAACTGATTAAAAAAGGAAAATGAATATCAAGTTTTCGAAACACTCATCTACGAAAACTGATGAAAGAAAATAAAAATGAATATCAAGTTTTCGAAACACTCATCGGCGAAAACTGATTAAAAAAAGAAAATAAATATCAAGTTTTTGAAACACTCATCAGTGAAAACTGATTAAAAAAGGAAAAATGACTATTAAGTTTTCGAAACACTCATCGGTGAAAAACTAATTAAATAAAGAAAAATGAATATCACATTTTCGAAACACTCATCGGCTAAAATTGATTAAGAAAAAGAAAAATGAATTGAATATCATGTTTTCGAAACACTCATCGGGGAAAACTATTTAAAAAAGAAAAGAAAAATGAATATTACGTTTTCGAAAAACTCATCGTGGAAAACTAATTAAATAAAAAAATGAATATCACGTTTTCGAAACACTCATCGACGAAAACTAATTAAGAAAAATAAAAATGAATATCAAGTTTTCGAAACGCTCATCGGCGAAAACTGATTAAGAAAAAGAAAAATGAATATCAAGTTTTCGAAACACTAATCGGAATAAACTATTTAAAAAACAGAAAAATGAATATTACGTTTTCAAAACACTCATCGGCGAAAATTGATTAGAAAAAATAAAAATGAATATCAAGTTTTCAGAACACTCATCGGCGAAAACTAATTAAAAAAAAAAAATGAATATCAAGTTTTCACAACACTCATCGGCGAAACCAGATTAAAAAAAAAGACAAATGAATATCAAGTTTTCAAAACACTCATCGGCGCAAACTGATTAAAAAAAGAAAAATAATTATCAAGTTTTCGAAAACACTCATCGGCGAAAACTGATTAAAAAAAGAAAAATGAATATCAAGTTTTCGAAACACTCATCGGCAAAAACTAATTTAAAAAAGAAAAAAGAATATCAAGTTTTCGAAACACACATCAACGAAAACTTACTAGAAAAAGGAAAATGAATATCCAGTTTTCGAAACACTAATGGACGAAACCTGATTAAAAAAAATAAAAATGAATATAAAGTTTTCGAAACACTCATCGGAGAAAACTGATTAAAAAAATGAAAAATAAATATCAAGTTATCGAATCACTCATCGGCAAAAACTGATTAAAAAAAAAGAAAAATAAATATCAAGTTTTTGAAACACTCATTAGCGAAAACTTACCTAAAAAAGAAAAATGAATATCACGTTTTCGAAACACTCATCGATGAAAACTAATTAAATAAAGAAAAAAGAATATCAAGTTTTTGAAATACTCATCGGCGAAAACTATTTAAAAAAAATGAATATTACGTTTTCGAAACATTCAACGGCGAAAACTGATTCAAAAATCAAAATTTACTATCAAGTTTCGAAACACTCATCGGCGAAAATTGATTAAAAAACAGAAAAATGAATATCAAGTTTTTGAAACATTCATCGGCAAACACTAATTAAAAAAAACGAATATCAAGTTTTCGAAACACTCATTAGCGAAAACTTACGAAAAAAAGAAAAAAAGAATATTACGTTTTCAGAACACTCATCGGCGAAAACTGATTAAAAAAAGAAAAATGAATATCAAGTTTTCGAAACACTTATCGTCGAAAACAATTTAAAAAAAAAAGAAAGAAAAATGAGTATTACTTTTTCGAAACACTCAACAGCGAAAACTGATTAAAAAAATGAAAATTTACTATCAAGTTTTCGAAACACTAATCGGCGAAAACTGATTAAAAAACAGAAAAATGAATATCAAGTTTTCCGAACACTCATCGGCGAAAATTTATTAAAAAAAGAAAAAATGAATATCAATGTCACGACCCCCTATCGGACGTCCGTGACCGGCACGGGAGGTAGGATTTCTCCTATCCCATAAGCCTCTAATTCCTTATTGACATTCTTATATATGCATAACTACCCATTTCTATTACAAACAATATATAGTATATATGGTCATCCCTATCCGGTGACCTAAGTAGCACGCAATCCACGGCTCGCTCAACGCCGCTTCAGTCTATACATATACACATAATCAATCACACGTACATATAATATACATATTGATCACGCGCTTAAGGGCGGGTGATCTATCCTATTCACATGCAGAATCCCTGTGTACAGTCAAGCATATATCTTCAATCACACACCTGCATAAAACATACATATTGATCACACGCCTCAATGCGTGTGACCTATCCTATTCACATGGGGAAGCCATATTTTCACACAATCAAGTATTCAGTCACACGTATATATAAATTTACATATTGACCACGCGCTCAGTGCGTGTGATCTATCCTATTCACATGCGGAAGCCACATTCATATATATATATACACATGATATTCATCATATCACAACCTATGTTCCCAACAACAAGACCAATCTTTAACCTGTATGAAGCCGACAGTTCTAGAGTGTGACATATACATATATGCATATAGCAACTGTACAAAACAATGTTATACCAAAAGAATCATATACATATACATCCTGTCAAAATACATATAGCGATACTACCCACGCAAACAATGCATGCGGTCTTTAAGTCTGTCCGCCTCCCTGAGATGAAGTGGAAGCGCTCCCGATGCCTATACCACCTGTGTCTGTAACATGTAACATTGGGGTGAGTCAAACAGACTCAGTGAGAGGCTTTTCTATCCCTGGTGTAGTAGCGGGTACCACTACAACTGGGGAAGAGGAGCCAATCACAAACACATACGCATATAACGGATTAAATTTCAATATATTAAGTGGTCAGGCAATTAGCTTATATCATATTCACAATAAAGAATTTAAAGCATGGATTTACATACATTTAAATTCACACATACACCATATCATGATTTAACATATAATTCCATGTGGTCCTCTGTATTCAGGTAATCATAATCATAAACTGGCCCGAAGGCAATATCTCCGTTAGGAGAGAATCTGGCCCGAAGGCAATATCTCACGTGAGCAATATGGGAACCTAGTTGATCATTCTAGGAACCCCTGGTCCCAAGACTATACTTGGAACAATAGTCTGACCCCAAGACTTCACTTGGAGCATAGCCGGCGACTCATCTGACCTCGATTTACCCAAGGCAATAGCCACAATGTGGTGAACTCATATACTCTGTATTTCTGTGGGCTGACTCAAGACAAGAGACTCAATCTACCCGGACTACCCGTGATAAACTCGGTTCCCGCGTTGTACCATAAATGACCCCTATAAACCACTACTTGTTCATTTTACTTCTTCTTAGAGAAATCTAGATTTCCAAGTGGTTTCTAATTCGGACTCTTGGTTCAGAACAAAGTCACCTAGGTTTATTCTCTTTAAGGACTTACGTACAAAACCACACCCTTCAGATAATATTTACTCGATCCTACCCCCGATATCGTATAGGTCCCGTGGACCTTCTTTTCATATAAGGCTCCTTGAGCCACAATTGCTTTTACAATTCACAAACACACATATAGCACTTTTCACAAATACTGTAATATAGGAACAACAATAGCATGTTATCTATGTAATTACTACAAATAGGCAAGAAGGCAAACCATGTATCCATATCCGCAGTCAACCCTATAGGGCAAGGATAGGAAAGCCCCTCACCTGGTTGGCCCCTCGGATCGACTCTCGGTGTGCCCGAAGGTCCACTCACAGTATGGTGCCCTATACAAATATACTTGAGAGATTCAGAAGCTTGAAAATTAGCCAATATCATGTACATGTAACGCTAATGCTTAAGTTCTCTCTAATTAATTCCATAGACTAGTTGTTGGCTTGGAATGCCCCTAACTAGCTTTTGGAACACCTAAAATGCTTCTATTCGTGTCTAACCCCTTTCTTAATCACACTATTCGGAAGCTTTGACTTGGGAATGCAAGGTTACCCAATTCCACCTCTATGTGTCCATATAAACTTCCATTACCCAAGTCTTGATTTATGGCTCAAGAGAATCATAAATCCTACTTGTCCAAGCTTTCCATTTATCAAAATAACCTTGAACACTTCACCTACACATGAATACGTATACCCGAATACGCGTAAGATTAGAAAATTGTCTCTTTTTCCCCGAACGGGGTTCCGGGTGAGACGGGAATTACTCGGGTTTTAATCCCTCGTACATTCCAATAATTTTTAATAATAACATAATTATCATTCAACCTTTCAATGCACCCCAAATCATTCCACAACACCCTTAAACCTTAACAACCACATTTTCCTACACTTTTTCCAACCCGGATGAATTCCATCAATTTGGTTCCGGTTCCTAAGCTTCCAACTCACTTCCTAGCATGGAAATACTTCAATTTAGGACCCAAAATACTCAGATTGAATCAATTGGGGTCTTTCCAAAAATCCCTAAAATTGATAAAATTGGGGTTTGAGAGTTTCGGGACTTCTCACCTCGATTCAACCGGTTAGAAGGACGATATGGAGTAGAGGAGACTCCCAGCTACCTTCCCCGATGAAGAGACGACGTTTTCCGGCGAGAAAGCTCTCTCCCTTTGCTTTTTCTCTCTAACCCGAGCTCTCTCTCTCCTCCAGCCACAAGACGGCGTTTTCCGGCATCGGCTCACACGTCCGGCCACCCCGCACGTCCTCTCCATCCAGCTCCGGCCTTCCTCCGTGAGCTCCTCCCTCCAATGACGCCTCAAGGTCTCTCTCCCTCTCTTCTCTCGTTTCTCTGCTTCTCTCCCTCACGCCTTCTTTTCTTTTTTCCTCTTATCCTTCTATTCTCTTATAACATATATATATATATATATATATATATATATATATATATATATATATATATATATATATATATAAAATTAATACATATATACATATCACCAAAAACAAAAGAAAAAAAAATAATAAGAAGTAGGATAGTATCTATTTGTTATCTCATTTTTTTTTTCACTTCTAAATTAATTAATTTAATTTAATTGATGACGCTAGTTAAAATATTCTCGGGTATCACAATCAAGTTTTCAGAACATTCATCGGAGAAAATTTATTAAAAAAGAAAAATGAATATCAAGTTTTCAAAACACTCATCGGCAAAAATTAATTTAAAAAAAGAAAAATGAATATCATGTTTTAGAAAACACTCATCGGCTAAAACTGATTAAAAAATAGAAAAATGAATATCAAGTTTTCGAAACACTCATCGGCAAAAACTAATTAAAAAAAGAAAAATGAATATCAAGTTTTCGAAACACTCATTAGCGAAAACTTACGAAAAAAAAGAAAAATGAATATTAAGTTGTCAAAAAACTCATCAACAAAAATTGATTAAAAAAAAGAAAAATAAATATTAAGTTTTCGAAACATATATCGGCGAAAACTGATTAAAAAAACAAAAATGAATATCAACTTTTCAGAACACTCATCGGCGAAATTTTATTAAAAAAAGAAAAATGAATATCAAGTTTCAGAACACTCATCGGCGAATATTAATTTAAAAAAAGAAAAATGAATATCATGTTTTAGAAAACACTCATCGGCGAAAACTGATTAAAAAAAGAAAAATGAATATCAAGTTTTCGAAACACTCATCGACAAAAACTGATTAAAACAAGAAAATTAAATATAAAGTTTTCGAAACACTCATCAGCGAAAACTTACTAAAAAAAGAAAAATGAATATCGAGTTTTCGAAATACTATTCGACCAAAACTGATTAAAAAAGTAAAAATGAATATAAATTTTCAAAACACTCATCGGCGAAAACTGATTGAAAAAGGAAAATGAATATCAAGTTTTCGAAACACTTATCGGCGAAAATTGATTAAAAAAAGAAAAATAAATATCAAGTTTTCGAAACACTCATTTACGAAAACTGATTAAAGAAAGTAAAAATGAATATCAAGTTTTCGAAACACTCATCGGCGAAAACTGATTAAAAAAAGAAAATAAATATCAAGTTTTTGAAACACTCATCAGTGAAAAATGATTAAAAAAGGAAAAATGAATATTAAATTTTCGAAACACTCAACGGTGAAAAACTAATTAAATAAAGAAAAAAGAATATCACGTTTTCGAAACACTCATCGGCTAAAATTGATTAAGAAAAAGAAAAATGAATATCATGTTTTCGAAACACTCATCGGGGAAAACTATTTAAAAAAAAGAAAAATAAATATTACTTTTTCGAAACACTCATCGGGAAAAACTAATTAAATAAAGAAAAATGAATATCATGTTTTCGAAACACTCATCGACGAAAACTGATTAAGAAAAATAAAAATCAATATCAAGTTTTCGAAACACTAATCGGAGAAAACTATTTAAAAAAAAGAAAAATGAATATTACGTTTTCAAAACACTCATCGGCAAAAAATGATTAGAAAAAAGAAAAATGAATATCAAGTTTTCAGAACACTCATCGGCGAAAACTAATTAAAAAAAGACAAATGAATATCAAGTTTTCACAACACTCATCGGCGAAAACTGATTAAAAAAAGAAAAATGAATATCAAGTTTTCGAAACACTCATTGGTGAAAACTAATTAAATAAAGAAAAATGAATATCATGTTTTCGAAACACTTATCGAGGAAAACTATTTTTTTAAAAAAAGAAAAATGAATATTATGTTTTTGAAATACTCATCGATGAAAACTAATTAAATAAAGAAAAATGAATATCACGTTTTCGAAACACTCATCGGTAAAAACTGATTAAGAAAAAGAAAAATGAATATGAAGTTTTCGAAACACTAATCGGTGAAAACAGATTAAAAAAAGAAAAATGAATATCAAGTTTTCAGAACACTCATCGGCGAAAATTAATTAAAAAAAGAAAAATGAATATCAAGTTTTCGAAAACACTCATCGGCTAAAACTAATTAAAAAAAGAAAAATGAATATCAAGTTTTCGAAACACTCATCGACAAAAACTAATTAAAAAAAGAAAAATGAATATCAAGATTTCGAAACACTCATCGACAAAAACTGATTAAAAAAAAGAAAAATAAATATCAAGTTTTCAAAACACTCATTAGCAAAAACTCACCTAAAAAAATGAATATCACGTTTTCGAAACACTCATCGGCGAAAACTGATTAGGAAAAAGAAAAATGAATATCAAGTTTTCGAAACACTCATCGGCGAAAACTGATTAAGAAAAAGAAAAATGAATATTATGTTTTCAAAACACTCATTGGAGAGAACTATTTCAAAAAAAGAAAAAAGAATATTACGTGTTCAAAACACTCATTGGCGAAAACTGATAAAAGAAAAAAAAGAAAAATGAATATCAAGCTTTCAGAACACTAATCGACGAAAACTAATTAAAAAAAGAAAAATGAATATCAAGTTTTCAGAACACTCATCAGCGAAAACTGATTAAAAAAAGAAAAATAATTATGAAGTTTTCGAAAACACTCATCGGCGAAAATTGATTCAAACAAGGAAAATGAATATCAAGTTTTCGAAAACACTTATCGGCGAAAACTGATTAAAAATAGAAAAATGAATACCAAGTTTTTGAAACACTCATTGGTGAAAACTAATTAAATAAAGAAAAATGAATATCACGTTTTCGAAACACTCATCCGCGAAAACTGATTTAAAAAAAGAAAAATGAATATTAAGTTTTCGAAACATTTATCGGCAAAAACTAAATAAAAAAGAAAAATGAATACCAAGTTTTCGAAACAGTCATCGACAAAAACTGATTACAAAAAAGAAAAATGAAGATTAAGTTTTCGAAACACTCAACAGCAAAAACTGATTATAAAATGAAAAATTACTATCAAGTTTTCGAAACACTTATCGGCGAAAACTGATTAAAAAAAAGAAAAATGAATATCAAGTTTTCAAAAAACTCATCGACGGAACCTGATTAAAAAAAGAAAAATGAATATCAAGTTTTCAGAACACTCATCGGCGAAAACTGATTAAAAAAAGAAAAATGAATATCAAGTTTTCAAAAACACTCATCGGCGAAAACTGATTAAAAAAAGAAAAATGAATATCAAGTTTTCGATGCACTCATCAGCGAAAACTTACTAAAAAAAGGAAAATGAATATCCCGTTTTCGAAACACTAATCGACGAAAACTGATTAAAAAAATAAAAATGAATATAAAGTTTTCGAAACACTCATCGGCGAAAACTGATTAAAAAAATGAAAAATAAATATCAAACTTTTGAAACACTCATCGACAAAAACTGATTAAAAAAAGAAAAATAAATATCAAGTTTTTGAAATACTCATCGGCGAAAACTGATTATAAAAAAAAAAAGAAAATTGAATTTCAAGTTTTCAGAACACTAATCGGTGAAAATTGATTAAAAAAATGAATATCAAGTTTTCAAAAACACTTATCGGCGAAAACTATTTAAAAGAAAAAAGAAAAATGAATATTACGTTTTCGAAAACTCAACGGCGAAAACTGATTAAAAAATGAAAAATTACTATCAAGTTTTCGAAACACTCATCGGCGAAAACTGATTAAGAAAAAGAAAAATGAATATCAAGTTTTCGAAACACTCATCGGAGAAAACTATTTAAAAAAATGAATATTACGTTTTCAAAACACTCATCGGCGAAAACTTATTAAAAAAATAAAGGAAAAATGAATATCAAGTTTTCAGAACACTTATCGGCAAAAACTGATTAAAAAAAGAAAAATGAATATCAATTTTTCGAAACACTCATCGGTGAAAACTAATTAAATAAAGAAAAATGAATATCACGTTTTCGAAACACTCATCGGCGAAAACTGATTAAGAAAAAGAAAAATTAAGATCAAGTTTTCGAAACACTCGTTGGGGGATACTATTTAAAAAAACAAAGAAAAATGAATTTTACATTTTTGAAACACTTATCGGCGAAAACTGATTAAAAAAAAGAAAAATGAATATCAAGTTTTCAAACACTACAGAAAAACGCATTTTTAACTACGGTCATCTAACCACGGTTAATATAACGGTGGTTAAATTTTGAAAAAGTTTGAAAGTAACCACGGTTTTGTGTAACCGTTGTTAGAGAATAGCAGGTTATGTGGGCATCTGCCCATTCATCTTCCCATAACCGTGATTTTTTTTCTTCCCGTTCTCCTTCTTCCTCCTTCAGTTTTCTTTTTCCTCAGTTTTCTTCTTGCCTACCTAGCGCCGCATCTTTACCTGGCCAAGCTATCGATTGGCTCATCACAAGGCCAAAGTTTCCATTGACGACCTCGCCAGAACCAAGATCTGAGGCTCTCACTCCAGTCGTTACAGGACTCGATTCTCCTTCCTCAAGCTTAGACACACATCCACAATAATCTTCATCAGCAGAACGAGCACGAGCATTTATTCTCTGTGACGACCTCATTAGGGTTCGATGAGGCTTCTTACTCAGAGCAACATGGTCGATTCAGTAGATGGTTCTTGGAATGCCGATGATCATGATACTGGTAATGGCGGCCACGAAGGTGCCGGCCACCACACCAATGCCCCGATTCCGCCTTCAACCCTGACCAACGGCTGCCTCCTGGTTGGGCCGTACAAATCACAGTCGGAAACAATGGTAAGAGACAAGGTAATAATCATTCAAGTTGACCTACCTATGCAACGTTTTGCCCTAGCTTGTGTTTCTTCTCAGGGTTATAGCTTTTGCAAATGTGAGATCTCTTGTCTTTGGTTGCTCTATTACTTGTATTTCACTCCTGCGTGTGAGATTTGAAACTTCTTTGCCTCAAAGGAGAAAGAAATTTTAGGTGTGGTGTTTTTCTTTTCTTGCAGTTTGTTGCAGGGGAGATTGTGAATGAGCTTTTTTTCCTTTAGCTTTTGAGAAATTTTTCAAAGGAGGTTCTAGTTTTTTAGAGTAGTAGCTGCAGTTAGTGTTGTTTTGTTTCTACAGTAAGCTTTGTGATTTTGGTATATATGGAATCATAAAATTCACTTTTGAACTTTTATATATTTTCTCACACTGCATGTTCCAGAGATGATATACAGCTTTGTTTCCAATGTTTAAGGAAACTGCACAAACACAAATTACGTAAATAGCAGTAATTTGGCTTGTCTTGCCTCATAATTAGAACTTCAAGGCTTCATTGTGTAACCAATGCTCAATTTTGATCTTTGAGAAATTATATATTAATTAGCAATCATATATGAGTTATGGTGTTAATCTGTCTCACTCTCTCATCTTCCTCAATTAGTTCAAAGTCTAAATGCCTATCTAATTAAATAAACACAAATGCATTTACGTAATGTTTTTGAACTCCAAAATTTATTAGCCATAGAAGATAAAGCATGTGACTATGTCATATACGGCTGAGAAACATGAAAATTTAAAGAAGTTAATTTTTGAGTGGATTTAGAAAAAAAAGAGGCGCTCAATCAGTTAGTTTCAAGAAGAAAAACCAAAAAAGAGAATCAAGTTGGTATTATTATGCTCTTTCTTCAACTTTCACTCATGTTGTGTGTTTCTTGGAGTTTTGTGGAATAGGACTACATGGCATGTGGGAGGAATGCATAACGGCAAATACAAGAATCTTTCAGAGTTTAGATACCCCTCTGCTCAACTACCCATCTTTCTTTTCAAATTCAAAAGCTCCATTATTCATTTTCTGAAACTGAATCTTCCATCATAATTTTATTTACATATATTTTACTTGGAATTTTCTTATGTCTTTTCGTCTTATCACTATATATATATATATATATATATATATATATATATATATATATATATATATATATATGACCTAGCTAACTCTTAACGTGGGTGGTGTCTAATGAACATATATATGCACTTAAAACACAAAAAATAAATAAATTTTGTATGATTGCAGGTATCACCAACATGAAAGATGGCAAGCAAGGATTGGGAGAGTGGCAGGGAACAAAGATCTTTACTTGGGAATATTCAGTAAGCATTTATTAATTAAATTAGTTGCATTTGCATTAAAAAAAAGAATAGAATATTAATGAAAAAATTAAATGAGTGCAGGCACTAAATGTTTTCTCCCTTTCATGGCTCAGTTGAAGATGCTCTCTTGGATTTGCCAGAAACAGGACACTCTACAATCCCAAGTATGTTTTCACTATAATTTCTCTGTCCTCTGTGATGCTGAGGTGCTTTGATTGTCTTCTCCCACAAAGGGAAGCTCTTTGTGTATGCCACACATTCTTGGTATATATACACACACACATATTTATCTATTATTATTATTATTGCATTATATATCTTTATATTAATTAAGTTATATATATATATATATATATATATATATATATATATATATATATGGTTGTGGTGCAAGTGCAAGTGAGATCTGTACTTATTTTTTAATTAATTTTTTCTAGTTTGGGTTGAAATACAAGGTAGATCAAAAGAAAATAAAGGGTATTTCATTCACATTGGCAGCACTTTTGGCAGAAGTCTTCAACTGAGGGAAATTTTAGGTAAATAGTTGGCCACTTCAAAAAAAAAAAAAAAGTGGTAAAATCTCAAATGGAAGGCCCAAATTTAATTAGTTAAGTTCAAGTTTATGCATTTTCTTTGAAAAAAAAGACTCAAGCCCAATATCATCAAGCTCAAAAAGCCCATAATTAGTTTTCATCACTAATTACCTCCTCTAACCTTGCAGGTCAGAAGCCCGTGGATGCTCCCTTTTTTGCATGCCCCACTAGCCACACATGTCTATAGCTTATTGGAGGCCATGAGCTGCGGGTGCAGCATAAAGTCATGGTGGAACTCACAGAGAATGAAGCTATTTCGAAGAACAACTTCCTACTTGTTCAGCTTCATGGACACAGTCAAAATCCAACTAGGATTCTGCCAAAAGTGCAGCCAATGTGAATGAAATAGGTTTAAGCGTTTTCCTATCTCATATTTCTGATGCTTAATAAGACAATTAATAATAATAGTTCTATTTTATTTCATGTATTTTGTTTGGTTCCTTGATTAAGTTGCAATAAGATAACTTAAAGGAGAAAAAAGGATTGTACCCCATTTGTAGTGCATGATGTGTGTGTGTTTGTATATCCTTTGTTTTTTTTTGGAGGAATTCAATTTTTAAAGTGTGTAATATCTGTGATTGGTTATGGGCGGTGTTGGAGGCTGCTTGTGTGATTGTCCAAACTCCAAATATTCCAAGCTGCACTGCCACTTGTTTTATGATATGGCTAAACATGATGGTCACTCCAATGTTGCTAAAACGAGGTAGGTGATGCTATGAACCAAGCTGTCAAATTTAATTCTTGTCTACTTATAATATTATATTGAAATTGGTGTAGTTTTATGGAAGGGCATGCAAGTGAGCAGTGAGGAGTATGCTAAGAATAGACGCATTCCTACAAAGGTATATAATTATTAGTTTTTTTGTTTTCATACAGGCTTAGTTGTTCTACTGAAATTTCATGCTTTGTTTTGCCCAAAGAAAATAGAATCATTAAGTTTGTATTTCGATAAAGTAATTTAGGCAGAGAGAACTTGTGTCATATTCAATTTCACAATCAAGAGACAACAAGGTCATAGGAAACTTGTTCTAACTCTCTTTATCATGATTTTTCTTTGCCTTGTAGAGTCCAAGCCTACTTGCAGAAAACAGGAAAGAAAAGAGTATCCTTTTTTTTTCCTTCCTTTTGTTGGTGTCACGACCCCCTATCGGACGTCCGTGACCGGGACGGGAGGTAGGATTTCTCCTATCCCGTAAGCCTCTAATTCCTGATTGACATTCTTATATATGCATAACTACCCATTTCTATTACAAAGAATATATAGTATATATGGTCATCCCTATCCGGTGACCTAACTAGCAAGCAATCCACGGCTCGCTCAACACCGCTTCAGTCTATACATATACACATAATCAATCACACGTACATATAATATAAATATTGATCACGCGCTTCAGGGCGGGTGATCTATGCTATTCACATGCAGAATTCCTGTGTCCAGTCAGGCATATATATTCAATCACACACCTGCATAAATTATACATATTGATCACACGCCTCAATGCATGTGACCTATCCTATTCACATGCGGAAGCCGTATTTTCACACAATCAAGTATTCAGTCACACATATATATAATTTACATATTGATCACACGCTCAGTGTGTGTGATCTATCCCATTCACATGCGGAAGTCACATTCATATATATATATATATATATATATACACATGATATTCATCATGTCATAACCTATGATCCCAACAACCAGACCAATCTTTAACCTGTATGAAGCCGACAGTTCTAGAGTGTGACATATACATATATGCATATAGCAAATGTACAAAGCCATGCTATACCAAAAGAAACATATACATATATATCCTGTCAAAATACATATAACAGTACTACCCACGCGAACAATGCGTGCGGTCTCTAAGTCTGTCCGCCTCCCTGAGATGAAGTGGAAGCGCTCCCGATGCCTAAACCACCTGTGTCTGTAACATGTAACATTGGGGTGAGTCAAATAGACTCAGTGAGAGGCTTTCCCATCCCTGGTGTAGTAGCGGGTACCACTACAACTGGGGAAGAGGAGCCAATCACAACCACATACGCATATAACAGGTTTTGAGTTTCCATATATTAAGTGGTCAGGCAATTAGCATATATCATATTCACACTAAAGAATTTAAAGCATGGTTTTACATACGTTTTTTTTCATACATACGTCATATCATGATTTAACATATAATTTCAAGTGGTCACCCGTATTCAATTAACCGTAATCATAAACTGGCTCGAAGGCAATATCTCCGTTAGGAGAGCATCTGGCCCGAAGGCAATATCTCACGTGAGCAATATGGGAACCTAGTTGATCATTCTAGGAACCCCTGGTCCCAAGACTATACTTGGAACAATAATCTGACCCCAAGACTTCACTTGGAGCATAGCCGGCGACTCATCTGACCTCGGTTTACCCAAGGCAATAGCCACAATGTGGGGTACTCATACACTCTGTATTTCTGTGGGTTGACTCAAGACAAGAGACTCAATCTACCCGGACCACCCATGATAGACTCGGTTCCCACGTTGTACCATAAATGACCCCTATGCACCACTACTTGTTCATTTTACTTCTTCTTAGGCAAATCTAGATTTCCAAGTGGTTTCCAATTCGGACTCTTGGTTCAGAACAAAGTCACCTAGGTTTATTCTCTTTAAGGATTTACACACAAAACCACACCTTTCAGATAATAATCAATGAGGTTTGTTTCTAATACCACAAGACCCTCACATATAAAATTTACTCGATCCTACCCCCGATATCATATAGGTCCCAGGACCTTCTTTCCATATAAGGCTACTTGAGCCACCATTGCTTTTATAGTTCACATATACACATACAGCACTTTATCACATATATTACAATTTAGGAACAACAATAGCATGTTATCTAACATGTAATTTCTACAAATAGGCAAGAAGGCAAACCATATATCCATATCCGCAGTCAACCCTATAGGGCAAGGATAGGAAAGCCCCTCACCTGGTTGGCCCCTCCGATCGGCTCTCGGTGTGCCCGAAGGTCCACTCACCGTATGGTGCCCTATACAAGTATACTTGAGAGATTTAGTAACTTGAAATTTCAACCACTATCGTGTTCATGCAACGCTAATGCTCATGTTCTCTCTAATTAATTTCATAGACTAGTTGTTGGCTTGGAAATGCCCTCAACTAGTTTTAGGACACCTAGCATGCTTCTATTCGTGTCCAACCCTTTCTTAATCACGCTATTCGAAAACGTTGAATTTGGGAATGCAAGGTTACCCAATTCCACCTCTATGTGTCCATGCGAAGTTTCCATTGCGCAAGTCTTGAATTTATGGCTCAAGAGAATCATAAATCCTACTTGTCCAAGCTTTCCATTTATCAAACTAACCTTGAACACTTCACCTACCCATGATTACACATACCCGAATTCGCGTAAAATTAGAGAATTATCTCTTTTTCCCCGAACGGGGTTCCGGGTGAGACAGGAATTACCCAGGTTTTAATCCCTCGTACATTCCAATAATTTTTAACAATTATATAATTATCATTCAACCTTTCAATGCACCCCAAATCATTCCACAACACCCTTAAACCTTAACAAGCACATTTTCCTACACTTTTTCCAACCCGGATAAATTCCATCAATTTGGTTCCCGTTCCTAAGCTTCCAACTCACTTCCTAACATGCATATACTTCAATTTAGGACCCAGAATACTCAGATTGAATCAATTGGGGTCTTTCCAAAAGTCCCTAAAATTGATAAAATTGGGGTTTGAGAGTTTCGGGACTTCTCACATCGATTCAACCGGTTAGAAGGACGATATGGAGTAGAGGAGACTCCGAGCTACCTTCCCCGGTGAAGAGACGGCGTTTTCCGGCGAGAAACTCTCTCCCTTTGCTTTCTCTCTCTAGCCCGTAGCTCTCTCTCTCTAGCACAACGGAGGTGGTTTCCGGCGAACGGCGACTCCGGCTCCACCTCGAACGTCTGGCCACCACGCGAGCTCAGCCGTGCGCGATGATGCTCCTCCCTCCTCTCTCTCGTGTGCCTCCGTCTCTTTCTCTCGTAAGCGTTGCTCTCTGCTTCTTTTCGATCTGCTTTGCTCTCTCTCACGGCTCCCCTTTTTCTTTCTTTATCTTATTACTCCATTATATATAATATATATATATATATATATTACAAAAGAAAAAATCTGATTTCCTTTTCTACTTCTTTATTCTTTTCCTTTATTACATATATATATATATATATATATATTTATATAATTAATATATATATACATACCACTAAAATAAAAAATCTGGTTTAATAATAATAAGAAAAAGGAATATATAAAAGAAAATTTAGGATTCAAACCAATTTGTGTTTTTTTTTTTAAAAAAAACAAGTAGTAGGATAGTGTGTATTTATTTTCCTTTTTATCTCATTTTTTCCCACTTTTAATTTAATTAATAACGCTAGTTAAAAATATTCTCGGGTATTACAGTTGGCTTAGTGACTAATTTGAAAGTCTGTTCTATTCCAAAAACATCATTCATGGTATTAGTTATTAACTTTGTTGGTATTGCAAGTTTACTATATTGTCTAATTGGCATGCTTTGTTCCAACTACTTTTAAAATTGCCTCTTTTCCTTCTTCTTTTTTTCAGATTATAACCACCTTCAATGTAGTGGATACCATGAAATGGTAGTTTTATGCTCAACAGGGGAAAACTTCCAGGTTTTGTATTCTGGGGTTTTATCTTGTGCTTGTCCTTACTAAAGATTTTTTTTAATATTGTTTTTCCATCTTGTGAAAAAGTGTATTAGTTTTGGGGAAAAGAATAAAATCTGATGTGAAATGTTGCTATAAATTGCTCTTTTTCAACTGTTGGTGACCAAAAAATAATTGTTAAACATTTTACTTGTTGATGCTATAAATTGCTCTTTTTCATTAAGGTCATACTCTCAAGTCTATTTTTGCATCCATGTTTATGACCTAATTAATAATTAAGATTTGGTCAGTGCTTATACTTTGAATCTGTCTTTTTAAAAAAATAAGGATACATAGTTAAGCATTAAATGATGATTATGAATTGGATTTTCCTTACGTTGAATAGTTCAATATTATATTTGGTTATAAATGGGATCGGATCATAGATATCTTTTTATACTTTATTGTTTGCAGATTGAAGATGGTTTTCAATTTATATATTGGTTTTCAATTCATAGATATCAGGTAAGTGATTAATAATATTGATGCTATTATTGGCTTGAATGGGTTGTAATACTTTTTTTTGTGGGTGCAAAATTTAATTGTTTTGATCTTATAGAAAAATAATAAACTTTCAGTTTATATATGCAATGAGTGCCCTTGGTGCAAAATTTTCAGTTTGGTGCAAATTATTCTAATATTACCAATCTTTGCTTCCAAAAAAACAATCTTGATTGAAAATGACTAAGGCAGACATTAATGTAGGTTTGAAGGTATATTGGCCAATTAATATTTATCTAAAAAAAATAATTAGCATTCTTAGTATGCATATTGAAATAACATGTTGAGTGCCTTATCAATCTAATTTTTGTTTTTTTACAGCCATATAATGTGAGAAGCAAAGAGGAACCACCTTTGGCATGCAAGTAATCATATGAAGCAAATCATGATCCAAGAATAAACATTGTCTTTTGTTTTTTTTTTTTGTTCAATTTATGTTGTGACAACCTTAAGATTATTTGCGTTGCGAATTTAATATTTGAACTTGTATATGTAAATTTTATTTTGATGGGATCATAAATATATTTTGTTTGCTAAATTAACACTTTGAATTAATTTATTTTATTTCATATAAATTTTTAAGTCTATGATCAGCTAATTTATGAAATGAGGCTGCTAATAATTTTCATAACAAACTAGCGACGGTTATAACCGTTGCTAAGTATTAAATAAGTTATTATATGTAGCGACGGTTAGGACCGTCGCCGCAATTAAACAAGCTAGAACTAACTTTAACAACGGTTAAAACCGTCGCCAATTGCTGTAGACTCTACCGACGGTTGGTGTCGACGCTTGTGCGAAGCGTCGCAAATATATATCCCGATGCTATATTTAACAACGGTCAGTGAAACCATCGTTAAAGTTTTAGCGACGGTTAAAACCGTCGCTAAAAATAACTTTTTTTGTAGTGAAAACACTCATCGGCGAAACCTGATTAAAAAAAGAAAAAAGAATATCAAGTTTTCAGAACACTCGTCGGCGAAAACTGATTAAAAAAAGAAAAATAATTATCAAGTTTTCGAAAATACTCATCGACGAAAACTGATTAAAAAAAGAAAAATGAATATCAAGTTTTCGAAACACTCATCGGCAAAAACAAATTAAAAAAAGAAAAATGAATATCACGTTTTCGAAACACTTATTGGCGAAAACTTATTAAGAAAATGAAAAATTACTATCAAGTTTTTGAAACACTCATCGGCGAAAACTGATTAAGAAAAAGAAAAATGAATATCAAGTTTTTGAAACACTCATCGGAGAAAACTATTTTAAAAAAAAGAAAAAGAAAAATGAATATTACGTTTTGGAAACACTAATCGATTAATACTAATTAAAAAAAATGAATATCACGTTTTCGAAACACTTATCGGCGAAAACTGATTAAAAAAAAGAAAAATGAATATAAAAAATGATTGAAAAATGAAAAATGACTATCAAGTTTTCGAAACACTCATCGGCGAAAACTAATTAAAAAAAGAAAAATGAATATCAAGTTTTCAGAACACTCATTGGCGAAAATTGATTAAAAAAAGAATTCCAAGTTTTCGAAACACTTATCGGCGAAAACTGATTACAAAAAAAGAAAAATAAATATCAAGTTTTTGAAACACTTATCGGTGAAAACTGATTAAAAAAAAGAAAAATGAATATCAAGTTTTCAAAACACTCATCGGCGAAACCTGATTAAAAAAAAGAAAAATGAATATCAAGTTTTCAGAACACTCATCGGCAAAAAGTGATTAAAAAAATAAAAATGAATATCAAGTTTTCGAAACACTCATCGGCGAAAACTATTTAAATAAGATAAAAATGAATATTACTTTTTCGAAACAGTCAACGACGAAAATTGATTAAAAAATTAAAAATTACTATCAAGTTTTCGAAACACTTATCGGCGAAAACTGATTAAAAAAAAGAAAAATAAATATTAAGTTTTTGAAACACTTATCGGCGAAAACTGGTTAAAAAAAAAGAAAAATGAATATCAAGTTTTCAAAACACTCATCGGCGAATACTAATTAAAAAAAAGAAAAATGAATATCAAGTTTTCAGAACACTCATCGGCGAAACTGATTAAAAAATGAATTTCAAGTTTTTGAAACACTTATCGCCGAAAACTGATTAAAAAAAAGAAAAAAGAATATCAAGTTTTCAAAACACTCATCGGCGAAACCTGATTAAAAAAAACAAAAATGAATATCAAGTTTTCAAAACACTCATCGGCAAAAACTGATTAAAAAGAGAAAAATAATTATCATGTTTTCGAAAACACTCATCGGCGAAAACTGATTAAAAAAAGGAAAATGAATATCAAGTTTTCGAAACACTCATCGGCAAAAACTAATTAAAACAAGAAAAATGAATATCATGTTTTCGAAACACTCATCGACGAAAACTAATTAAAAAAAGAAAAATGAATATCAAGTTTTCGAAACACTAATCGGTGAAAAATGATTAGAAAAAGAAAAATGAATATGAAGTTTTCAAAACACTCATCAGCTAAAACTGATTAAAAAAAGAAAAATGAATATCAAGTTTTCGAAACACTCATCGAAAAAAACTAATTAAAAAAAGAAAAATGAATATCAAGTGTCACGACCCCCGTTTAGAGGACCGTGACCGGCACAGACACAGGGAATATCCCTGTACCTGTAAGCCTTATCACCTAATTGACAGAATATCTATTATTGAAAATACATCCACATGCAGTATAATACCATGGCTACACCGAAATGGTGGCCTATCCTAGGCAAGCAAATCCACGGCCAGTGTCGCTTCAGGATATGGATATAGGAAAACACACATAATATATATAACCTGTGTACTGGCTACACATCCGAAGATGCTGCCTATCCTATTCACATGCACCAAATATATGTATATATATACATTTTGAAAACAAATTTTTCCCTGTATCGCAGTAAAATAAACCATGATCTTTAAGGTGTGTGAAGCTGACAGTTCTAGATTTAGTAATACAATCTAATTGGGTACGTCTACCCTTTACTTTATGCTACATGATAAAGTAAATTAAATTACAATTACAATTTATTCACCCACATGAACAAGTTGTGGGTCTCGGAAAGTTTTGTTCGTTCCTCGCTCCACCGAGACTTCTTCCACCTGTACTTAGCATGTCTCTGTGTAGTAAAAATGAGATGTGAGTCTTAACCACGCGACTCAGTGAGATCTCTCCCATCCCCGGCGCAAGGTGGGTACCATAGCGCTGGGTTTGGGAGTCATATACAACCACGTGCAAAAACAACTAGTTACTGTTGTTAGCATACATTCTAGGTGATCACACAACAACAGAAATTTCACCCAAACACTCACATACATTTAATAACTGTAAACATGCAGCAGTTTATTCCACGTCATCAATCAGCAACTAAACATGTAACATATAGTGTCGGCTTTTACTTACCGGTCTTCTCACGTTTCAGCATGTCTGAATCAAACAAGACGTGTGGTGACGTAATCCTGTACGTTACCACTACGCTACACGATCAGGAATTTTATGCAAACACAGGCAATTTGTACATACACACAGATGCTAAACATACATCTACTTAATCTCCTCAACTCTAGGGTATCTACTAGCCACTACGTGGCTTTTCTACTTCGAACCCGTGCACTCGGGCTACTGGTCACCACGTGGCAAATATGCTTAACTCATTCACTTAGGTACTGGTCACCTCGTGACAATTCTGTTAATCAAACAATACTTAACACATTCACTTGGGTACGAGTCACCTCGTGACAATTCTATTAATCAAAACAATCAACTTCTATCTATCAAACAACTGATACGTAGCCACCATGTGGCACGTCCTGACCCCTTGCTGCGGGGCAATAGCTTGAGCCCACTCGTCCATTACCCAACCAGGCCACATGGCAGGCACGGCACGACACGACGTCTCGAAGCATGGCCACTGACACACCCTGGACCAACTCCACAGGATGATTTCTCTTATACTAGGTTAGGCTCACGGTTCACCTGTAGGTTCCTCCTGTGTCTTCTTTCTTTAGTCTCACATATTAATAGGATTCTTTGTATCTTTCCCAAAGGATCAACAATTCTTCTCCTTGTCAATATGGACAAGTATCCTCAACATGATATAACTCATATACCCGTCCAGATGCACTCTCTAAGCCTCAAGCTATCGTCATAGCAATATATATCCTTTCTGACCCTATTACCAAGATAGGGCAATGACCATCGTCATGGTGATTTTAAAACTGAGGTCTCAAGTGTCATCTGACGTTGTTCAAGTCGATGTCTCACATCACTAACATAACCAAATCCGAAACCCACCAATAACTCCCTTTGCATGATTATAATTTGAGCCACCGTCGTGGAAAAGATTTAATAAAATGCTCATCATGCCTCCAGAGTGTATGAGTTGGATTTGTAACACACCAATCATAGCAAACAATTATACTCTACTCCTATGTTTTCCTATCCAAGCTACTTTCCACAACCTATTTCTAGTTCTTTCATTCTTTTAGCATTCTATACCTCTAGCTAACACATACCATACAAGTAGAGAATGTACATACTCATGTAATCCACACAAGCATACAACCCTAGGAGCAGATATGGAAGAACCCTCACCTTGGCCAACCTTCCATGCAATCCTCTCCTGTAACTTTAGTCTTCTCAGAGTTCATGTTGCACTCAATCGTGTGTCGTTGTTCCTATAAGAATAACATTTACTTCATTAAGGTTATTACTTAACTTAACTTGTTATTTATCTCTCCATTACTCTCACATCTAGTCCATGGTTGCCACAGAGTCAAGCTCTTGGTCTTATCGGACCTCTCTATCCCGACTTATGCGTATCCTTCCTCGGACAGTTGACTTACTCGAATATAACACTCTACTTGAGTGTTTCACGTACTTGGATTTGAGTACTAGACCTCTATCTAACTTGCATTCGCATCTAAGGAAGCTTATCTAGCTTGGTTGGAAGGAATCCTAATTCTAGGAAGGTCTAAGCATTTTAATTCAACTTGTGTTTCTACTTGGGTTCTAAGAAATCTAGTTTCTAAACCTCAATAACCTCCAATTTATCCTACTTGGGTTCTAAGAAATCTAGTTTCTAAACCTCAATATACCTCTAATTTATCCCACTTAAGGTTTCCTAAAGGTTGTGAAAGGATAAGATTGAAATTCACGAAGTTAGACTTAATTTGTTCCGCAAGTTTCCATCCTTGAGAAACAAGAAGGTACCTAAAATAATTCTTAATAAATATTCATAATTATCCTCGGGTGTTTAAGATCGAAGAGCGGAGCTTTAAAACACTCAACGTCACCCTTAAGTGTTTTTGGGAAAATCGAGCAGGGACCCGGCACGTTAACGTCAAAGTTCAACCTTAATAACCTCGGGTCAGCTCTTCATGGGTCTTGTTCAGCTAATATTTACACAATATAATTTTAATAATATCAATCCAAGCCTATTTACTCAAATCCAAGCTCAATCCTAATTATCAACAATTTTCCCCAATTTGGAAATAATTATAATTTCAACCCCAAATCCTTCCAAATTCGAATTTGAGCAAATCCGAGAACAAAATCTCGATTCCTACCCCAACTAAGTGTTCAAGAACACTTTCTAGGTCTCAATCTACCCTCGAAATAACTCAATCGAAGGTGAATCGAAGAAATCCCTAAAATGTTTGGCAAAAAAAAAGAAGAAATCCCTAAAATGAAGAAATTGGGGGTTTCGAATGAAATTGGGGTTAAAAACCTTTGATTCGATTAGTGGAAGGTGTAGGAGACGTCGTACCCGAGCTCCGGTGACTTTTCCGGCGTCGGTTAGCTCTCCCCCGGTCACTTTTCTGGTGAACTCCAACCCTTCTTCTTCTTCTTCTTCTTCCTCACGCCTCTCCTCTCTCTCTTTTCTTTCTCACTATTGTTTCCTTATGTCTTTCTTTGATCCGTCTCTCTCTCCTTCCCCTTATTCTTTTTATTTCTTTCCTTTTTAATTCTTCTTCTTCTATACCTACTTCCACGGCACCCCCCTTTCTAATTAAATAACAACAACAACAATAATAATAAAATAATCATAATAAAAATAAACTAATTAATAATTAAACAAATAGTAGCTAATAATATTTTGATTTAGTTCCTACTCCTATTTATTTTAGGTTTCTAATTTCGTAGGTCCTGAATAATTTCCAAAAAAAATATTTTACTCATTTCTTTTATCTTTTATTTTACTTGAAATTTCGAAGAATTTCGCGGTTCCTTCCCGGTTTCCCTTAACCTTCATACTTTTCCTATATTCTTTTTGAGGTTTTAATTCCTAGTCCAGGAATAAATCATTCTAAAATCCTCAAATTATTAAATAAATCATTCTTTAATCCTCAAAAATTTCCGGGGTATTACATTAAGTTTTCGAAACACTCATCAGCGAAAACTTACTAAAAAAAGGAAAATGAATATCCAGTTTTAGAAACACTAATCAACGAAAACTGATTAAAAAAATAAAAATGAAAATAAAGTTTTCGAAACACTCATCGGCGAAAACTGATTAAGAAAATGAAAAATAAATATCAAGTTTTCGAAACACTCATCGGCAAAAAATGATTAAGAAAATGAAAAATAAATATCAAGTTTTCGAAACACTCATTAGCGAAAACTTACCTAAAAAATAAAAATGAATATCACGTTTTTCAAACACTAATCGGTGAAAACTGATTAAGAAAAAGAAAAATGAATATCAAGTTTTCGAAACACTCATCGATGAAAACTAATTAAATAAAGAAAAATGAATATCAAGTTTTCGAAACACTCATCGGCGAAAACTATTTAAAAAAAAAAGAAAAAAGAATATTACGTTTTTGAAACACTCAACGGCGAAATCTGATTAAAAAATGAAAAATTACTATCAAGTTTTCGAAACACTTATCGGCGAAAACTGATTAAATAAAAAAATGAATATCACGTTTCCGAAACACTCATCGGCGAAAACTAATTAAGAAAAAGAAAAATGAATATCAAGTTTTTGAAACACTTATCGGTGAAAACAAATTAAATAAAGAAAAATGAATATCACGTTTTCGAAACACTCATCTGCGAAAACTGATTAAGAAAAAGAAAAATGAATATCAATTTTTCAAAACTCTCATCGGCGAATACTGATTAAAAAAAAAGAAAAATGAATATCAAGTTTTCAGAACTCTCATCGGCGAAAACTGATTAAAAAAAGAAAAATGAATTTCAAGTTTTCGAAAAACTCATTGGCGAAAACTATTTAAATAAAAGAAAAAAGAATATTACGTTTTCGAAACACTCAACGGCGAAAATTGATTAAAAATGAAAAATTACTATCATGTTTTCGAAAAATTTATCGGCGAAAACTGATTAAAATAAATAAATATCAAGTTTTTGAAACACTTATCGGCGAAAACTGATTAAAAAGGAGAAAAATGAATATCACGAAACCTGATTGAAAAAAGAAAAATGAATATCAAGTTTTCAGAACCCTCATCGGCGAAAACTGATTAAAACAAGAAAAAAAAATTATCAAGTTTTCGAAAACACTCATCGGCAAAACCTGATTAAAAAAAGAAAAATGAATATGAAGTTTTCGAAACATTCATCGGTAAAAACTAATTACATAAAGAAAAATGAATATCACGTTTTCGAAAAACACTCACCGGCGAAAACTGATGAAGAAAAAGAAAAATGAATATCAAGTTTTTGAAATACTCATCGGTGAAAACAAATTAAATAAAGAAAAATGAATATCACGTTTTCGAAACACTCATCGGCGAAAACTGATTAAGAAAATAAAAAATGAATATCAAGTTTTCGAAACACTCATCGAGGAAAACTATTTTAAAGAAAAAAAGAAAAATGAATTTTACGTTTTTAAAACACTCATCGGCGAAAACTGATTAAAACAAAGAAAAATGAATATCAAGTTTTCAAAACACTCATCAGCGAAACCTGATTAAAAAAGAAAAATGAATATCAAGTTTTTAGAACACTCATCGGCGAAAACTGATTAAAAAAAGAAAAATAATTATCAAGTTTTCGAAAACACTCATCGGCGAAAACTGAATAAAAAAAAGAAAAATGAATATCAAGTTTTCGAAAACACTCATCGGCGAAAACTGAATAAAAAAAGAAAAATGAATATCAAGCTTTCGAAACACTCATCGGTGAAAACTAATTAAATAACGAAAAATGAATATCACGTTTTCGAAACACTCATCGGGAAAAACTATTTAAAAAAAGAAAAGAAAAATGAATTTTACGTTTTCAAAACAATCATCGGCGAAAACTGATTAAGAAAAAGAAAAATGAATATCAAGTTTCCAAAACTCTCATCGGCGAATACTGATTAAAAAAAAGAAAAATGAATATCAAGTTTTCAGAACTCTCATCGGTGAAAACTGATTAAAAAAAGAAAAATGAATTTCAAGTTTTCGAAAAGCTCATTGGCGAAAACTATTTAAATAAAAGGAAAACAATATGACGTTTTCGAAACATTCAACGGTGAAAATAGATTAAAAATGAAAAATTACTATCAAGTTTTCGAAACACTTATCGGCGAAAACTGATTAAAAAGGAGAAAAATGAATATCAAGTTTTCAAAACACTCATCAGCGAAACCTGATTGAAAAAAGAAAAATGAATATCAAGTTTTTAGAACAATCATCGGCGAAAACTGATTAAAAAAAGAAAAAAAATTATCAAGTTTTCGAAAACACTGATCGGCGAAAACTGATTAAAGAAAGAAAAATGAATATCAAGTTTTCGAAACACTCATCGGTAAAAACTAATTAAATAAAGAAAAATGAATATCACGTTTTCGAAACACTCATCGGCGAAAATTGATGAAGAAAAAGAAAAATGAATATCAAGTTTTTGAAATACTCATCGGTGAAAACAAATTAAATAAAGAAAAATGAATATCACGTTTTCGAAACACTCATCGACGAAAACTGATTAAGAAAATGAAAATAAATATCAACTTTTCGAAACACTCATCGGGGAAAACTATTTTAAAAAAAGAAAAAGAAAAATGAATTTTACGTTTTTGAAACACTCATCGGCGAAAACTGATTAAAACAAAGAAAAATGAATATCAAGTTTTCAAAACACTCATCGGCGAAACCTGATTAAAAAACAAAAATGAATATCAAGTTTTCAGAGCACTCATCGGCGAAAACTGATTAAAAAAAGAAATAATTATCAAGTTTTCGAAAACACTCATCGGCGAAAACTGATTAAAAAAAGGAGAATGAATATCAAGTTTTCGAAACACTAATCGGTAAAAACTAATTAAATAAAGAAAAATGAATATCACGTTTTCGAAACACTCATCTGCCAAAACTGATGAAGAAAAAGAAAAATGAATATCAAGTTTTCGAAACATTAATCGGTAAAAACTAATTAAATAAAGAAAAATGAATATCACGTTTTCGAAACACTCATCGGCGAAAACTGATGAAGAAAAAGAAAAATGAATATCAAGTTTTTGAAATACTCATCGGTGAAAACAAATTAAATAAAGAAAAATGAATATCACGTTTTCGAAACACTCATCGGCGAAAACTGATTAAGAAAATGAAAAATGAATATCAAGTTTTCGAAACACTCATCGGGGAAAACTATTTTAAAAAAAAGAAAAGAAAATTGAATTTTACGTTTTTGAAACACTCATCGGCGAAAACTGATTAAGAAAATGAAAAATGAATATCAAGTTTTCAAAACACTCATCGGCGAAACCTGATTAAAAAAGAAAAATGAATATCAAGTTTTCAGAACACTCATCTGCGAATACTGACTAAAAAAAGAAAAAAATTATCAAGTTTTCGATAGCACTCATCGGCGAGAACTGATTAAAAAAAGAAAAATGAATATCAATTTTTCGAAACACTAATCGGTAAAATCTAATTAAATAAAGAAAAATGTATATCACGTTTTCGAAACACTCATCTGCGAAAACTGATGAAGAAAAAGAAAAATGAATATCAAGTTTTTGAAATACTCATCGGTGAAAAAAAATTAAATAAAGAAAAATGAATATCACGTTTTCGAAACACTCATCGGCGAAAACTGATTAAAAAAATGAAAAATGAATATTAAGTTTTCGAAACACTCATCGAGAAAAACTATTTTAAAAAAAGAAAAGAAAAATGAATTTTACGTTTTTGAAACACTCATCGGCGAAACCTGATTAAAAAAGAAAAAAGAATATCAAGTTTTCAGAACACTCATCGGCGAAAACTGATTAAAAAAAGAAAAATAATTATCAAGTTTTCGAAAACACTCATCGGCGAAAACTGATTAAAAAAAGAAAAATGAATATCAAGCTTTCGAAACACTCATCGGTGAAAACTAATTAAATAACGAAAAACGAATATCATGTTTCGAAACACTCATCGGGGAAAACTATTTTAAAAAAAAGAAAAGAAAAATGAATTTTACGCTTTTGAAACACTCATCGGCGAAAACTGATTAAAACAAAGAAAAATGAATATCAAGTTTTCAGAACACTCATCGGCGAAAACTGATTAAAAAAAGAAAAATAATTATCAAGTTTTCGAAAACACTCATCCGCGAAAACTGATTAAAAAAAGAAAAATGAATATCAATCTTTCGAAACACTCATCGGTGAAAACTAATTAAATAACGAAAAATGAATATCACGTTTTCGAAACACTCATCGGGAAAAACTATTTAAAAAAAGAAAAATGAATTTTACGTTTTCGAAACACTCATCGGCGAAAACTGATTAAGAAAAAGAAACATGAATATCATGTTTTCAAAACTCTCATCGGCGAATACTGATTAAAAAAAAAAGAAAAATGAATATCAAGTTTTCAGAACTCTTATCGGCGAAAACTGATTAAAAACAGAAAAATGAATTTCAAGTTTTCGAAAAACTCATTGGCGAAAACTATTTAAATAAAGAAAAAATAATATTACGTTTTCGAAACAATCAACGGCAAAAATTGATTAAAAAATGAAAAATTACTATCAAGTTTTCGAAACACTTATTGGCGAAAACTGATTAAAATAAATAAATATCAAATTTTTGAAACACTTATCGGGGAAAACTGATTAAAAAAGAGAAAAATGAATAACAAGTTTTCAAAACACTCATCGGCGAAACCTGATTGAAAAAACAAAAATGAATATCAAGTTTTCAAAACAATCATCGGCGAAAACTGATTAAAAAAAGAAAAAAAAAATTTCAAGTTTTCGAAAACACTCATCGGCAAAAATTGATTAAAAAAGAAAAATCAATATCAAGTTTTCGAATCACTAATCGGTAAAAACTAATTAAATAAAGAAAAATGAATATCACGTTTTCAAAACACTCATCTGCGAAAACTGATTAAAAAAAAGAAAAATGAATATCAAGTTTTTGAAATACTCATCGGTGAAAACAAATTAAATAAAGAAAAATGAATATCACGTTTTCGAAACACTCATCGGCGAAAACTGATTAAGAAAATGAAAAATGAATATCAAGTTTTCGAAACACTCATCGGGGAAAACTATTTTAAAAAAAAGAAAAGAAAAATGAATTTTACGTTTTTGAAACACTCATCGACGAAAACTGATTAAAACAAAGAAAAATGAATATCAAGTTTTCAAAACACTCATCGGCGAAACCTGATTAAAAAAGAAAAATGAATATCAAGTTTTCAGAACACTCATCGGCGAAAACTGATTAAAAAAAGAAAAATAATTATGAAGTTTTCGAAAACACTCATCGGCGAAAACTTATTAAAAAAAGAAAAATGAATATTAAGCTTTCGAAACACTCATCGGTGAAAACTAATTAAATAACGAAAAAAGAATATCACGTTTTCGAAAAACTCATCGGGAAAAACTATTTAATAAAAAAAGAAAAATGAATTTTACGTTTTCGAAACACTCATGGGCGAAAACTGATTAAGAAAAAGAAAAATGAATATCAAGTTTTCAAAACTCTCATCGGCGAATACTGATTAAAAAAAGAAAAATGAATATCATGTTTTCAGAACTCTCATCGGCGAAAACTGATTAAAAAAAGAAAAATGAATTTCATGTTTTCGAAAAACTCATTGGCGAAAACTATTTAAATAAAAGAAAAAACAATATTACGTTTTCGAAACATTCAACTGCGAAAATTGATTAAAAATGAAAAATTACTATCAAGTTTTCGAAACACTTATTGGCGAAAACTGATTAAAATAAATAAATATCAAATTTTTGAAACACTTATCGGCGAAAACTGATTAAAAAAGAGAAAAATGAATAACAAGTTTTCAAAATACTCATCGGCGAAACCTGATTGAAAAAAGAAAAATGAATATCAAGTTTTCAGAACAATCATCGGCGAAAACTTATTAAAAAAAAAAAAAAAATTATCAAGTTTTCGAAAACACTCATCGGCGAAAACTGATCAAAAAAAGAAAAATCAATATCAAGTTTTCGAAACACTAATCGGTAAAAACTAATTAAATAAAGAAAAATGAATATCACGTTTTCGAAACACTCATCTGCGAAAACTGATTAAAAAAAAGAAAAATGAATATCAAGTTTTTGAAATACTCATCGGTGAAAACAAATTAAATAAAGAAAAATGAATATCACATTTTCGAAACACTCATCGGCGAAAACTGATTAAGAAAATGAAAAATGAATATCAAGTTTTCGAAACTCTCATCGGCGAATACTGATTAAAAAAAGAAAAATGAATATCATGTTTTCAGAACTCTCATCGGCGAAAACTGACTAAGAAAATGAAAAATGAATATCAAGTTTTCGAAACACTCATCGGGGAAAACTATTTTAAAAAAAAAGAAAAGAAAAATGAATTTTACGTTTTTGAAACACTCATCGGCGAAACCTGATTAATAAAGAAAAATGAATATCGAGTTTTCAGAACACTCATCGGCGAAAACTGATTAAAAAAAGAAAAATGAATATCAAGCTTTCGAAACACTCATCGATGAAAACTAATTAAATAACGAAAAATGAATATCACATTTTCGAAACACTCATCGGCAAAAACTGATTAAGAAAAAGAAAAATGAATATCAAGTTTTTGAAATACTCATCGGTAAAAACAAATTAAATAATGAAAATTGAATATCACGTTTTCGAAACACTCATCGGCGAAACCTCATTAATTAAAAAAGAAAAATGAATATCAAGTTTTTGAAACACTCATCGGTGAAAACAAATTAAATAAAGAAAAATGAATATCACGTTTTCGAAACTCTCATCGATGAAAATTGATTAAAAATAGAAAAATGAATATCATGTTTTCAAAACACACATAAGCAAATACTGATTAAAAAAAAAAGAAAAATGAATATCAAGTTTTCAGAACACTCATTGGCGAAAATTGATTAAAAAATGAAAAATGAATATCAAGTTTTTGAAAATACTCATCGGCTAAAACTTATTAAAAAAAGAAAAATGAATATCAAGTTTTCGAAACACTGATCGAGAAAAACTGATTAAAAAAAGAAAAATGAATATCAAATTTTCGAAACTCATCGGCAAAAACTGATTAAAAAAAGAAAAATAAATATCGAGTTTTCGAAATAGTCATCGGCAAAAACTGATTAAAAAAAAGAAAAAAGAATATCAAGTTTTCGAAACACTCATCGGTGAAAACTGATTAAAAAAAAGAAAAATGAATATCAAGTTTACAACTCATCGGCGAAAATTGATTAAAAAATGAAAAATGAATATCAAGTTTTCAAAAACACTCATCGGCTAAAACTTATTAAAAAAGAAAAATAAATATCAAGTTTTGGAAACACTCATCGATGAAAACTGATTAAATAAAGAAAAATGAATATCACATTTTCGAAAATACTCATCAGCTAAATTTATTAAAAAAAGAAAAATGAATATCAAGTTTTCGAAACAAACATCGACAAAAACTGATTTAAAAAGAAAATTGAGTATCAAGTTTCCGGAACACTCATCGGCAAAAACTAATTAAAAAAGAAAAATGAATATCAAGTTTTCGAAACACTTATCGGCAAAAACTAATTAAAAAAAGAAAAATAAATATCAAGTTTTTGAAACACTCATCGGCGAAAACTTACTAAAAAAAGAAAAATGAATATCCAGTTTTCGAAACACTAATCGACGAAAACTCATTAAAATAATAATAAACTTTTCGAAACACTCATCGGCGAAAACTGATTAAAAAAGAAAAATGAATATTAAGTTTTCGAAACACTCATATGTGAAAACAATTTAAAAAAAGAAAAACAAATATAAAGTTTTCGAAACACTCATCAGCGAAAACTTACTAAAAAAAGGAAAATGGATATCCAGTTTTCGAAACATTAATCGACGAAAACTGATTAAAAAAATAAAAATGAATATAAAGTTTTCAAAACACTCATCGACGAAAACTGATTAAAAAAATGAAAAATAAATATCAAGTTTTTGAAACACTCATCGACAAAAAAAATAAAAGAAAAATAAATATCTAGTTTTCGAAACACTCATTAGCGAAAACTTACCTAAAAAAGAAAAATGAATATCACGTTTTCAAAACACTTATCGCCGAAAACTTATTATGAAAAAGAAAAATGAATATCAAGATTTCGAAACACTCATCGGGGAAAATTGATTAAAAAAAATGAATATCAAATTTTCGAAACATTCATCGATGAAAACTAATTAAATAAAGAAAAATGAATATCAAGTTTTCGAAATACTTATCGGCGAAAACTGATTAAGAAAAAGTAAAATGAATATCAAGTTTTCGGAACACTCATCTGCGAATCCTGATTAAAAAAATTGAATATCAAGTTTTCAGAACACTAATCGGCGAAAAATAATTAAATAAAGAAAAATGAATATCAAGTTTTTGAAACACTTATTAGCGAAAACTTACTAAAAAAAGAAAAATGAACATAAAGTTTTCGAAACACTCATCGACGAAAACTGATTAAAAAATGAAAAATGAATATCAAGTTTTCGAAATACTCATCGATGAAAAATGATTAAAAAAATGAATATCAAGTTTTCGAAACACTCATTGATGAAAACTAATTAAATAAAGAAAAATGAATATCACATTTTCGAAACATTTATCGGCGAAAATTGATTAAGAAAAAGAAAAATGAATATCATGTTGTCGAAACACTCATCGGCGAAAACTGATTAAAAAAAGAAAAATGAATATCAAGTTTTCAGAACACTCATCGGCGAAAATTGATTAAAAAAGGAAAAATGAATATCAAGTTTTCCAAAACACATGTCGGCGAAAACTGATTAAAAAAAAAGAAAAAAGAATATCAAGTTTTTAGAACACTAATGTCACGACCCCCATTTAGAGGACCGTGACCGGCACAAACACAGGGGATACCCTTATGCCTGTAAGCTTTATCACCTAATTTACAGAATATCTATTTTTGAAAATACATTCACATTCATTATAATACCATGGCTACACTGAAATGGTGGCCTATCCTAGGCAAGCAAATCCACGGCCAGTGTCGCTTCAGGATATAGATATAGGAAAACACACATAATATATAACCTGTGTACTTGCTACACATCCGAAGATGCTGTCTATCCTATTCACATGCAACAGATATATCTATATATATATTTTAGAAACAAGTTTTCCCTGCATCGTAATCTAACGGATCCTGATCTTTAAGGTGTGTGAAGCTGTCAGTTCTAGATTTAGTGATACAATATAATTGGGTACGTCTACCCTTTTACTTTATGATACAATAATAAAGTAAATTAAATTACAATTACACTTTATTCACCCACATGAACAAGTTGTGGGTCTTGGAAAAGTGTTGCTCGACCCTCGTTCCACCGAGACTTCTTCCACCTGTACTTAATCTGTCTCTGTGTAGTAAAAATGAGGTGTGAGGACTCTCCCGTCCCCGGCGCAAGGTGGGTGCCATAGCACTGGGTATGGGAGTCATACACAACCACATGCAAAAACAAGTAGATACTGTTGTTAGCATACATTCTTGGTGATCACACAACAACAGAAATTTCACCCAAACACTCACATGCATTTAATAACTGTAAACATGCAGCAATTTATTCCACGTCATCAATCAGCAAGTAAACATGTAACATATAGTGCCGGCTTTTACTTACTGGTCTTCTCACGTTCAGCATGTTTGAATCAAACAAGACTTTATGAAGACGTAATCCTGTACGTCACCACTCCGCTGCACAATCAACAATTATATGCAAACACAGAAAATTCTTTAAGTACACGCAGACACTATAACATACATCTACTTAACATACGTTCTGACCCCTTGCTGCGGGGCAATAGCTTGAGCCCACTCGTCCATTACCCAACCAGGCCACATGGCGGGCATGACACGACGTCTCGAAGCATGGCCACTATCACACCCTGGACCAACTCCACCGGATGATTTCTCTTCTGTAAGATCAGGCTCACGATTCACCCGTAGGTTCCTCCCGTGTCTCCTTATCTTGGTCTCACATATTAATAGGATTCTTTGTATCTTTCCCGAAGGATCAACAATTCCTCTCTTTATTAATATGTACAAGTATCCTCAACAGGATATAACTCATATACCCGTCCAAATGCACTCTCTGAGCCTCAAGCTATCGTCATAGCAATATAAAACCTTTCTGGCCCTATTGCCAGGATAGGGTAATGACCATCGTCATGGTGATTATAAAATTGAGGTCTCAAGTGCCATATGACGTTGTTCTAGTCGATGTCTCACATCGCTAGCATAACCAAATCCGAAACCCACCAATAACTCCCTTTGCATGATTATAATTTAAGTCACCGTCGTGACGAGTTTTCAAAATAAAAAGTTAGTCCTTCCGTACAAGGACTCTTGCCACCGTCGTGGAAAAGATTTAATAAAATACTCATCATGCCTCCGGAGTGTATGAGTTGGATTTGTAACACACCAATCATAGCAAACAATTACTCTCTACTCCTATGTCTTCCTATCTAAGCTACTTTCCACAACCTATTTTCTAGCTCCTTTATTCTTTTAACATCCTATACCTCTAGCTATCACATACCAGACAAGCAGAAAATGTACATACTCATGTAATCCACACAAGTATACAACCCTAGGAGCAGAGATGGAAGAACCCTCACCTTGGCCGCTTCACTTAGCATTCCCTTTGAGCACTCTGGTCTCCAAGGAAGTACTTGAACCCTATCACATACAACCAATTCAATCGATATCAAATTTCATACAATTTTCTAGTTTCTTTTCTTATGACTTCTTACATTTATCCAACCCCCAAGTTCATTTACTTAGCCTATGGTCATCATTTGGTATTCTTTCTAGATTAAACACAATTTAATACATAATTAATTAATCTCACAACCTTGTTCACTCTCCAAGCTGCATTAATGGAAATTTTGCCAAATATGGGAAGTCCTAACTTTCATCAAGGGTTCACATATCACCAACCTAACCATTGGGCATCATTCCAAATCATTTAAAATATCTAAACATATAATTTAAAGTTCATACATACCAACAAGCATCAAGGAAATCCACAATTTCCAAAATTTTCTCCAAATTCGTAGGTCATGAACCATAGAGTAGAAATCTCCATAAACCTCAATATTTGGATGATCTCTATGCTCAAACATGATTCTAAGGTGATATACTATTGATAGATAACTCATTTCTAACAAGAAATCTATGATTTAAGTGGTGGAGACAAGATTTTAGTGGGAGATTGCCCAAGCTCCTTGATGCTCAACAATGGTGGAGGAAGCTTGAGAGAGTCTTAGATTGGTGGTGGGAAGCAACAAATCTAGTTGGAATGTGAAGATTTTGCAAAATCTTCCATGCTCCTCTGGAGTTAAAAAAATGTTTTCTAATGAGTTGTTGGGAGATTTATGATAATTTAGACATTTGACAACTTTTGGGATATGGTAAAATAGAGTTTTGATTGGATTTTCTCATCTAGATTTATTTTTGGGTAAGAATTGGAAAAATTTATAAAATTTTTGGTAATCATAGGCCTATTAAATATATCTGTCACTGAGTCTCTAGCAGATGAGAATTTTCTACCCAGTACAATTTTTATTTCTGAAAAATTCTCAAGTTTAAACTATAAGCTCTAAATAATTCATATGATTCATATTTAACCCAATTTATATTTTTGTATTTGAATTTATTATTTATCAAATTTCCAAATCTAAAGCAATTAAAATCTTAATAATAACCCAAAAATTCTTATTTCATTCCAAAAAATTATTTTTATTTTATTTAGTCAAAATGTCCAACCTCAACAAAAAAATTCTATCAATTTCATATTATCCCATCATTTCTTAATTAGGATTTTTTTATCTATATATATATATATATATATATATATATATACATATTTCTATTTATTTAATTGTTTATATATTATTATTAATATTATTATTTTACATTCCAACTCCAAATGATGACCATTCTAAGTCTTAGTATATATTTGACTTGATTCCAAAAATACCCCTCGGGTATTACAATCTTCGAAAAAAATTCCTTTCCAATTTCTTTTAACTTTCATACATTTTCTATATTCTTTTTTTTTTAGTTTTAATTCCTAGTCCCGAAATAAATCATTCTTAAATCCTCGAAATTTTAAATAAATCATTCTTTAATCCTCGAAATTTTTCCGGGGTATTACAACTAATTGGTGAAAATTGATTAAAAAAAGAAAAATGAATATCAAGTTTTCGAAAACACTCATCAGTTAAAACTTACTAAATGAAGGAAAATGAATATCCAGTTTTCAAAACACTAATCGACGAAAACAGATTAAAAAAATAAAAATCAATATAAAGTTTTCGAAACATTCATCGACAAAAACTGATTAAAAAAAGGAAAAAGAATATGAAGTTTTAGAAACACTTATCGGCGAAAACTTATTAGAAAAAGAAAAATGAATATAAAGTTTTCGAAACACTCATCAAAGAAAACTGATTAAAAAAAATAAAAATGAATATCAAGTTTTCGAAACACTAATCGGCAAAAACTTATTAAAAAAAGAAAAATGAATATCAGGTTTTCGAAACACTCATTGGTGAAAACTAATTAAATAAAGAAAAATGAATATCACGTTTTCGAAACACACATCGGCGAAAACTGATTAAGAAAAAGAAAAAAGAATATCAAGTTTTCGAAACACTCATCAGTGAAAACTAATTAAATAAAGAAAAATGAATATCACGTTTTCGAAACACTCATCGGCGAAAACTGATTAAGAAAAAGAAAAATGAATATCAAGTATTTGAAACACTCATCGGGGAAAACAATTAAAAAAAACAAGAAAAAAATGAATTTTACGTTTTCGAAACACTTATCGGCGAAAACAGATTAATAAAAAGAAAAATGAATATCAAGTTTTCGAAATACTCATCAGCGAAAACTTACTAAAAGAAGGAAAATGAATATCCAGTTTTCGCAACACTAATCGACGAAAATAGATTAAAAAAATAAAAATGAATATAAAGTTTTCGAAACACTCATCGGCGAAAACTGATTAAAAAATGAAAAAGAATATCAAGTTTTCAAAACACTCATATGTGAAAACAGATTAAAAAAAGAAAAATAAATATCAAGTTTTCGAAACACTCATTAGCAAAAACTTACTAAAAAAAGAAAAATGAACATCAAGTTTTCGAAAACACTCATCGGCGAAACCTGATTAAAAAAAGAAAAATGAATATCAAGTTTTCGAAACACTCATCGTCGAAAACTGATTAAAAAAAGAAAAATGAATATCAAGTTTTCGAAACACTCATCGGCAAAAACTAATTAAAAAATGAAAAATAAATATCAAGTTTTCGGAACACTCATTAGCTAAAACTTACTAAAAAAGGAAAAATTAATATCAAATTTTCGAAACACTTATCGACGAAAACTCATCAAAAAAAGAAAAATGAATATCAAGTTTCCGAAACATTTATCGGCGAAAAATGATTAAAAAAAGAAAAATGAATATCAAGTTTTCGAAACACTCATCGATGAAAACTAATTAAATAAAGAAAAATGAATATCACGTTTTCGAAACACTCATCGGCGAAAACTGATTAAGAGAAAGAAAAATGAATATCAAGTATTCGAAACACTCATCGGGGAAAACTATTTAAAAAGAACAAGAAAAATGAATTTTACGTTTTCGAAACACTTATCGGCAAAAACTGATTAAAAAAAAAAGAAAAATGAATATCAAGTTTTCTAAACACTCATCGGCAAATACTAATTAAAAAAAATTAATATCAAGTTTTCGTAACACTCATCAGCGAAAACTGATAAAAAAATGAATTACAAGTTTTCGAAACACTTATCGAAGAAAACTGACTAAAAAAAGAAAAATTAATATCAAGTTTTTGAAACTTTTATCGGCAAAAACTGATTAAAAAAAGAAAATGAATATCAAGTTTTCAAAACAGTTATCGGCGAAACCTGATTAAAAAAAAGAAAAATGAATATCAAGTTTTCAGAACACTCATCGGCGAAAACTGACTAAGAAAAGAAAAATGAATATAAAGTTTTCGAAACACTAATCGGCGAAACCTGATTAAAAAAATGAATATCAAGTTTTCAGAACACTTATCGACGAAAACTAATTAAAAAAAGATAAATGAATATCAAGTTTTCGAAACACTCATTATTGAAAACTTACTAAAAAAAGAAAAATGAACATCAAGTTTTCGAAACACTCATCGACGAAAATTGATTAAAAAAAGAAAAATAAATATCAACTTTTCGAAACACTCATCGGCGAAAATTGACTAAAAAATGAATATCAAGTTTTCGAAACACTCATCGATGAAAACTAATTAAATAAAGAAAAATGAATATCACGTTTTCGAAACACTTATCGGCGAAAACTGATTACGAAAGAGAAAAATGATTATCAAGTTTTCGAAACACTCATCGGCGAAAACTGATTAAAAAAAAAGAAAAATGAATATCAAGTTTTCAGAACACTCATCTGCGAAAATTGATTAAAAAAAAGAAAAATGAAAATCAAGTTTTTGAAAACACTCATCGGAAAAAACTAATTAAAAAATAAATAAATATCAAGTTTTCGAAACACTCATCGGCAAAAATTGACTAAAAAAAAGAAAAATAAATATCAAGTTTTCGAAAAACTTATCGGCGAAAATTGATTAAAAAAATGAATATCAAGTTTTCGAAACACTCATCGGCGAAAACTGACTAAAAAAAAGAAAAATAAATATCAAGTTTTTGAAACACTCATCGGCGAAAACTAATTAAATAAAGAAAAATGAATATTACGTTTTCTAAACAGTCATCGGCGAAAACTGATTAAAAAAAGAAAAATGAATATCAAGTTTTTGAAACACTCATTGGTGAAAACTAATTAAATAAAGAAAAATGAATATCACGTTTTCGAAACACACATCGGCGAAAACTGATTAAGAAAAAGAAAAAAGAATATCAAGTTTTCGAAACACTAATTAGCGAAAACTTACCTAAAAAAGAAAATTGAATATCACGTTTTCGAAATACTCATCGGCGAAAACTGATAACAAAAAGAAAAATGAATATCAAGTTTTCGAAACACTCATCAGAGAAAAATGATTAAATAAAGAAATATGAATATCAAGTTTTCGAAACACTCATCGATGAAAACTAATTAAATAAAGAAAAATGAATATCAAGTTTTCGAAACACTCATCGTCAAAAACTGATTAAGAAAAAGAAAAATGAATACCAAGTTTTCGGAACACTCATCGACGAAACTTGATTAAAAAAATGAATATCATGTTTTCAGAACACTAATCGGCGAAAACTAATTAAAAAAAATGAATATCAAGTTTTCAAAACACTCATTAGCGAAAACTTACTAAAAAAAGAAAAATGAACATCAAGTTTTGGAAACACTCATCGACGAAAACTGATTAAAAATATAAAAATGAATATAAAGTTTTCGAAACACTCATTGGCGAAAACTGATTAAAAAAGGAAAAAGAATATCAAGTTTTCGAAACACACATCGATGAAAACTGTTTAAAAAAAGAAAAAAGAATATCAAATTTTCGAAACACTCATTAGCAAAAACTTACTAAAAAAAATGAATATCAAGTTTTCGAAAACACTCATCAGCGAAAACTGATTAAAAAGGGAAAAATGAATATCAGGTTTTCGAAACACAAATCGGCGAAAAGTGATTAAAAAAAGAAAAATGAATATGAAGTTTTAGAAACACTCATTGACGAAAACTGATTAAGAAAAAGAAAAACGAATATCAAGTTTTCGAAACACTCATCGGTGAAAACTAATTAAATAAAGAAAAATGAATATCACATTTTCGAAACACTCATCGGCGAAAACTGATTAAGAAAAAGAAAAAAGAATATCAAGTTTTCGAAACACTCATCGGAGAAAACTATTTAAAAAAAGAAAAATGAATATTATGTTTTCAAAACACTCATCGGCGAAAAATGATTAAAAAAAGAAAAATGAATATCATGTTTTCAGAACACTTATCGGCGAAAACTGATTAAAAAAAGAAAAGTGAATATCAAGTTTTCGAAACACTCATCGGTTGTAATACCCCGGAAAATTTCGAGGATTTAAGAATGATTTATTCTGGTGCTAGGAATTAAAATCTTAAAAAAAAATAAACGTAACCAAGTGAATGGGTTATGTATGTTTTGCCACGTGGTGGCCAGTAGCCCGAGTGCACGGGTTTGAAGTAGAAAAAGTCACGTAGTGGCTAGTAGATACCCCAGAGTTGGGGAGATTAAGTAGATGTATGTTTAGCATCTGTGTGTATGTATAAATTGTCTGTGGTTGCATATGACTGTTGATTGTGCAGTGTAGTGGTAACGTATAGGACTACGTCACCACGCGTTTTGTTGATTCAAACGTGCTGAACGTGAGAGGACCGGTAGGTAAAAGTCGGCACTATGAGTTACATGTTACTTGCTGATTGATAACGCGGAATAAACTGTTGCATGCTTATATCTGTTAAATGCATGTGAGTGTTTCGGTGAAATTTCTGTTATTGTGTGATCTCCAAGAACGCATGCTAACTCACAGTAACTAGTTGTTTGTGCATGTGGTTATGTATGACTCCTAGTCCCAGCGATAAGGTACCCGCCTTGCGCCGGGGATGGGAGAGTCTTCACTGAGTCGCGTGGTTAAGTCTCACACCTCATTTTTACTACACAGAGACATGTTAAGTATAGGTGAAAGGAGTCTCGATGGAACGAGGGTTGAGCAACATTTTCCAAGACCCACAACTTGTTCATGTGGGTGAATAAAGCGTAATTTTAATTTAACTTACTTTATCATTGTATCATAAAGTAAAGGGTAGACGTACCCAATTAGACTGTATTACTAAATCTAAAACTGTCAGCTTCACACACCTTAAAAATCAGGATCCGTTAGATTATGATGCAGGAAAAACTTGTTTTCAAAAAATATATATATACATATATCTGTTGCATGTGAATAGGATAGACAGCATTTTCATATGTGTAGCCAGTACACAGGTTATATATATTATGTGTGTTTTTCTATATCTATATCCTGAAGCGGCACTGGCCGTGGATTTGCTTGCCTAGGATAGGCCACCATTTCGGTGTAGCCATAGTATTATACTACATGTGGATGTTTTTTCAATAATAAATATTCTGTCAATTAGGTGATAAGGCTTACAGGCACAGGGATATTCCCGGTGTCTGTGCCGGTCACGGTCCTCTAAACGGGGGTCATGACAAACTTGGTATCAGAGGCATGTTGTTCTTTAAGGGTGTGAAGCTAACTAGTATTCTCGGGTGTTAGTTGGGCTATCCATTACGAATCCGGACGTAACGGTGGATCCGACGAACACTTGTGAGGTTGCTCAGGATGTTGAGTCATAAATTCTTTCGAGTCATCGTTTTAGGCATAGAATTTGTATGTGAAATTCCATGCAAAGCATATAACCTGTACAGTACACAAGTGCCGATGAGCACTATAACCTTAGGACGCCATAATAGGAAAGGTGACCTCCATAGAGGATGCTACCTAGACACAGACACATTTGGTTGAATTTTAGCCAAGAATGCGCTACAATGAGTGATTATTTTGCAGGTGTTAAATGAGACGATGCGTCTGCTCTGTTAGCGGCGCATTGTGTGCTATGGTATAGGCACAAGTTGTTTGATTATAGTATGGAATGCAAGTAGAATAGAAATATGCAGTGAATGGTAGTTCAGGCTAGGAATGGTTTATAAAGTGAAAGAAAAGACACGCTTGGCGTGTAGAAAAGAAAGTAAGTCCATGGGGCAATTGAAATGGAAAGTTTACAGACAAGAATAAATAGGGCCATGAGGCATGAGACTGACAGGAAGATGACCACGTGAATGGGTCACGACTGTGCGGTATGCTATGGCTAAAGGAAGTGAGTTGTCCTTCCTAGAAAGTAAACAGACTAGAGGTGGTGTATGCCACAGTATAGAAGTAGAAGTCTACGGACTAGAAAATCAGGATACGGTATATGGAAGGGCAAAGTGGCCGAACCATATGCCGTAGAGATAGATGTTAAGAAGTAGAGGCATATGTAAACGTGTAGAGCGTGACCATATGCCGAGCAGGAAATATAGTAAATGGTAAGGCACAGGGAAGGAGCCTAGTCCAACCTTGCGCTCGATCCATGAACTGCTAGTTCCTTAAGCAAACAAGGGGGAAAAGAAGGGATTAAGCCCAACCAAACTCTCTTGGGTTGCTTAAGGAAGAGCATAAAGAATAGGATATTGATCACATGAGAAATTTTTGTAAAAATCTTTTTAGTCTTTCCGGATGAGAGATTCTGAAAGACCCTCAAACTTTTCTTGAAAATACTAGGGATAACCATTGGAAGGAAAATTTTCATGAAAACTCTTTCTCAATTTGTGTCATTCCAATTGGTTATACCCTAACCATTTACGAAAACCTTAGGCGTCATTTCCTAAGAAATAAACTTGAATTAATTTTTAAAAACTGCAGGGTGCCTAAGAAAACTAACTCATGTGACCAATACCTTACCAAAGAATAGTCCTTTTACAGGTAATATGTATAAGGATGGTAGATGTAGTTGAGAAATCACTCGCTTGGAATGATTAAAGTTAAGTAGACATCGAAAAGCATTAGAGAGTGCTAAAGTGCCAAGGGAGTATACAGGTAAACCTAAGGGTTGCCAATTAAGGGAGCCATAGGGTGATTATGGACCCAAAAGCATTAGACCGCAGCAGGTCTAGAAGTGGAATTGGGCGTAGAGCTTCGGGTACCGTCCAGAGATAAGAAAATGAGTGCTATTGCGGTAGATAGCTCTCAAACGAGATAACGTGAGAGATAAACCCCAAAGGGACTCGTGGAGGTGATAATACCAATATTTACCCTTGTATCTTTTGGCATTTGACAAACTTTTGTTGAGTTTAAAGAGTCATTATGCATGATTTAATGTTATTCAAGGGCACTTAAGGACTTAATTCACAATCTTGCTAATTCCATATTGTGATAATTCTCTAGTTTTATTAACTTGAGAGCCTCACAATTGTTTTGGTTGATTTGTAGGTCAACTAGCTTGAGGAATAGCAAGTATTCAAGTGCTAGAGGTCGAGAAAGAAGCTGGAAAGCGAAGCCGGTACAAGATTTGAGGCTTAGAGGCATTTTTGGGCCTGTTCTACTGTTTCACCCGCTGCCAGCGGGTAGCCTTGCAAGCTGCCAGCGGGTGGACTTCAGTTTCAGAGGAAAACGCGTGTTTTAAGTAATCCACCCGTTGCCAGCGGGTAGATGACCCGCTGCCAGCGGGTACACCAGTTCTGCACGATTTTCTCGCGATTTTAAGAGCTGAAACGGATGGTGGGCCCACTTTCTCAGTGTTTTACCACAAGGGGAGCATACTAGGTCGGATTAGAGCGAATATTCTGATGTTTTAGGAGCCCTTAACCTAATTTGGAGAGTAACCCACGATTTTACACACATTCATCACACAAGCTCTCACTCTCTCAAGTTCCTCACACATTTCCAGCCATACTCTCTTCTTCTTCTCCACTCTCAACGCCCATTCAGACCAAATTCCAGCAACCTCCATCATCATCCATGGCTAAGCAAGGGTTGGAGGAGCTTGGTGGAGCATTCTTCATCTCCATGAGTGGCTAAACTTCTAGTGCTTTGGAGGAGGATGATTGGGGCTTGAGCTTTGGCACTTACTAGGGAGTTTTTCTTGTTTTCCATCTACTTTTCTTTATAGATTCATTATTATCTTATTGATTTTGATGGATTTGTATTGATTGTGGTTCCATGGTTGTGGAACTTAACTTGGTTGTAGTTGGATATTAGGGATTGATATAGATTTGTGATTTGTATTTTCATTCTCCCATTGTGGGTTTAGATTACATTGGATTTGGTTAAATCTTATTTTAGTTTTGATTCATTGTGGAAGTTACTCTAATGACAATGGTATTTGTTGAGTTGAATTCTTATCTATATTAAATTCCCCATTTGCTTCATTGATGGTATTTGATTAGGCTTGTTAATTGTCCGGTTGGTTAATTGCATTCTCTAAACTATTGATTAACTACTTTAGGAAATGGCATTTCATTGATTAACTCCATACTTTTTGATAGCAAGGATAGCCCAAAGCATTCTCCAACAAAGCATATTCATCTCATTTCATTCACCTCAATTTACTTTAGCTTTAAAAATATTGAAAATCCCAAAAAGTGTTAGTTCTAGTTTCATTTAGTTGCATTTAATTCCATTTAGTTTCATTGCACACCAAATGTTTGTTAAATTGCCTCAAAGACTTCCCTTTTTGTGTTAATTGAGCATATTTGTCCATAGAGTCCATAGGCTCCGCGAGAGAGATTCGACCTAGGTTGTGCCACTAGCTGCACTTTCTAGTATTAATTTGATTGGTGCCGGCCTCGCGACAAGGCCGCGTTCATCAATTTGGCGCCCTTGCCTTACTTGTTGCTCTTCTTTGTTTTGCTTGTCTTTCTTCTTTTGCTCCTTCTTCTCTTGTAGCTTGATTTCCTTAGAACTCTCAGAAAGTTTGACTTGAGGAGTGGGAGGAGAGTCACAAATGATTTCTTCAATTTCTTCCTCAACTTGTTCATCAGCAAACGTGACCTTCTTGCCACTTCTCAAACTTATAGCGTTGAGAGCCTTTGGGTTAATCACAGTATTGGATGGCATAGCCCCACTTGATCTTGCTTGTTCATCACTCTTCTTGTCAGAAAGTTGAGTGACAAAAGAGTTCAGGTTGTCATGCTTCACCTCTATTTGTTCCATCTTAGTCATGATATTGGAGAAGCACTGGTCAACATGGGTGGCTACTGCTTTGATCTTGTCATCAGTAATTGACCGCTCACGGTCAAATTTTGCACCAATATCTAAGAACCCTTTCACTAGAAGCTGTTTAATCTCATCATTGCGTGAAGAGGGTGCACCTTGACTGATGGAAACCATGGCTGTGGTGGTGTTCTGTGTTGAAGCTTGGCGGGATGAAGCTTCTTGGAAATTTGAATTATGCCCACCATAAGAATTTTCTCCTCTTCGAATGTAGTTCCCTTGACTCTGCCCACCGCCAAACCCATAATTGTTCTGGTGATTGTTGTTCCCGTATCTTAGGTTGGGGTGGTCTCTCCAACCAGGATTATAAGTGTTGGAGTATGGATCTCTTTGTTGGTACTGCTCAGGCCTCGATTGATACATTGCATTTACTTCTTCAAATTGGCCAGGACAATCAACAGTCATGTGCATTGATGAGTTGCAAAGATTACAACTTGCGGTCACCATGGCCAAATGTTGTGTTGGTGAACGTGGTGACTGGATGCAAAGACTATCCACTTTCTTCGCAAGAGCGGATAGTTCATGTACCACTTTTATCAACAATGGATCTCGATCTGCTGGAGATATCTCTTTTATTGCTCGGGTATCCCTTGTGGTAATGTTCTGCCTACTCAAGGCCAGCTTCTTAATTAATTCCATTGCTTCATCAGGGGGCATGTCTTCTATGGACCCATTAGCAGCTGCATTGAGCATTTTTGCATCTTCATCAGTTAACCCATAAACAAAAGCTTGGACCAGGTGCTCCAGTGCCATTTGATGGTTTGGACATTTTGCTACCATATCCTGAACACGTGTCCAATATCCATAGAATGTTTCACCCACTTCTTGCCTTGAAGATGCAATTTCTTTTCTTGCTGCGGCGACTTTGTTTGAAGGATAATATTTTTCAATAAAGTGCTTCTTCAAATTATCCCATGTTTGGTAAGCATCTGGGGTGTACCTTGGCAAACTCATATACCAAACCTTTGCATTCCCTTCCAGAGTGAGATGGAAAACCTTCCACATGACTTCTTCAAGTTTAGCCCCCACGGGCTTCATCGTCATGCAATGCATGTGGAGAGAGCTTAGATGTGTATACGGGTTCTCACCTGGAAGACCATGAAATTTTGGAAGTGAGTGCACAAGAGAACCTTTAATTTCAAAATCAGTAGTAAAAGTAGGAGTAGCACCAACCAAAGATTCAAAATTATCATCAAATTGATTCAATTGTTTAATGAACTTTTTAGGTTGATCTACCCCATTATTACCTTCTTCATTCCTTTCCCTATTGTCCATCCTATTATCCCCGTTATCCTCTTCGGCCATTTCTTCTATTGCTAGTTCTCTTTCCCTTTCTTGGTTAGCCTTAATTACTTCTTTTTTGAGTTTTCTTATTTTCCTAAGAGTTCTTTCAATTTCTAAATCCAATGGAATTAGGTCTCCTCTAGAACTTCTTGGCATACACTAAACAAACCAACAAAAGAAAGAAAACACATAGAAAAACAGTAAAACAAACAAAACAGACCAGAAAACCAGAAACAAAGCAACACAGAATGAAAAATAGTGCAGTTCACTACTTCACCCGCTGCCAGCGGGTAAGACAGAAACAGAAGCGATTCTGCACTGTTAAAGCAGAAAAACAGGGCAGATTCGAAAAACCAGCAAAAATCCAACTGAAAATGCTTCAAAATGACTATTCAAACCTAAAAATAAATGCTAAAACAACTATAACTACCGAGAAACAATAAACACAAACAAAAACACAATTAAATGCAATTAAACTAAGTAATTCCTTGCCAAAAGAAAATAGGACAGCTATGAAAAATTTAACAAAAACCAGCAAAAACACTTACTAAAAATCACAATAAGCCTAGAAACAAACACTAAAATGAAAAGACACAACTTAAAACACAAAACACAATAACAAAACACAATCTAACTATGTGATTTCCAAAGAAATCACGCGAAAACAACCCAATTCGTGAGAATCTAGCACAATTGCACAAAGAACCAAAATGGCTCCCCGGCAACGGCGCCAAATTGATGCACGCGACCTTGTCGCGAGGCCGGCACCAATCAAATTAATACTAGAAAGTGCAGCTAGTGGCACAACCTAGGTCGATTCTCTCTCGCGGAGCCTATGGACTCTATGGACAAGTATGCACAATTAACACAAAAAGGGATGTCTTTAAGGCAATTTAACAAACACTTGGTGTGCAATGAAACTAAATGGAATTAAATGCAACTAAATGAAAATAGAACTAACACTTTTTGGGATTTTTAATATTTTAAAAGCTAAAGTAAAAGTGAGGTGAATGAAATAAGATGAGTATGCTTTGTTGGAGAATGCTTTGGGCTATCCTTGCTATCAAAAAGTATGGAGTTAATCAATGAAAAGCTATTTCCTAAGGTAGTTTAGTAACCATTAAACCTAGGTAAATTAATTAGAGGATGCAATTAACCAACCGGACAATTAACAAGCCTAATCAAATACCATCAATGAAGCAAATGAGGAATTTAACATAAACTAGAATTCAACTCAACAATTACCATTGTCATTAGAGTGACTTCCACAATGAATTAAAAATTACAATAAGATTCAACCAAATCCAATGTAATCAAAACCCACAATGGGAGAATCAAAATACAAATCACAAGTCTATATAAATTCCTAATGTCCAACTACAACCTAGTTGAGTTCCACAACCATGGAGCCACAATCAATACAAACTCATCAATATCAACAAGATAAACATGAATCCATAAAGAGAAGTAGTAGGAAAACAAGAAAAACTCCCTATTTGATGCCATAGCTCAAGCCCTAATCATCCTCCTCCAAAGCACAAGAGGTTTAGCCACTCATGGATGGGAGAAATGCTTCACCAAGCTCCTCCAACCCTTGCTTAGCCATGGATGATGATGGAGGTTGCTGGAATTTGGTCTGAATGGGTGTGGAGAGTGGAGAAGATGAAGAGAGTGTGGCTGGAAATGTGAGAGGAACTTGAGAGCATGAGAGCTTGTGTGATGATTGTGTGTAAATTCGTGGGTTACTCTCCAAATTAGGTTAAGGGCCTCTAAAACATCAGAATATTCCCTCTCATCCGACCTAGTATGCTCCCCTTGTGGTAAAACACTGAGAAAGTGGGCCCACAATCTGTTTCAGCTCTTAAAATCGCGAGAAAATCGTGCAGAACTGGTGTACCCGCTGGCAGTGGGTGGATTACTTAAAACACTCGTTTTGCCTCTGAAACTAAAGTCCACCCGCTGGCAGCTTGCAAGGCTACCCGCTGGCAGCGGGTGGAACAGTAGAACAGGCCCAAAAATGCCTCTAAGCATCAAATCTTGTACCGGCTTCGCTTTCCAGCTTCTTTCTCGACCTCTAGCACTTGAATCCTTGCTATTCCTCAAGCTAGTTGAACTACAAATCAACCAAAAGAATTGTGAGGCTCTCAAGTTAATAAAACTAGAGAATTATCACAAGTTATTCAATAAAAACATGGAATTAGCAAGATTGTGATTTAAGTCCTTAAGTGCCCTTGAATAACATTAAATCATGCATAATGACTCTTTAAACTCAACAAAAGCTTGTCAAATGCCAAAAGATACAAGGGTAAATATTGGTATTATCAGGAGGCCCGAGGGGAGAGAAAGTAGACAGGGATAAGTAGTCCCATAAGGGGGGAAGAACGGAAGCCTACAGGACCCCATAGGATAAGAGTCAAGTAGGAGGTGGAGAACCAACTACTACCGTAAGTGTATGTATAGTACACAGATTGTAGTGGACATAGCTAGGTAAGCTAATTTCACAGGTTAGTGAACCGTAAATCCGTTAGTCTTAAGCCGTGTTTGGGTAGAGACTGTGTGGACAAACCAAATGTATAAATGGCCATGTGGGTGCCATAAAGGGAAAATTTATTGTAAGGATGGTTAATCGAGAAGGAGAATTTAGTGAGTAACGAGTATTGAGAAATACTCGAAGAAAGAGTACCACGTAGGAACGAAATGGAAAAGAAGAGAGTGAATACGAGAATGGAGTTGGGTAAGCATCTGGGGATGCGAGCCAAAATGATAAAACAGGTATGCTACCGTTGGGGGCGATTGGAACCCAACGGGTAACACACTTGCAAGAGGCGGTAAATGTTCGTGAACATATGCCACACCGTAAGAAAGGAAAAATCAAACCGTGGGAGCAGATCCCATTTGGTCAAGGGGAGTAGAACATGTCCGAAAAGGGTCATGCTGGAGTTAACGGATCAAATATTCCAAGTAGGAATACAGGATCTAAGTGAATGGGTTAAGTATGTTTTGCCACGTGGTGGCCAGTAGCCCGAGTGCACAGGTTTGAAGTAGAAAAAGTCACGTAGTGGCTAGAAGATACCCCAGAGTTGGGGAGATTAAGTAGATGTATGTTTAGCATCTATGTGTATGTATAAATTGTCTGTGGTTGCAAATGACTGTTGATTGTGCAGTGTAGTGGTAACGTATAGGACTACATCACCACGCATTTTGTTGATTCAAATGTGCTGAACGTGAGAGGACCGGTAGGTAAAACCCGACACTATGTGTTACATGTTACTTGCTGATTGATGATGTGGAATAAACTGTTGCATGCTTATATCTGTTAAATGCATGTGAGTGTTTGGGTGAAATTTCTGTTATTGTGTGATCACCAAGAATGCATGCTAACTCACAGTAACTAGTTGTATGTGCATGTGGTTGTGTATGACTCCCAGTCACAGCAGTAAGGTACCCGCCATGCGTCGGGGATGGGAGAGTCTTCACTGAGTCGCGTGGTTATGACTCACACCTCATTTTTACTACACAGAGACAGGTTAAGTACAGGTGAAAGGAGTCTCGATGGAACGAGGGTTGAGCAACTTTTTCCAAGACCCACAACTTGTTCATGTGGGTGAATAAAGTGTAATTGTAATTTAACTTACTTTATCATTGTATCATAAAGTAAAGGGTAAACGTACTCAATTAGACTGTATTACTAAATCTAGAACTGTCAACTTCACACACCTTAAAGATCAGGATCCGTTAGATTATGATGCAGGAAAAACTTGTTTTCAAAATGTATATATATTAATATATCTGTTGCATGTGAATAGGATAGGCAGCATCTTCAGATCTGTAGCCAGTACACAGGTTATATATATTATGTGTGTTTTTAGATATCTATATCCTGAAGCGGCACTGGCCGTGGATTTGCTTGCCTAGGATAGGCCACCATTTCGGTGTAGCCATGGTATTATACTGCATGTGGATGTATTTTGAATAATAGATATTCTGTCAATTAGGTGATAAGGCTTACAGGCACAGGGATATTCCCGGTGTCTGTGCCGGTCACGGTCCTCTAAACGGGGGTCGTGACATCGGCGAAAAATATTTAAAAAAAAGAAAAATGAATATTACGTTTTCGAAACACTAAACGGCGAAAACTTATCAAAAAATGAAAAATTACTATCAAGTTTTCGAAACACTTATCGGTGAAAACTAATTAAATAAAGAAAAATGAATATTACGTTTTCGAAACACTCATCGGTAAAAACTGATTAAGAAAAAGAAAAACGAATATCAAGTTTTCAAAACACTCATCGGGGAAAACTATTTAAAAAAAATGAATTTTACGTTTTCGAAAACACTCGTCAGCGAAAACTGATTAAAAAGAGAAAAATGAATATCAAGTTTTCGAAACACTAATCGGCGAAAAGTGATTAAAAAAAGAAAAATTAATATGAAGTTTTGGAAACACTCATCGGCGAAAACTGATTAAGAAAAAGAAAAACGAATATCATGTTTTCGAAACACTTATCAGTGAAAACTAATTAAATAAAGAAAATGAATATCACGTTTTCGAAACACTTATCGGCGAAAACTGATTAAGAAAAAGAAAAACGAATATCAAGTTTTCAAAACACTCATCGGGAAAAACTATTTAAAAAAATGAATTTTACGTTTTTGAAAACACTCTCGGCGAAAATTGATTAAAAAGAGAAAAATGAATATCAAGTTTTCGAAACACTAATCGGCGAAAAGTGATTAAAAAAAGAAAAATGAATATGAAGTTTTGGAAACACTCATCGGCGAAAACTGAATAAGAAAAAGAAAAACGAATATCAAGTTTTCGAAACACTCATCGGTGAAAACTAATTAAATAAATAAAAATGAATATCACATTTTCGAAACACTCATCGGCGAAAACTGATTAAGAAAAAGAAAAATGAATATCAAGTTTTCGAAACACTCATCAGAGAACACTATTTAAAAAAAGAAAAATGAATATTACGTTTTCAAAACACTCATCGGCGAATACTGATTAAAAAAAAAGAAAAATGAATATCAAGTTTTCAGAACACTCATCGGCGAAAACTGATTAAAAAAAATGAATTTCAAGTTTTCGAAACACTCATCGGCAAAAACTATTTTAAAAAAAGAAAAAGAAAAATGAATATTACGTTTTTGAAACACTCAACGGCGAAAACTGATTAAAAAATGAAAAATTACTATCAAGTTTTCGAAAACACTCATCGGCTAAAACTTATTCAAAAAAGAAAAATGAATATCAAGTTTTCAGAATACTTATCGGCGAAAACTGATTCAAAAAAGAAAAATGAATATCAAGTTTTCGAAACACTCATCGGTGAAAACTAATTAAATAAAGAAAAATGAATATCACCTTTTCGAAACACTCATCGATGAAAACTAATTAAAAAAAGGAAAAATGAATATCAAGTTTTCAGAACACTCATCGGCGAATATTGATTAAAAAATGAAAAATGAATATTAAGTTTTCGAAAACACTTATCGGCTAAAACTTACTAAAAAAAGAAAAATGAATATCAAGTTTTCAAAAACACTCATCGGCTATAACTTATTAAAAAAAGAAAAATGAATATCAAGTTTTCGAAATACTCATCGACAAAAACTGATTAAAAAAAGAAAAATGAATATCAAGTTTTCGAAACACTCATCGGCAAAAACTAATTAAGAAAAGAGAAATGAATATCAAGTTTTTGAAACACTCATCAGCGAAAACTTACTAAAAAAAGAAAAATGAATATCCAGTTTTTGAAACAGTAATCGACGAAAACTCATTAAAAAAATGAATATAAAGTTTTCGAAACACTCAACGGCGAAAACTGATTAAAAAAGGAAAATCAATATCAAGTTTTCGAAACACTCATCGGTGAAAACTATTTAAAAAAACCAAAACGAATATCAAGTTTTCAAAACACTCATCCGCGAAAACTTACTAAAAAAATGAAAATGAATTGTCACGACCCCCTATCGGACGTCCGTGACCGGCACGGGAGGTAGGATTTCTCCTATCCCGTAAGCCTCAAATCCCTGATTGACATTCTTACACATGCATAACTACCTATTTCTATTACAAACAATATATAGTATATATGGTCATCCCTATCCGGTGACCTAAGTAGCAGGCAATCCACGGCTCGCTCAACGCCGCTTCAGTCTATACATATACACATAGTCAATCACACGTACATATAATATACATATTGATCACGCGCTTCAGGGCGGGTGATCTATCCTATTCACGTGCAGAGTTCCTGTGTACAGTCAAGCATATATATTCAATCACACACCTGCATAAAATATACATATTGATCACACGCCTCAATGCGTGTGACCTATCCTATTCACATGCGGAAGCCGTATTTTCACACAATCAAGTATTCAGTCACACATATATATAAATTTACATATTGACCACACGCTCAGTGCGTGTGATCTCTCCTATTCACATGCGGAAGTCACAATCTTATATATATATACACATGATATTCATCATATCATCACCTATGATCCCAACAACCAGACCAATCTTTAATCTGTATGAAGTCGACAGTTCTAGAGTGTGACATATACATATATGCATATAGCAACTGTACAAAACAATGATATACCAAAAGAATCATATACATATACATCCTGACAAAATACATATATCAATACTACCCACGCGAACAATGTGTGCGGTCTCTAAGTTTGTCCGCCTCCCTAAGTTGAAGTGGAAGCGCTCCCGATGCCTATACCACCTGTGTCTGTAACATGTAACAATGGGGTGAGTCAAACAGACTCAGTGAGAGGCTTTCCCATCCCTGGTGTAGTAGCGGGCACCACTACAACTGGGGAAGAGGAGCCAATCACAAACACATACGCATATAACGGGTTTAAATTTTCATATATTAGGTGGTCATGCAATTAACATATATCATATTCACAATAAAGAATTTAAAGCATGGATTTACATACATTTAAATTCACACATACATCATATCATGATTTAACATATAATTCCACATGGTCACCCGTAATCAATTAACCGTAATCATAAACTGGCCCGAAGGCAATGTCTCCGTTGTGAGAGAATCTGGCCCGAAGGCAATATCTCACGTGAGCAGTATGAGAACCTAGTTGATCATTCTAGGAACCCATGGTCCCAAGATTTTACTTGGAACAATAGTCTGACCCCAAGACTTCACTTGGAGCAATAGTCGGCGACTCATCTGACCTCGGTTTACTCAAGGCAATAGCCACACTGTGGTGTACTCATATACTCTGTATTTCTGTAGGTTGACTCAAGACAAGAGACTCAATCTACCCGGACCACCTGTGATAGACTCGGTTCTCGCGTTGTACCATAAATGACCTCTATGGACCACTACTTGTTCATTTTACTTCTTAGGCAATTCTAGATTTTCAAGTGGTTTCTAATTCGGACTCTTAGTTCAAAACAAAGTCACCTGTTTTTATTTCCTTTAATGATTTACATACAAACCACACTTTTCAGGTAATGATTGATGAGGTTTGTTTCTAGTACCACAAGACCCTCACAAATAAAATTGACTCAATCCTACCCCCGATATCATCTAGGTCCCGAGGACCTTCTTTCCATATAAGGCCCCTTGAGCCACCATTGCTTTTACAATTCACATACACACATATAGCACGTTTTCACATGTACTGTAATTTAGGAACACCAATAGCATGTTATCTGACATGTAATTCCTACAAATAGGCAAGAAGGCAAACCATATATCCATATCCGCAGTCAACCCTATAGGGCAAGGATAGGAAAGCCCCTCACCTGGTTGGCCCCTCTGATTGGCTCTCGGTGCACCCGAAAGTCCACTTACAGTATGGTGCCCTATACACATATATTTGAGAGATTCAGAAGCTTGAAAATTCAACCGCTATAGTGTACATGCAACGCTAGTGCTCATGTTCTCTCTAATTAATTCCATAGACTAGTTGTTGGCTTGGAAATGCCCTCAACTAGTTTTAGGACACATAGCATGTTTCTATTCGTGTCCAACCCTCTCTTAATCACGCTATTCGGAAACGTTGAATTTGGGAATGCAAGGTTACCCAATTCCACCTCTATGTGTCCATTCGAAGTTTCCATTTCCCAAGTCTTGAATTTATGGCTCAAGAGTCATAAATTCTAATTGTCTAAAACTTCCATTTACTAAAATAACTTCCAATACTTTACCTACACATGAATACACATACCCGAATACGCGTAAAATTAGAAAATTGTCTCTTTTTCCCCGAACGGGGTTCCGGGTGAGACGGGAATTACTCGGGTTTTAATCCCTCGTACATTCCAATAATTTTTTTTAATAATTATATAATTATCATTCAACCTTTCAATGCACCCCAAATCATTCCACAACACCCATAAACCTTAACAACCACATTTTCCTACACTTTTTTCAACCCGGATAAATTCCATCAATTTGGTTTCGGTTCCTAAGCTTCCAACTCACTTCCTAGCATGCAAATACTTCAATTTAGGACCCAAAATACTCAGATTGAATCAATTGGGGTATTTCCAAAAAATCCCTAAAATTGATAAAATTGGGGTTTGAGAGTTTCGGGACTTCTCACCTCGATTCAACCGGTTAAAAGGACGATATGGAGTAGAGGAGACTCCCAGCTACCTTCCCCGGTGAAGAGACGGCGTTTTCCAGCGAGTTTTCCGGCGAGAAAGCTCTCCCCCTTTGCTTTCTCTCTCTAACCCGAGCTTTGGTGGGCAGCGATTCCGACCAACCCTCGCGTCCGGCCACCTCCGTCCGTGAGCTTCCCGTGCACAACGCCTCACCCCTCCCTCCCTCCGTTTTTTTTCCTTGCGTGCGTTTCTTCTCTGCTTCTCTCCCTCACGCCTTCTTTTCCTTTATTCTTTCTTATTACATGTGTATATATATATATATATATATTAAATTAATACATATATACATATCACCATAAATAAAAAGTCTGACAAGTAATAACAATAATAAAATATATAAAAAAAATATGTAGAATTATTAGGTTATAAAATAATTTGTATATATTATTATTTACTTATTTTCTTTTTTTCTTTTAAAAAAAATAAGAAGTAGGATACTATTTGTTATCTCATTTTTCACTTCTAAATTAATTAATTACGCTAGTTAAAATACTCTCGGGTATTACATGAATATCCAGTTTTTGAAACACTAATCGACGAAAACTGATTAAAAAAATAAAAATGAATAAAAAATTTTCGAAACACTCATCAGCGAAAACTAATTAAAAAAATGAAAAATAAATATCAAGTTTTCGAAACACTCATCGACAAAAACAGATTAAAAAAAGAAAAAGAAATATCAAGTTTTCGAAACACTCATTAGCAAAAACTTACCTAAAAAAGAAAAATGAATATCACGTTTTCAAAACACTCATCGGCGAAAACTTATTAAGAAAAAGAAAAATGGATATCATGTTTTCAAAACATTCATAAGGGAAAAATAATTAAAAAAAGAAAAATGAATATCAAGTTTTCGAAACACTCATCGATGAAAACTAATTAAATAAAGAAAAATGAATATCAAGTTTTCGAAACACTAATCGGCGAAAACTGATTAAGAAAAAGAAAAATGAATATCAAGTTTTCGGAACACTCATTGGCGAAACCTGATTAAAAAAATGAATATCAAGTTTTCAAAACACTAATCGGAGAAAACTAATTAAAAAAACAAAAATGAATATCAAGTTTTCGAAACACTCATTAGCGAAAACTTACTAAAAAAAGAAAAATGAATATCAAGTTTTCGAAACACTCATCGGCGAAAAATGATTAAAAACAATGAATATCAAGTTTTCGAAACACTCATCGATGAAAACTAATTAAATAAAGAAAAATGAATATCACGTTTTCGAAACACTCATCGGCGAAAACTGATTAAGAAAAAGAAAAATGAATATCAAGTTTTCGAAACACTCATTGGCGAAAACTGAATAAAAAAAAGAAATAAGAATATCAAGTTTTCAGAACACTCATCGGCGAAAATTGATTAAAAAAAGAAAAATGAATTTCAAGTTTTCAAAAACACTCATCGGCAAAAACTGATTAGAAAAAGAAAAAAAAAATATCAAGTTTTCGAAAAACTCATCGGCAAAAGCCGATTAAAAAAAAGAAAAATAAATATCAAGTTTTCGAAACACTCGTCGGCGAAAACTGATTAAAAAAAAGAAAAATGAATATCATGTTTTCAGAACACTCATTGGCGAAAATTGATTAAAAAAAAATGAATATCAAGTTTTCGAAAACACTCATCAGCTAAAACAGATTAAAAAAACCAAATGAATATCAAGTTTTCGAAACACTCATCGGCAAAAACTGATTAAAAAAGGAAAAAATGAATATCAAGTTTTCGAAACACTCATCAGCGAAAACTTACTAAAAGAAGGAAAATGAATATCCAGTTTTTGAAACACTAATCGACGAAAATTGATTAAAAAATAAAAATGAATATGAAGTTTTCGAAACACTCATCGGCGAAAACTGATTTAAAAAAAGAAAAATGAATATCAAGTTTTCAAAACACTCATCGACGAAAATTGATTAAAAAAATAAAAATGAATATCAAGTTTTCAGAACACTCATCGGCGAAAACTGATAAAAAAAGAAAAATGAATATCAAGTTTTCTAAAACTCTCATCGGCGAAAACTGATTAAAAATAGAAAAAATGAATATCAAGTTTTCGAAACACTCACCGGCGAATACTCATTAAAAAAAAGAAAAATGAATATGAAGTTTTGGAAACACTTATCGGCGAAAACTGATTAGAAAAAGAAAAATGAATATCAAGTTTTCGAAACACTCATTTACGAAAACTGATTAAAAAAAATAAAAATGAATATCAAATTTTCGAAACACTCATCGACAAAAACTTATTAAAAAAAGAAAAATGAATATCAAGTTTTCGAAACACTCATCGGTGAAAACTAATTAAATAAAGAAAAATGAATATCACATTTTCGAAACACTCATCGACAAAAAATGATTAAGAAAGAGAATAACGAATATCAAGTTTTCGAAACACTCATCAGTGAAAACTAATTAAATAAAGAAAAATGAATATCACGTTTTCGAAACACTCATCGGTGAAAACTGATTAAGAAAAAGAAAAATGAATATCAAGTCTTCGAAACACTCATGGGAAAAACTATTTAAAAAAAAGAAGAAAAATGAATTTTACTTTTTCGAAACACTAATCGACGAAAACAGATTAAAAAAAGAATATCCAGTTTTCGAAACACTAATCGACGAAAACAGATTAGAAAAATAAAAAAGAATAAAGTTTTCGAAACACTCATCGGCGAAAACTGATTAAAAAAGGAAAAAGAATATCAAGTTTTCGAAACACTCATCAATGAAAATTGTAATATCCAAGATATTTAGATTTAATTATTTTCATTTTTATTAAATTTATTTTTCTTTGAGAAAGAAAAATAAATTAAATTGAAAAATTAAAGAGTTAAAAAAAACAAAATGGAGGGAAAGAAATGAGATATTTATAATTTTTCTAGGACCTAAAAGAAAAAGAGGATATAACAAGTAAATAATTTTTTCAAAAAAAAAAAAATATATATATATATATATATATATATATATAATGGGGGGGGGGGGAACCGTGACCCCCCCTCCATTCTTCCACTAACACATATAATAATATATATATATATATATACACACACACACACACAATATGTTAACACACACACACCCATTGACAAAACACACGCAGAAGCAGAAAAAGAAAATAAAGAGAAGCAGCCACGCACAAGCCGAGAAGAAAAGAAGCGGACGGTGGTTTTGGGCCGTTTTCTCGCCGGAGGACGTACGCCGGTGACCGGAAAAAGTGACTGGAGTTTTCTTTCATCCCCACCAAAATTTCTATTCCATTGAAATCAAGTAAGAAAGCCCCAAATCTCTCAAACCCCAATTTCTCCAATTTTGGGTATTTTAGGAATTCTTCAAATACTTCCAATCGGGGCATTCCGGGGTTAAAGTTGACCTTAGTGGGTGTTATTGAAAGTTTAGTGAGGTTCAGAATGAAAATTAAACCGTAGGAATTGACCGAGTATGGAAATTAGGAAAAATTGGGTTAGGAAATTGCTCTAAAATTCGAAATTGATAATTCGATGCATGCTTAGGCTTGGATTGGAGTAGTATAAGTGTTGTAGTTGCTGGAAATATACAAGGGAATACAACCCGAGTATTTACCATCTCAACCGGAACCCAATCCGGTGAAAAAGAGGCAAAATACTAAGCCACCGTACAGTAAGGAGTTGTGCGGTGGGTTGGACACTTTGGTATAGTCCGTAATGGACACCTAAGACACGCTAAATTGGTTCCAAAAGAGGTAATATTTAAGCTTTTACTCGGCGAATAAGGGAGATGGTGGAATGAGTAAGCTAGAGCCTCTTTTGAACCGTGAATTTAATTATTTTATTTGTTAGATACCCATATGAACACATGAAGGGAAATTTGGACAAGTGGGAATCTCTAACCTAAGCAATTAGAGGTTCTAATTGGCTCGAAAGTGTGAAAGCCGATATATGACAATATGTACTTTCAAAAAGAGAAATTTAGACGACGTAACGAACTAAATAATTAATTCTTGGAAAATAGCTAAAGGGTGCATAAGCATTAGCATGACACGTGCATGGTAGATGCTTAGTTACGCGTTCTAAATTTCTTAAATATAATGTGTATGGGGCACCACAGAGTGATTGGAGCTTCAGGCACTCCCAGTACTGATCAGGAGGGCCAACGAGGTGAGGGGCTCTCTCATCCCTGCCCCACAGGGTTGGATGACTACGTGGAAAATTTGGTTTGCTCTATTTTGTGCAAATTGATATATGAAATATATTTATATGAATAAATTTATGTTACGCGTGTATGGTTTGCAAGTAAGTAGTCAACGTACAATAGTATATGTGCTTATATGATTAATCACAAGGTGTATATGTGCTATTGTGGCTTACCGAGCCTTATATGATACCGTGGGTAGGATTGAGTCGGAATTTCATATATGAGAGTTTATTAATATTAGGAACCCACTTAAATTGATCATCATGCAAAGGTTTTGACCGTATGGTACATTGAGGAAAATGAACCTAGGTTGTTAAGTGTGAGTGAGAGTGATGCATAATTGAAAAGGGGGAAACTATGCCTAACTAGTAATCACGTATAATATTCAACTAGTTCTCATAGGGCGTCTTTTAAGGTTAAATAAGTTAGTTGAGTTTGTTTAGGTTGTCCGGGTAGATCGAGTCAGTCATCTTGATCGGACAGACAGGATTATAACGTCAGCAAGTATGCCACATAGTGGCCATTACCTTGGTTAAAATTGTGGTCAGACAAGTTGCCGCCTATTACTCTAAGCATGACTTGGAGTCAGAAAGTTCCTGGTGTGATCAACCAGGTTCGTATATGATATTGCCTTCGGGCCAATATTTCTCTTAGCGTAATCCGGGAGACAGAAAGTGAGTGTCTACGTGCACAAGTATGTGTTAATTGTGAAACCAAATGAGATATGTTGAGATTGATTTACATGTGGATTAATAAATATGTTAGGAGCATGAATTAGGATTTGAATTGTGAATATGAATTATTGATTGCCTGATCATGTTAAAGATCACAATATAAATCCATTTCATGCGCATGTGGTTGTGGTTGCTCCCTTCCCCCAGCTGTAGTGGTAATCGCTGCTACGCTAGGGATGGGGGAGCTTCTCACTGAGTCTGTTCGACTCACCCCATGTTTACATGTTTTAGACACAGGTGGTTCAGGAGTGGGGAACGCATCCACTTCTTCTCAAGGAGGCGGACAACTCTGAAGACCGCACGCTTTGTTCACGTCGGTTGTTATTTTGATTCTGTATATATGTTGTGATGTATATGTATATATGAATCATTTCTGGGCGTAGCGTTGAACGTTTACATCTACTGTGTATATATACATATCAAACTTGAATTCTAGCATTGTCGGCTTCATACAGATTAAAGTTAGGTCTTGGTGTTGAGAATATAGGCTATGATATAGCATATATCATGAATATATAGATATATATATATGACTTCCGCATGCGACTAGGATAGATCACACGCCTTGAGGGGTGTGATCAATATGTAAATTATATATATGTGTGACTGAATACCTGATTGTATGAAAATATGGCTTCCGCATGTGAATAGGATAGATCACACGTATTGAGGCGTGTGGTCAATATGTAAACTATATGCAAGCGTGTGATTGAATATATGTATGACTGTACACAGGATTTCTGCAAGTGAATAGGATAGATCACCCGCCCTGAAGCGCGTGATCAATATGTATACTATATGTACGTGTGAGTGATTATGTGTATATGTATAGACTGAAGCGGCGTTGAGCGAGCCGTGGATTGCACGTTACTTAGGTCACCGGATATGGATGGCCATAAATACTATATATTGTTTGTATTAGAAATGGGTAGTTATAAACATATGAAAATGTCAATCAGGGAATTAGAGGCTTACGAGATAGGAGAAATCCTACTTCCCGTGCCGGTCACGGACGTCCGATAGGGGGTCGTGACAAACTTGGTATCAGAGCCTGGTTATCTTTAAAATGTGTGAAGCCATAGGTATGATCGGGTGTCGGTTTACGCCTCGTTGTGAACCCGGGCGCAACGTGGGAGTAAAAAGGCACTTGTGGAAGTACCCAGGAATTTGTGTCAGCCTTTCTTTCTACTTTCTTTGATATGAAATATCATTGATATACGTGTACTCAATAGGTGTGGTCCTTGTGCAGTATAGGGATGCCACTGACCACGAGACAGGCTAGGGGTGGAGGGAGAACTCCTACTGAAATTGATCGAGAATCAGTTCGGGAGGAGGGAATGCCCACCCGAGGCCGAGGTAGAGGTCGTGCTCGAGGTCGAGGTAGAGCACAAGTGAGAGGGGAAGAAAGGAGACAGTCATCAGAACCTCAACCTCAAGTAGAGACAAGTGCACCTTCCGTGGTGGAAATGCTCACGGCAAGATTTCAGGAACTAAAAGAGGAGATGACGAGACAAATACAGAGGGAAGTACGCTGGTTAGAAGTCGGCGAGGAAGAACAAGAGAGAGTTCCTAGCAATCAAGAGATGGAGGTTGTTGAGGAAGAGGATAGGGAATGGCAACAACCACAGGAAATGCCTCGTGAGCCACGGGTAGCACCCAGAGAGCTGCCAATTTCAAAATTTCTGAAGCTTCATCCACCCACTTTCTGCGGAACTAGTGAGAAAGAGGATCCGCAGTACTTTATCAGAGATGTGGTCAGAATTGGGCACATGCTGAGGTGCTCAGGGCATGAGTTAGTGGAATTAGCTTCATTCCAGCTGAGGGGAGCGGCTAGAGTATGGATAGAGTCCGAACAGACGAGGTATTCACGAAGGGTGGCAACGATGACCTGGGAAGATTTTCAAAGGGAATTCCTGGGTCGGTTTTTATCTGAAGGCACTAAAGATGCAAAGCGTGAGCAATTCGAGGGGTTGTGGATGACGCGTAACATGACCGTGACGGAGTATCAAGTTTTCGAAAACACTCATCAGGGAAAAATGATTAAAAAAATAAAAATGAATATCAAGTTTTCGAAACACTCATCGGCGAAAATTGATTAAAAAAAGAAAATAGAATATGAAGTTTTGGAAACACTCATCGTCGAAAACTGATTAGAAAAAGAAAAATGAATATCAAGTTTTCGAATCACTCATCAGCGAAAACTGATTAAAAAAAAAAATGAATATCAAGTTTTCGAAACACTCATCGGCAAAAACTTATTAAAAAAAGAAAAATGAATATCAAGTTTTCGAAACACTCATCGATGAAAACTAATTGAATAAAGAAAAATGAATATCTCGTTCTCGAAACACTCATCGGCGAAAACTGATTAAGAAAAAGAAAAACGAATATCAAGTTTTCGAAACACCCATAAGTGAAAACTAATTAAATAAAGAAAAATGAATATCACGTTTCGAAACACTCATCTGCGAAAACTGATTAAGAAAAAGAAAAATGAATATCAAGTATTCGAAACACTCATCGGCAAAAACTATTTAAAAAAACAAGAAAAATGAATTTTACGTTTTTGAAACATTTATCGGCGAAAACTGATTAATAAAAAGAAAAATGAATATCAAGTTTTCAAAACACTCATCGGCGAATACTGATTAAAAAAAAGAAAAATTATTATCAAGTTTTCAGAATACTCATCGGGCGAAAATTGATTAAAAAAATGAATTTCAAGTTTTCGAAACACTTATCGGCGAAAACTGATTAAAAAAAAAAGAAAAATCAATATCAAAATTTTGAAACACTTATCGGCAAAAACTGATTAAAAAAAAGAAAAATGAATATCAAGTTTTGAAAACAGTTATCGGCGAAACCTTATTAAAAAAAAAAAGAAAAATGAATATCAAGTTTTCAGAACACTCATCGACCAAAACTAATTAAAAAAGAAAAATGAATATCAAGTTTTCGAAATATTAATCGGCGAAAACTGATTAAAAAAAGAAAAATAAATATCATGTTTTCGAAACAGTCATCGGCGAAAACTGATTAAAAAAATGAATATCAAGTTTTCGAAACACTCATCGGCGAAAACTAATTAAAAAAAGAAAAATGAATATTAAGTTTTCGAAACATTCATTAGCGAAAACTTACTAAAAAAAGAAAAATGAATATCAAGTTTCAAAACACTCATCTACGAAAACTGATTTAAAAAAATAAAAATAAATATCAAGTTTTCGAAACACTGATCGGCGAAAACTGATTAAAGAAGGAAAATAAATATCAAGTTCTCGAAACACTCATCGTCGAAAACTGATTAAAAAAAGAAAAATGAATATAAAGTTTTCGAAACACTCATCGGCAAAACCTGATTAAAAAAAATGAATATCAAGTTTTTAGAACACTCATCGACGAAAACTAATTTTGTAATATCTGAGATATTTAGATTTAATTATTTTCATTAATATTTAATTTATTTTTCTTTCTGAAAGAAAAAAATAAATTAAATTTAAGAATTAAAGAGCTAAAATAAAATAAAGGATAAAATAATAGGGAATATATGTAATTTTTTCTAGGACCTAAAAGGAATAGGGATAAAAAAAGAGGGGGAAAAGAAAATAAAATAACTAAATAAAAATAAATAAATAAATAAATAAATAAATACATACATACATATATATATATATATATATATATATATATATATATATATATATATATATATATATATATATAAAGGTAGAGGCGCTAATGCAATTACTGCCAAATCAGCGTGTAAACATCTTTAATCATCTGACATATATTGCTGACGTGTTGTTGGCATGTGCTATAAATTTTCTGATGTAATCAGCTTTATATAAATGCAAAATTAAATTTAGCTTAGAGATTTAATAATATATTAATAATGTATCTAAACTGAAATATCTTGTAAACTGAAAATATCAAAATAAACTATAAAATAATGGTAATAGAGAAATATTATCATTTACTTATAGTTAATTTCTTCTTTTTCTTAAACCTTATAATTAATTTCAAAATATATTAATAATAGATATTTTATTCTTTGGACTGTATATAAAAGAATATTCTAACTGCAAAATTAAATTTAGCTTAGAGATTTGATAATATATTAATAATGTATCTTAACTGAAATATTTTCTAAACTGAAAATATCAAAATAAAATATCAAAATCTATCTGTTGTTGACATGTGCTATAAATTTTCTGATGTAATCAGCTTTATATAAATGCAAAATTAAATTTATCTTAGAGATTTAATAATTTATTTTGTAAACTGAAAATATCAAAATAAACTATAAGATAATGGTGACATGATTGTTGAATCCACATCATCATTTTTTTTACCGTTCATGGAATATCTTCAACTATATAATTTGTTTTTATACACAATTCCTTAATGAATGCCGTTTGAATATTTTATCAACTAATCAATACCATTCTCCTAATTAATTCATATCTAAAATCATTTAATTTAATTATTCAATGGTACTAACTACTATCTTCCACGATATCAAGTCTTATATCTTTTAATTGTTAATTAAAATCTCAATCAATCATGTATATAATTAATTTATATTTATAAATCACAAAATCTGTATAATCTTTTTAAATGTACGAAATTATTGTTAAACTCAAATCATACAACACCAATCATATCATATTTTTGAAATTTGAATTTCCAATTGTTAATATGTTTAACTATATTAAATTATTGATTCCACAAATTTTGTCAAAATATTCATATATAAGATGTGTTGCTAGCTCATTTTTTTTTCATTCTCAAAATTCAATACCTATCATTGACTTGGTGTCTACTTTTTCCATGGCTCCTGTGTAAGTGCTATTTCTATCATTCCTCTCATTACTCTGCGCTTCTGCAATTCATTTTATTAGTGGGAGTCATATAATAAATCTTATTCACATTACTTGGTAACATATTTTTCATGCACCACTAACTCTGTGTCATTGCATGTATACGTTGGATTTTGGGTGACATTGATCAAAATTTTGAGTATTATAGTTTATTTGGGTAGGTGCTTATTTTGGCTTTAATCCTTCAAACATTGAGTATGGCCATATGAGAGCTTGAAAATTCATAGATGGTCTTCACTTTCTTGTGATTTCTTTTTCTTTCTTTTTTTATTAATATAGGAAAAATTGTTTTTTTGTTCTCATTTCTATAGTTGAATTTGGAGGACACTGCACTACTTATGATGCAATGTGAATGTACCATTTTCATTCATTCTTCCCTTATAAGAATACTCAGAATTTAATATCGAGGCTATTATATTTTTTAATACAAACTTTGTTATTAAAACGTGTATTTTTTAAATAAGTCATTTTACTTGATATCGTTAGTGAAAAAATAAGAAGAGAAAGTTGTGTGCAAGCTTTCTGCCCTTTGCTTCATTAGCATAGTTGAAAATATATACATCTCATACAGCTGTACAAAATCACCTATACAAGGAAAACTATAAAAACAGAGCATCCCTCTAGCCGAGAATAAAGCAATAAAAGAATAAGTAAAGTCAACTATGTACACCTTGATTTACTCCTAACATAAATACAGTAAATATGGCCCAATACCCCCCCTCAAGTTGGAGCATGAGGATTGAGAATGCCCAACTTGCAGAGAAGAAAACCAAACTGATCTTTTCCCAAGGCCTTGGTGAAAATATCAGCAGGTTGTTTGGCGGTGGGTACATGTGCTGTTTGAATGTTGCCAGATTGAATCTCATCACGAATGAAATGGCAATCTACTTCAATATGTTTTGTGCGTTCATGATAGACAGGATTCGCAGCTATGTGCAGGGCTGCTTGGCTGTCACAGTAAAGCTGCATAGCGGTAGTATGTGTGACGCCAAGGGTACTCAACACGCTTTTCAACCACTTGAGTTCACAGGCAGCCGTGGTCATAAAACGATACTCAGCTTCAGCGGAAGAACGAGACAAAGTTTGTTGCTTCTTGGTTTTCCAAGAGATTAGTGAGTTCCCCAATCGAATGAAGTAGCCAGTAAGAGAGCGTCGGGTGATAGGACAACTAGCCCAATCCGAGTCACAAAAGGCATACAAACGAAGATCACAAGTGGCATCCAACAAGATGCCTTGTCCAGGATTGCCTTTCAAATAACGCACAACCCTTAAAGCTGCCTCCCAATGATCTTGCTTGGGTTGTTGCATAAACTGTGCTAAAATATGAACACAATAAGACAGCTCTGGTCGAGTAATGGTCAAGTAAATAAGCCGCCCAACAAGTCGCCTATAACGAGATGGATCATCAACATCAAGACTTTGAGAGAGAGCCAACTTGTGATTCTGTTCAAGTGGTGTACAAGCTGGCTTTGACCCAAGCAATCCAACCTCAGAAATGATGTCAAGGGCATACTTACGTTGACAAAGAAAGATACCGGAAGAATTCCTTGCCACTTCAATCCCCAAAAAATATTTGAGTGTGCCCAGATCCTTCATATGAAAACACTCACTCAAATACTTCTTGAAATGTTGCACTGCCACTGTATCATTACCAGCAATAATGAGATCATCAACATAAACAAGGATATTTAGCCGTGTAGTGTCCTTGTGGTAGGTGAAAAGAGAATAGTCTGAGCAAGATTGTTGAAACCCGTAATGCTTCAAAGAGTGTGCCAACTTGGCAAACCAACATCGGGGTGCTTGCCGCAAACCATATAGAGAGCGCCTTAGACGACAGACTTTTCCTGGTGAGTGAGAAACAAAGCCAAGTGGCATCTTCATGTACACTTCTTCATCCAACTCACCATGCAAGAAGGCATTTTGCACGTCCATTTGATGGAGTTCCCACTTCATGGCAGCAGCGACGGCAAGAAATGTTCGCACAGTCACCATCTTTGCTGTGGGAGCAAAGGTCTCATGATAGTCAATCCCTTCCACTTGGTTGTTTCCAAGTATCACCAACCGTGCTTTACATCGCTCAAGACTGCCATCGGAGTTGTACTTGAATTTATAAACCCATTTGCTTCCAATTGCTTTCTTTCCAGGAGGCAAATCTTCCACAGTCCATGTACCATTGTCCTCAAGTGCTTGTATTTCCTTTCGCATGGCCTCTCTCCATCTTTTATCCTTCACGGCTTCAGCATAAGAGTATGGTTCACGCTCTGCAGAAATATTAGCCAAAAAGGACCTATGTTTTGCAGAGAATTTATCACAGTTCACATATTGTTCTAAAGGATAAGGAGTACCTGAGGAGGGATGGAGAGATGAACTGGTCGAGGGGCTGAGCTTGATGGTGTGAGTGACATAATCTTGCAAACGAGTAGAAGGATATTTGGTACGCTGTCCCCTACCAAGTGGTGCCTCAGAAACAATATTTCCTCCTACTACTTCATCATTTAGATTCTCTTCATGTCCATCACTATCATCGAGCTCTTCAATGTCATGGGGCTGTTCTAGGAGTGGATAAATTCCCAAGTTCTCACCCATAGCGTTGAGATCTTCATGTGGGGAAGATACAGTAATTGTAGTCCTTGCATAAGGAAATTCAGCTTCAACAAACACTACATCTCTTGACACAAAGTACTCACACTTTTCTATGTCATACAGTTTCCATCCTTTCTTATCAAATGGATACCCAACAAAAACGCATCGACGACTTTTGCTAGCAAATTTGTCTTTATCACGATTTAAATTTTGGGCATAGCAGAGGCACCCAAAAGTTCGAATATGACTGTAAGAAGGAGCTTGACCAAACAACAATTCATAGGGGGTTTTGCCTTTCAGCAAAGTGGAAGGAGTTCTATTGATCAAATATACAGCTGCAAGCACGTATTCACCCCAAAATTCAATAGGAAGATGGCTTTAAAAACGCAAGGCCCTCGCCACATTAAGAATATGTCGATGCTTACGCTCTACTCGGCGATTTTGTTGGGGAGTGCCAACGCACGAAGTCTGATGCAAAATGCCATGCTCAGCAAAGTATTCTCGCAGGCACAAAAACTCACTTCCATTATCACTCCTAACAATTTTCACATCTTTATTAAATTGTCGTTGAATCATCACAATAAAGCGTTTGAGACTACCACCTACTTCATGCTTTCCATTTAACAAGTAAATCCAAACAGCACGCGAGTGATCATCAACAATAGTTAGAAAGTAAATCGCACCACATGAAGCTAGTGTTCTATATGGTCCCCATAAGTCACAATGAATCAAGTCAAAACAATCTCTGGCTTCTTTATTATTGGAATGAAATACTTCTCTAGTTTGTTTGGCCCTAAAACAGACATCACAAGATTTATTCAAATTCCTACTACCATTAGAAACAACTTCAGGAATTAAATCTACTATTTTGGAAGAAGGATGACCCATTCGCCTATGCCAAAGTTCAAAGGACGACATTGTGGAGACATTGTAAGCATGAACTGAAATTGCTCCACTGAGAAAATACAGCCCCTCGCTTTGTTCACCCGCTCCAATCACCGTCCTTGAATTTCGGTCCTGTATAACACAAAGTTTATCAGTAAATTGCACAACCAAACTCGAGTCAGCAACAAGTTGTGATACTGAGATTAAATTACAATTCAAGTTAGGCACAAAGAGAACATTTCTCAGTTCTAATTTCTTTCCAAGAAACACGGTTCCTTGTTTCAATGCTGTGGCATGATCTCCATTGGGTAGGCCTACTGGACACGGGTTAATGTTATGTACATGACTCAAACATGTACACGTTCCAGTCATATGATGTGAAGCTCCCGTGTCAATGATCCAAGGCAAAAATTTGTGCTTACCCATCAACCTTTCGCCGGAACCACTCTTATGTGAGTTTAGCATACCAAGTAAAGTTGACCATTGCTCATCATTGAGCCCACTAAGTCCCTTTCGATCAGACTCATTCACCACTCCTTGGTTATTATCGCCTCCTAATGCTTGCATTGCATTGGCTCGAGGATTTCCCATTTTTTCACGACCTCCATTGTCTCCTTGCTTGCGTCCTCCACCACGTCCATTGCCAGTACGTGATCGATTCCCCCACCATTCTGGGTATCCTATGAGTTGAAAGCAATTCTTTGCATCATGTCTTTCTCGTTTGCAGTTTGAGCATGTCATGGTTTTCCCTTTGTTTCGAACTCCTGCTTGAATCACAAAACTCATGGGATTACCTCTTTCTTCCTTCGTCTTCATCACAGTCTTCACTCGTTCTTGTTGCACGGTCATCGCATATACCCTGTTCAGATTGTGTAAAGGCTCTGTACTCAAGATATTGGAACGAAGAGTTCCATATCCTTCTTCATCCAAGCCCATCAAAAACTGATGAACTTTATCCTCTTCTGCCTTCTTTTCCAATTTGGCAGCAACATCACACTTGCACCCAGTACACGAACACACCGGTATTTGCTCATAGTTACCCAACTCATCCCACAGCATCTTGAGTTTTCCATAATAGGTGACTATGGCTTCTCCATTCAGTTTGCAGTTGGCTAGATCTGACCTCAGTTGTTGCACTCGTGGACCATTTCCCATGGAAAAACGTTGTCGAATATCTTCCCACAGGTCTTTCACGTTCTCCATATGCGATATCGTCGAACGCAATGTGGGTTCAATTGTATTTCGCACCCAGGAGACCAACATCGAGTTAACAGCCCACCAATCTTCAAGTTCCGAGGAGTCATTTGCTGGTTGCGTGACAGTTCCATCAACGAACCCATGCTTCTTCTTCGCCCTCAAAGCAGTGCGCACAGCCCGTGCCCACTCCTCATAATTTTCACCTCCCAATTGGACTTGAGTGATGAGATTTCCTGGATTATCATTTGCCGTCAGTGTATATGGGTTTGAAGATTTTGAAACAGAAACAGAACTCCTCTCGTCTTCTTTTCTTGTGTCAGCCATGGCTCTGGTACCATGAAAAAATAAGAAGAGAAAGTTGTGTGCAAGCTTTCTGCCCTTTGCTTCATTAGCATAGTTGAAAATATATACATCTCATACAGCTGTACAAAATCACCTATACAAGGAAAACTATAAAAATAGAGCATCCCTCTAGCCGAGAATAAAGCAATAAAAGAATAAGTAAAGTCAACTATGTACACCTTGATTTACTCCTAACATAAATACAGTAAATATGGCCCAATAGTTAGTGTTCTCCGTTAAATGATGATGTAAGCAGCTGATGTGGACAAAATCTCTCTTCTATCTGCTTTTGTTTTAGTTTATTTTGAGTTCTTGTGTATTTGGCCTTTGTTTTTAGTAACTGTAGGAACACATATGATCTTTGTTTTAGTTTATTTTGAGTTCTACGTGGCTCAATATTATTCACACCAGTTTAAAATTATACATAGGAGAAAAGTTGTCTACATCAGCTGTTCCTATCATCATTTAACAGAGAACACTAACGGTGCCAAGGAAAAGAGCTTATTTGGAAAAACTTGCAAACATATATGACTTATTTGGAATTTTTGAAACGTAAAGGACTATTTCTATATAATTTTATAACTTTCAAGATAATTTTTATGTATTTTAAACAAAAAGTATACTTTATTTAATTTCTTAGAGTGAGGTACCGTGAAATCATGATCACTTTTTCGAACATATGGTATTTTGATTGCTTATATGATATATAATTGTGAGATTATTTTTGGAGATGCTATTGGGAGTTGACATATGACGAGTTCATATAAAAATATATGAACTCGCCCCTATGATCTCTGCTCATAAACAATGGAAAACTATTTTATCTTTAATTTATTTTTCATTTTTTTTATTTACTTGTAATTTGTTGGTTCTTCATGGATATGTATACAAATGAGAGATTCATTAACTGTAATAAATTAATGGACATTACTAATATGTAAAATTTTATCTATTTCAAAAAGAAAACAATTTTTTAAAAATTTGCTGTTTGGACAAGATTTTTTTCTGCTCGAAACAATATTATTATTTTTGAATCAGCTAAAAAATTACTAAAAATGAATAAAATGCATATACTAAAGAAAAATAAGGCTAAACTATATATATATATATATATATATATATATATATATATATAAAATATTTTTTTAAGTAGTAGATTATGGAACACATTTTAAGAAAAAATATAGATAATCATAAATTTTTTCGATTTGTTATGGAGGGTAGTTATATTCGGATATTTTATGGGTACAGTTATATATATCCATTGTGAGTTATAATCAATGAGTTCTTTCGTATTGTGATCACTTTAGATATGCAATTATGTAAATAGTTTTTCAGGTGAACTTATTTTTAATCTTTTTTATTTGATTACAGGTGTGAATGATAATTGACCTTGAAATTGATTCCAAAAGCAACACATCTATAAGCTTCAACCTTAGATGTTATATTATCAATAGAATTTTAACAACAAAGCTATACTTTATTTATGAGTTTTTTTATTATTGTATCTTTAATTGGTTAGTTTCTTTATTTATTTTAAAATAATATACAGATATTTATAGATATATTCCGTGCATCGCACGGGTCAAAATGGTGACATGATTGTTGACTGTAAAATTATTAAGAATGACATGTATAGATTATGATGTTATTAATATTATTAAATAAATAAATAGATATCAATATTTAATTTGTTAATTATTATTAAATAAATAAAAATAAAAATGTTAATTTATTTTTTAATATATTAATTTTTAGTGTGTCCGTCTAAGGCCACGTGGGCCCGCACAGCGAGCCTTGGGTCTAAAAAGAGGGGCCTTACCTATGATTAGTTTTTTATTAATTAATATTTATTAATATATTAAAATTTTATTTAATATTTATTATTAGTGAGACAGTAAAGGAAGAAGATGAAGACATGAAGTGAGATGGTTAAGGAAGAGGAGAAGCAACGTTGAAAAGACTGATTGTAAATTGTAGTTGTATAGGTCTAAATTAGGTTTAAAATAATAAAGGGTATAATGGAAAATATTAAATTTTATTGAAGGTATTTTTGTCATAAATTATTTAAATTTCAGCTCCTGCTACTAGCTAGAAAAAGAAGCTTCAATTTCTAGCTTCTGCTTAAAGCTAAAAAGTGCATTCTGCTTAAAGCTAAAATTTCAGCACACTTTTTAAAAATAAGTGATTATTAAAAAAATAAGTGCTTCTTTTTTAAAAATAAGCATGCACAAACAGGCTCTTACCTGCACTTGATAAACTAAGAAGCCGAGACATATGGATTTTATTTTGAGGCTGAAATTTGAATTTTGCACTAATTCATATGATTGTTAATTAAATAGTTATTTGTGCCTCTAAGTTTTGTCTTTTTTCATAATTTTTTTATTATAAAAGTTGCTTAAATTTTCTGAGTAATTAGTTGTGTCATTGATGTCTTGCATTTTTTTCATAATTTTTAGTCATGGTCAACTGTATGTTGCTCTCTCATGTGTATGATCACGGTCCGGCATTAAGATATTGGTCAGAAATCGGCATGGTGCATCAATTAATACAACTACAAACGTTGTATACAAAGAAATATTTCAGAATGTTAAATAGAATTTTAGACTCTATAAATTAGCTTCTTATTTGTATTTCTTTCTTTTTGTTTGAATTTTTAATAATTTCTTTTCACATTATAATTGCAGTGGTGTTTGAGATTGAATTTTGAAATAATGTTTCATTTGCATTGATCTAATGTTAATTATTTCAATTGATATAGGTTATCATCTTTTTCTCTTAATGTATTGATTATGTTGACATCTTCTTCTTTCATAATTAATAATATCTGAACAAAAGTACGTAAATAATTAAGTTTTAATTGAATATTATTACAAATTTTTTTCTTAGAAAATCTGTTGAGTAACCCGTGCAGTGCAGGGGTGAATTTCTAGTATATATTAAAATAATGGGGGGGGGGGAACCGTGACCCCCCCCCCCCCCAACCAATGCATTAAAGCACAACACAAAAAAAAATTTAAGCAGAAGCAACATAGAGCAAGTAACAACGCTACCAAGCCAAGAAGCTCAAGGAGGAGAGGAGAAGCACAAAGACAGTGGTTGGGCGCCGGAATCTCGCCGGAAATCGCGTTCTGACGCCGGTGACGGTAACTGAAGCTCTCCTTCACCTCCATCCAACCTTCTATCCGATTAAAATCAAGTAAGAAATCCCCAATCCTTCAAAACCCCAATTTCTCTAATTTTGGGTATTTTAGGAATGCTTCAATTTCTTCCAATCGGGGCATTCCGGGGTTAACTTTGAGCTTAGTGTATGTTATTGAAAGCTTAGTGAGGTTCAGAATCGAAGTGAAACCATAGGAATTGACCGGATATGGAAATTAGGAAAATTGACTTGGGAAAATTGCTATAAATTCGAAATTGATAGTTTGATGCATGTTTGGGCTTGGATTGGAGTAGTATAAGTGTTATAAGTGCTGGAAATAATCAAGGGAATAAAGCCCGAGTATTTACCGTCTCAATCGGACCCAATCCGGTGAAAAAGAGGTGAAATACTAAGCCACAGTGCCGTAAGAAGCTGTGCGGTGGGTTGGACACTCGGTCTAGTTCGTGGTGGACACCTAAGACCCGCTAAATTGGTTCGAAGGCTCTAATTATACCCATTATATTTTTGTATATAATTAAAAAGGTAATAATTAAGCTTTTACTCGGCGAATAAGGGAAACAGCGGAATGAGTAAGCTAAAGCCCCTTTTAAACCGTGAATTTAATTCTTTTATGAGATAAATACCCATATGAACACATGAAGGGAAATTTAGACAAGTGGAAATCTCTAACCTAAGCAACTAGAGGTTTTAAATTGCTAGAAAGTGCGAAAGTCGAATATGAGACATTCTGGGCTTTCAGAAAGAGTAAATAAGACGACGTAACGAACAAAATAATTAGTTCGTGGAAAATATCTAGAGGGTGCAGAAGCATTAGCATGACACGTGCATGGTAGATGCTTAGTTACGCGTTCTAAATTTCTTAAATATATATGTGTATAGGGCACCACAGGGTAATTGGAGCTTCAAGCACTCCGAGGAGTGATCAGGAGGGCCAACGAGGTGAGGGGCTCCCCCATCCCTGCCCCATAGGGTTGGATGACTACGTGGAAAATGTGGTTTGCTCTATTTTGTGAAAATTGATATGTGGAATATATTTATATGAATAAATTAGTGTTACGCGTGTATGATTTGCAAGTAGTAGTCAACGTGCAATAGTATATGTGCTTATATGGTTAATCAAAAGGTGTATATGTGCTATTGTGGCTCACCGAGCCTTATATGATACCGTGGGTAGGATTGAGTCGGAATTTCATATGTGAGGGTTCATTAATATTAGAAACCCATTTAAATTGATCATTGTGCAAAGGTTTTGATCGTATGGTACATTGAGGAAAATGAACCTAGGTTGTTAAGTGCGAGTGAGAGTGATGCATAATTGAAAAGGGGGAAACTAGGCCTAGCTAATTCACATGTGTAATATTCAGTTAGTTATTAATAGGGCGTCTTTCAAGGTCGAATAGGTTATTTGAACTTGTTTAGGTTAGTTCGGGTATATCGAGTCGGTTAACTTGGTCGGACAGACAGGATTCAGTTAACAGTAAGTATGCCACATAGTGGCCATTACCTTGGTTTAACCGGGGTCAGACAAGTTGCTGGCTATTACTCTAAGCGTGACTCGGAGTCAAAAAGTTCCTAGTTTGATCCACTTGGTTCGAATAAGACATTGCCTTTGGGCCAGTATTTCTCTTAGCGTAACGCGGGAGACAGAAAGTGAATGCCTTCGGGCCAGTATTTCTCTTAGCGTAATGCAGGAGACAGAAAGTGAATGCCTACGAGCATAACTATGTATGACTTATGAAAAGATATGATATATGTTTATGATTGGTTTACATGCGGATTAATAAACATGTTAGGAGCATGAATTAGGATTTTTGATTGTGAATATGATATATTGATTGCCTGATCATATTAAAGGTCATAATATAAATCAGTTTCATGTGCATGTGGTTGTGGTTGCTCCCTTCCCCCAGCTGTAGTGGTACCCGCTGCTACGACATGGATGGGGGAGCTTCTCACTGAGTCTGTTCGACTCACCCCCTGTTTACATGTTTCAGATACAGGTGATTCAGGAGTCAGAAACATGTCCACTTCTTCTCAGGGAGGCAGACAGATCTGAGGACCGTACGCTTAGTCCGCGTCGGTAGTTATTTTGATTACGTACATATGTTGTGATGTATATGTATATGTATGTGAATCCTTTTTGGTGTAGCATTTGTACAGATACAGCTGCAATATATATATACGTCTTATTCTAGCATTGTCGGCTTCATACAGATTAAAGTTAGGTCTTGGTGTTGGGAATATATGCTATGATATGATATATATCATGTGTATGTATATATATATATATATATATATATATATATATATATATATATGACTTCCGCATGTGAATAGGATAGATCACACGCATCGAGGCGTGTGATAAATATGTAAATTATATATATGTGTGACTGAATATATATTTGACTGTATATAGGAATTCTGCATGTGAATAGGATAGATCACCCGCCCTAAAGCGTGTGATCAATATGTATAATATATGTATGTGTGAGTGATTATGTGTATATGTATCGACTGAAGCGGCGTTGAGCGAGCCGTGGATTGCACGCTACTTAGGTCACCGGATATGGGTAGTTATAAACATGTGAAAATGTCAACCTGGGATTAGAGGCTTACGGGATAGGAGAAATCCTTCTTCCCGTGCCAGTCACGGACGTCCGATTGGGGGTCCTGATAATCAAGTTTTCAAAACACTCATCGGCGAAACCTGATTAAAAAAAAAGAAAAATAATTATCAAGTTTTCGAAAACACTCATCGGCGAAAATTGATTAAAAAAAGAAAAAAGAATATCAAGTTTTCGAAACACTCATCGGCAAAAACTAATTAAAAAAAGAAAAATGAATATCAAGTTTTTGAAACACTCATTAGCGAAAACTTACTAAAAATAAGAAAAATTAATATTAAGTTTTCGAAACACTCATCAATGAAAACTCATTAAAAAAAATGAATATCAAATTTTCGAAACATTCATCAGCGAAAAATGATTAAAAAAGAAAAATTAATATCAAGTTTTAGAAACACTCATCGATGAAAACTAATTAACTAAAGAAAAATAAATATTACGTTTTCGAAACATTCATCGGCGAAAACTGATTAAGAAAAACAAAAATGAATATCAAGTTTTCGAAACACTCATCGGCAAAAACGGATTAAAAAAAGAAAAATGAATATCAAGTTTTCAGAACACTCATCGGCGAAAATTGATTAAAAAATGAAAAATGAATTTCAAGTTTTCGAAAACACTCATCGGCTAAAACTTATTAATAAAAGAAAAATGAATATCAAGTTTTCGAAAGACTCATCGACAAAAACTGATTAGAAAAAGAAAAATGAATATCAAGTTTTCGAAACACTCATCAATGAAAACTAATTAAATAAAGAAAATGAATATCACGTTTTCGAAAACACTCATAAGCTAAAACTTATTAAAAAAGGAAAATGAATATCAAGTTTTCGAAACACTCATCGGCAAAAACTGATTAAAAAATGAAAAATGAATATCAAGTTTTTGAAACACTCATCAGCGAAAACTTACTAAAAAAAGAAAAATGAATATCCAGTTTTCGAAACACTAATCGACGAAAACTCATTAAAAGATAAAAATGAATATAAAGTTTTCGAAACACTCATCGGCGAAAAATGATTAAAAAAGGAAAATGAATATCAAGTTTTCGAAACACTCATCGGTGAAAACAGTTTTAAAAAAGAAAAACAAATATCAAGTTTTCGAAACACTCATCTGCGAAAACTTACTAAAAAAAGGAAAATGAATATCCAGTTTTCGAAACACTAATCTACGAAAACTGATTAAAAAAATAAAAATGAATATAAAGTTTTCAAAACACTCATTGGCGAAAACTAATTAGCAAAATGAAAAATAAATATCAAGTTTTCGAAACAGTCATTGACAAAAAAAGATTAAAAAAAGAAAAATAAATATCAAGTTTTCGAAACACACATTCGCGAAAACTTACCTAAAAAAGAAAAATAAATATCACGTTTTCAAAACACTCATCGGCGAAAACTGAATAAGAAAAAGAAAAATAGATATCAAGTTTTCGAAACACAAATCGGGGAAAAATGATTAAAAAAAGAAAAATGAATATCAAGCTTTCGAAACACTCATCGATGAAAACTAATTAAATAAAGAAAAATGAATATCATATTTTCGAAACACTAATCGGCGAAAATTGATTAAGAAAAAGAAAAATGAATATCAAGTTTTCGGAACACTCATCGGCGAAACCTTATTAAAAAAAATGAATATCAAGTTTTCGAAACACTAATCGGTGAAAACTAATTTAAAAAAGAAAAATGAATATCAAGTTTTCGAAACACTCATTAGCGAAAACTTACTAAAAAGAGAAAAATGAACATCAAGTTTTCGAAACACTCATCGACGAAAACTGATTAAAAAAAGAAAAATGAATATCAAGATTTCAGAACACTCATCGGCGAAAATTGATTAAAAAAAGAAAAATGAAATCAAGTTCTCAAAAACACTTATCAGCTAAAACAGATTAAAAAAAGAAAAATAAAAATCAAGTTTTCGAAACACTCATCGGTAAAAATCGATTAAAAAAAGAAAAATAAATATCAAGTTTTCGAGACACTCATCGGCGAAAACTGAATAAAAAAAAGAAAAATGAATATCAAGTTTTCGAAACACTCATCGGTGAAAAATGATTAAAAAATGAATATCAAGTTTTCGAAACACTCATCGATGAAAACTAATCAAATAAAAAAAATGAATATCACGTTTTCGAAACACTCATCGGCGAAAACTGATTATGAAAAGAAAAATGAATATCAAGTTTTCGAAAGACTCATCGGTGAAAAATAATTAAAAAAAATGAATATCACGTTTTCGAAACACTCATCGGCGAAAACTGATTAAGAAAAGAAAAATGAATATCAAGTTTTCGAAACACTCATCGATGAAAACTAATTAAATAAAAAAAATGAATATCACGTTTTCGAAACACTCATCGGCGAAAACTGATTAAGAAAAGAAAAATGAATATCAAGTTTTCGAAACACTCATCGGCAAAAACTGATTAAAAAAAGAAAAAAGAATATCAAGTTTTCAGATCACTCATCGGCGAAAATTGATTAAAAAAAGAAAAATGAATATCAAGTTTTCAAAAACACTTATCGGCAAAAACTGATTAAAAAAAGAAAAATAAATATCAAGTTTTCGAAACACTCATCGGTAAAAACCGATAAAAAAAAGAAAAATAAATATCAAGTTTTCGAAACACTCATCGACGAAAACTGATTAAAAAAAGAAAAATGAATATCAAGTTTTCGAAAACACTCATTAGCTAAAACAGATTAAAAAAACTAAATGAATATCATGTTTTCGAAACACTCATCGGCAAAAACTGATTAAAAAAAGGAAAAATGAATATCATGTTTTCGAAACACTCATCAGCGAAAACTTACTAAAAGAAGGAAAATGAATATCCAGTTTTCGAAACACTAATCGACGAAAACAGATTAAAAAAATAAAAATGAATATAAAGTTTTCGAAACACTCATCGGCAAAAACTGATTAAAAAAGGAAAAAGAATATCAAGTTTTCGAAACACTCATCGGTGAAAACTGATTAAAAAAAGAAAAATGAATATCAAGTTTTCGAAACACTCATCCGCAAAAACTTATTAAAAAAAGAAAAATGAATATCAAGTTTTCGAAACACTCATTGGGGAAAACTAATTAAACAAAGAAAAATGAATATCACATTTTCGAAACACTCATCGAGGAAAATTGATTAAGAAAAAGAAAAACGAATATCAAGTTTTCGAAACACTCATCAGTGAAAACTAATTAAATAAAGAAAAATGAATATCACATTTTCGAAACACTCATCGGCGAAAACTGATTAATAAAAAGAAAAATGAATATCAAGTATTCGAAACACTCAACGGCGAAAACTATTTTAAAAAAAAAAAAGAAAAATGAATTTTATGTTTTCGAAACACTTATCGCCGAAAACTGATTAATAAAAAGAAAAATGAATATCAAGTTTTCGAAACACTCATCATGTAATACCCGAGGATATTTTAACTAGCATCATTAATTAAATTAAATTAATTAATTTAAAAGTGGAAAATGAGATAAAAATACACATCATCCTAAAACATATTTTTTTTTAAATACAAAATTAGTGTGAATCCTAATTTTGTTATATATCTCTTTTCTTATTTATTTTTATTTCAGAATTGTTTTTTTTATTATTAGTGATAAGTATATATACTAATTTATTATATATATAAATATATATTATATGAAGAAAGAGGGAAGAGAATCAGAAAGGGGGAAGGGGTCGAGAAAAGAGATAGACAGAGAGAGAGCCGAGAGAGGTGGAGAGCGGACAGAAAACGCACGGAGGAAGGCGGAGCATCTTCGTGCGCGCTGAGTAACGCGAGAGGAGGCCGGAGTCGACGTCCGCTGGAGCTGGTCGTCGCCGTTGAGCTGAAGGAGAGAGAGAGAGCTACGGGTTAGAGAGAGAAAGCAAAGTGAGAGAGCCTTCTCGCTAGAAAATGCCGTCTCTTCACCGAGGAAGGTAGCTGGGAGTCTCCTCTACTCCATATCGTCCTTCTAACCAGTTGATTCGAGGTGAGAAGTCCCGAAACTCTCAAACCCCAAATTTTATCAATTTTAGGGATTTTTGGAAAGACCCCAATTGATTCAATCTGAGTATTCTGGGTCCTAAATTGAAGTATTTGCATGCTATGAAGTGAGTTGGAAGCTTAGGAACCGGAACCGAATTGATGGAATTTATCCGGGTTGGAAATATTGTAGGAAAGTGTGGTTGTTAAGGTTTAAAGGTGTTGTGGACTGATTGGGGGTGCATTAAAAGGTGGAAATTGTAATTATATAATTGTTAAAATTATTGGAAGGTACGAGGGATTAAAACCCGAGTACTCACCGTCTCATCGGAACCCAACTCGGGGGAAATAGAGACAATTTCCTAATTTTACGCGTATTTGGGTATGTGTATTCATGTGTAGGTAAAGTGTTCAAGGCTATTTTGGTAAGTGGAAATCTTGGACAAGTAGGATTTATGATTCTCTTGCGCCATAAATTCAAGACTTGAGTAATGGAAGTCCATATGGACACATAGAGGTGGAATTGGGTAACCTTGCATTCCCAAGTTAAAGCTTCCGAAGAGTGTGATTAGGAAAGGGTTGGACATGAATAGAAACATGCTAGGTGTCCTAAAACTAGTTAAGGGCATTTCCAAGCCAACAACTAGTCTATGGGATTAATTAGAGAGAACATGAGCACTAGCGTTGCATGTACACGATAGTGGTTGAATTTTCAAGCTTCTGAATCTCTCAAATATATGTGTATAGGGCACCATACAGTGAGCGGACCTTCGGGCACACCGAGAGCCGATACGAGGGGCCAACCAGGTGAGGGGCTTTCCCATCCTTGTCCTATAGGGTTGACTGCGGATATGGATATATGGTTTGCCTTCTTGCCTATTTGTAGGAATTACATGTTAGATAACATGCTATTGTTGTTCCTAAATTACAGTACATGTGAAAACGTGCTATATGTGTGTATGTGAATTGTAAAAGCGATGGTGGCTCAAGGAGCCTTATACAAAAAGAAGGTCCTCAGGACTTATACAAGATCGGGGGTAGGATCGAGTCAATTTTATTTGGGAAAGTCTTGTGGTACTAGAAACCAACCTTATTGATTATTATCTGAAAAGTGTGGTGGTGTATGTAAACTCTTAAAGAAAAGGAACATAGGTGACCTTGTGTTAAACCGAGGGATTCCGGATTAGGAAAACCACTTGGAAATTTAGAATTTCCTAAGAAGTAAAATAAATAAGTAGTGGTCCATAGGGGTCATTTATGGTACAACGCGGGAACCGAGTCTATCACGGGTGGTCCGGGTAGATCGAGTCTGTTAGCTTGAGTCAAACTCTCAGAAATACAAAGTATATGAGTACACCACATTGTGGCTATTGCCTTGGGTAAACCGAGGTCAGATGAGTCGCCGGCTATGCTCCAAGTGAAGTCTTGGGGTCAGATTATTGTTCGAAGTATAGTCTTGGGACCAGGGGTTCCTAGAATGATCAACTAGGTTCCCATATTGCTCACGTGAGATATTGCCTTCGGGCCAGATTCTCTCCTAACGGAGATATGCCTTCGGGCCAGTTTAGGATTACGGTTAATTGAATATGGGTGACCACTTGGAATTATATGTTAAATCGTGATATGATGTATCTATGAATTTGAACGTATGTGAAACCATGCTTTAAATTCTATATTGTGAATATGATATATGTTAACTGCCTGAGCACTTAATATATGGAAATTTAAACCGTTATATGCGTATGTGTTTGTGATTGGCTCCTCTTCCCCAGTTGTAGTGGTACCCGCTACTACACCAGGGATGGGAAAGCCTCTCACTGAGTCTGTTTGACTCACCCCAATGTTACATGTTACAGACACAGGTGGTATAGGCATCGGGAGTGCTTCCACTTCATCTCAGGGAGGCGGACAGACTTAGAGACCGCACGCATTGTTCGCGTGGGTAGTATTGATATATGTATTTTGTCAAGATGTATATGTATATGATTCTTTTGGTATAACATTGTTTTGTACAGTTGCTATATACATATATGTATATGTCACACTCTAGAACTGTCGGCTTCATACAGGTTAAAGATTGGTCTTGTTGTTGGGGACATCAAGTTTTTGAAACACTCATCTACAAAACTGATTAAAAAAGGAAAATAAATATCAAGTTTTCGAAACACTCATCGGCAAAAACTGATTAAAAAAAGAAAAATGAATATTAAAATTTCGAAACACTCATCAGTGAAAACTAATTAATTAAAGAAAATTGAATATCACGTTTTAGAAACACTCATCGGCGAAAACTGATTAAGAAAAAGAAAAATGAATATAAAGTTTTCGATACACTAATCGGCGAAAACTATTTTAAAAAAAGAAAAAGAAAAATGAATATTACGTTTTCGAAACACTCATCAGCGAAAACTGATTAAGAAAAAGAAAAAGAAATATCAAGTTTTCGAAACACTCATCGGTGAAAACTTATTAAAAAAAGAAAAATGAATATCAAGTTTTCGAAACACTCATCGACCAGAACTAATTAAAAAAAATATAAATATCAAGTTTTCGAAACACTAATCGGCGAAAACTGATTAAAAAAAAGAAAAATGAATATCAAGTTTTCGAAATACTCATCGGCGAAAACTGATTAAAAAAAAGAAAATTGAATATCAAGTTTTCAGAACACTCATCGGCAAAAACTGATTAGAAAAAGAAAAATGAATAACAAGTTTTCGAAACATTCATCGCCGAAAACTATTTAAAAAAAAGAAAATGAATATTACGTTTTCGAAACACTCAACAGTGAAAACTGATTAAAAAATAAAAAATGAATATCAAGTTTTCGAAACACTCAACGGCGAAAACTGATTAAGAAAAAGAAAAATAAATATCAAGTTTTCAAAACACTCATCGGCGAAAACTGATTAAAAAAAAGAAAATTGAATATCAAGTTTCAGAACAATCATCGGCGAAAACTGATTAAAAAAAGAAAAATGAATAACAAGTTTCCGAAATACTCATCGGCGAAAACTATTTAATAAAAAAGAAAAATGAATATTACGTTTTCGAAACACTCAACGGTGAAAACTGATTAAAAAATAAAAAATGAATATCAAGTTTTCGAAACACTCATCGACGAAAAATGGTTAAGAAAAAGAAAAATGAATATCAAGTTTTCGAAACACCGATCGGCGAAAACTATTTAAAAAAAAAAGAAAAATGAATTTTAAGTTTTCGAAACAGTCATCGGCGAAAACTGATTAAAAATAAAAAAAACTATCAAGTTTTCGAAACACTCATCGGCAAAAACTGATTAAAAAAACAAAAATGAATATCAAGTTTTCATAACACTCATCGGTGAAATCTGATTAAAAAAAGAAAAATGAATATCAAGTTTTCGAAACACTCATCGACGAAAACTCATTAAAAAAATGAATATCAAATTTTCGAAACATTCATCGGCGAAAAATGATTAAAAAAAGAAAAATTAATATTAAGTTTTAGAAACACTCATCGATGAAAACTAATTAAGTAAAGAAAAATGAATATCACGTTTTCGAAACATTCATCGGCGAAAACTGATTAAGAAAAAGAAAAATGAATATCAAGTTTTCGAAACACTCATCGGCAAAAACTGATTAAAAAAAAGAAAAATGAATATCAAGTTTTCAGAACACTCATCGGCGAAAATTGATTGAAAAATGAAAAATGAACATCAAGTTTTCGAAAACACTCATCGGCTAAAACTTATTAATAAAAGAAAAATGAATATCAAGTTTTCGAATGACTCATCGACAAAAATTGATTAAAAAAAGAAATATAAATATCAAATTTTCGAAACACTCATCAATGAAAACTATTTAAATAAAGAAAAATGAATATCACGTTTTCGAAAACACTCATCAGCTAAAACTTATTAAGAAAAGAAAAATGAATATCAAGTTTTCAAAACACTTATCCACAAAAACTGATTAAAAAAAAGAAAAATGAATATCAAGTTTTCGAAACACTCATCGGCAAAAAATGATTAAAAAAAAGAAAAATGAATATCAAGTTTTCAAACACTAATCGGCAAAAACTGATTAAAAAAGAAAATGAATATCAAGTTTTTGAAACGCTCATCAGCGAAAACTTACTAAAAAAAGAAAAATGAATATCCAGTTTTCGAAACACTAATCGACGAAAACTGATTAAAAAGATAAAAATGAATATAAAGTTTTCGAGGCATTCATCGCCGAAAACTGATTAAAAAAGGAAAATGAATATCAAGTTTTCGAAACACTCATTGGTGAAAACTGTTTAAAAAGAGAAAAACGAATATAAAGTTTTCGAAACACTCATCTGCGAAAACTTACTAAAAAAGGAAAATGAATATCCAGTTGTCGAAACACTAATCGACGAGAACTGATTAAAAAAATAAAAACGAATATAAAGTTTTCGAAACACTCATCGGCGAAAACTGATTAAAAAATAAAAAATAAATATCAAGTTTTCAAAACACTCATTGAGAAAAACATATTAAAAAATAGAAAAATAAATATCAAGTTTTCGAAACACTCATTAGCGAAAACTTATCTAAAAAAGAAAAATGAATATCACGTTTTCAATATACTTATAGGCGAAAACTGATTAAGAAAAAGAAAAATGGATATCAAGTTTTCGAAACACTTATCGGGGAAAAATGATTAAAAAAAGAAAAATGAATATCAAGTTTTCGAAACACTAATCGACGAAAACTAATTAAATAAAGAAAAATGAATATCAAATTTTCGAAACACTAATCGGCGAAAACTGATTAAGAAAAAGAAATATGAATATCAAGTTTTCGGAACACTCATCGGCGAAACCTTTTTAAAAAAATGAATATCAAGTTTTCAAAACACTAATCGGCGAAAACTAATTAAAAAAAGAAAAATGAATAACAAGTTTTCGAAACACTCATTAGCGAAAACTTACTAAAAAAAGAAAAATGAACAGCAAGTTTTCGAAACACTCATCGACGAAAACTGATTAAAAAAAGAAAAATGAATATCAAGTTTTCGAAACACTCATCGGTGAAAAATGATTAAAAAATTGAATATCAAGTTTTCGAAACACTCATCGATGAAAACTAATTAAATAAAGAAAAATGAATATCATGTTTTTGAAACACTCATCGGCGAAAACTGATTAAGAAAAGAAAAATGAATATCAAGTTTTCGAAACACTCATCGGCGAAAACTGATTAAAAAAAAGAAAAAAGAATATCAAGTTTTCAAAACACTCATCGGTGAAAATTGATTAAAAAAACTAAAAATGAATATCAAGTTTCCGAAACACTCATCAGCGAAAATTGATTAAAAATGAAAAATAAATATCAAGTTTTCGAAACACTCATCGGCGAAAACTGTTAAAAAGAGAAAAATGAATATCAAGTTTCTGAAACACTAATCGGCAAAAACTAATTAAGAAAAGAAAAATGAATATCAAGTTTTCGAAACACTCATTAGCGAAACTTACTAAAAAAAGAAAAATGATTATCAAGTTTTCGAAACACTCATCGACGAAAACAGATTAAAAAAAGAAAAATGAATATCAAGTTTTCGAAACACTCATCGAAGAAAAATGATGAAAAAAAAGACAAATGAATATCAAGTTTTCGAAACACTCATCGATGAAAACTAATTAAATAAAGAAAAATGAATATCACTTTTTCGAAACACTCATCGGCGAAAACTGATTGAGAAAAAGAAAAATGAATATCAAGTTTTCGAAACACTTATTGGCGAAAACTGATTAAAAAAAAGAAAAAAAGAATATCAAGTTTTCAGAACACTTATCGGCGAAAATTGATTAAAAAAAGAAAAATGAATATCAAGTTTTCGAAAACACTCATCGGCTAAAACTGATTAAAAAAAGAAAAATGAATATCAAGTTTTTAGAACACTAATCGGCGAAAATTGATTTAAAAAAAATGAATATCAAGTTTTCGAAAACACTCATCGACTAAAACTGAATAAAAAAAGAAAAATGAATATCAAGTTTTCGAAAACACTCATCGACTAATTTGTATTCACATCTAAGGAAGCTTATCTAACTTGATTGGAAGGAATCCTATTTTTAGGAAGGTCTAAGCATTTTGTTTCAACTTGTGTTCTTACTTGGGTTCTAAGAAATCTAGTTTCTAAACCTCAATACACCTCTAATTCATCCTACTAAGGCTTCCTAATAATTATGAAGGAATAAAATTACCATTTTAGAATTTGGACTTCATTGTTCCGCAAGTTTCCATCCTTGAGAAACAAGAAGGTACCTAAAATAATTCTTGACGCTTGATAGCATATTTAAAATTTTTCTAGGGTGTTTAAGATTGAAAAGAAGAGGTTTGGAACTCTCAACATCACCCTTAAAATGTTTTTGGGCAAATCAAGCAGGGACCCGGCACATTAACGTCAAGGTTTAACCTTAGTAACCTCGGGTCAGCTCTTCACGATTCTTGTTCAGCTAATATTTCAACTATATAATTTTAATAATATCAATCCAAGCCTATTTACTCAAATCCAAGCTCAATACTAATTATCAACAATTTTTCCAATTTGAAAATAATTATAATTTCAACCCCAAATCCTTCCAAATTCGAATTTGGGCAAATCCGAGAACAAAATCTCGATTCCTACCCCAACTAAGTGTTCAAGAACACTTTCTAGGTCTCAATCTACCCTCGAAATAACTCAATCGAAGGTGAATCGAAGAAATCCCTAAAAATGGAGAAATTGAGGGTTTAGAATGAAATTGGGGTTACCAACCTTGATTCGATCGGAGGGAGGTGTGGAAGATGTTGTAACCGAGCTCCGGTGACTTTTCTCGGCGTCGGCTAGCTCTTCTCCGACGAGTTTCCGGTGAACCCCCCTCTCTCTCTGTAATACCCGAGAATATTTTAACTAGCATAATTAATTAAATTAATTAATTTAAAAGTGAAAAATGAGATAAAAATACACACTAGCCTATCCCTTATTATGTGGTAAATATAAATTTGTAAAATCCTAATACTTCTATATTTTTTTTATTTATTAAATCAGATTTCTTTTTGTTTTTTTTAAGTGATATGTATATATATTAGATTATATATATATATATATATATATATATATATATATATATATATATATATTATATAAAAGAAGAATAAGAAATAGAAAAGAAAGGGAAAGTAGGTGTGAGAGAGAAGCAGAGAAACGAGAGGCACGAGAGGGAGAGAGAGCTTGAGGCGTCAACAGGAAGGAGCTCACGGAAGGGGAGCTGCATGCGCGAGCAGTGGTGGCCGGACGTGCGAGGAAGCCGGCCGGAGTTCGTCGCCGTCACGGTGTGCTGGAAGAGAGGAGAGAGAGTTCAGGCTAGAGAGAGAAACAAGAGGGAGAGAGCTTTCTCACCGAAAAACTCGCCAGAAAACGCTATTTCTTCACCGGGGAAGGTAGCTGAGAGTCTCCTCTACTCCATATCGTCCTTCTAACCGGTTGAATCGAGGTGAGAAGTCCCGAAACTCTCAAACCCCAATTTTATCAATTTTAGGGATTTTTGGAAAGACCCCAATTGATTCAATCTGAGTATTCTGGGTCCTAAATTGAAGTATTTGCATGCTAGGAAGTGAGTTGGAGGCTTAGGAACCGGAACCAAATTGATAGAATTTACTCGGGTTGAAAAAAGTGTAGGAAAATGTGGTTGTTAAGGTTTAAAGGTGTTGTGGACTGATTTAGGATGCATGAATGGGTGGAAATTGTGAATATATAATTGTTAAAATTATTGGAATGTACGAGGGATTAAAACCCGAGTAATTCCCGTCTCACCCGGAACCCGGTTCGGGGAAAAAAAGACAATTTTCTAATTTTACGCGTATCCGGATATGTGTATTCATGTGCAGGTAAAGGGTTGAAAGTTAATTCGGTAAATGGAAATTTTAGGCAACTAGAATTTACGACTCTCTTGAGCCATAAATTCAAGACTTGGGTAATGGGAATTTTATATGGACACATAGAGGTGAAATTTGGTAACCTTGCATTCCCAACTCAAGGCTTCCCGAACAGTGTGATTAAGAAAGGGTTGGACACGAATAGAAACATGCTAGGTGTCCTAAAACTAGTTGAGGGCATTTCCAAGCCAACAACTAGTCTATGGAATTAATTAGAGAGAACATGAGCACTAGCGTTGCATGTACACGATAGTGGTTGGATTTTCAAGCTTCTGAATCTCTCAAATATATATGTATAGGGCACCATACAGTGAGCGGACCTTCGGGCACACCGAGAGCCGATACGAGGGGCCAACCAGGTGAGGGGCTTTCCTATCCCTATCCTATAGGGTTGACTGCGGATATGGATATATGGTTTGCCTTCTTGCCTATTTGTAGGAATTACATGTTAGATAACATGCTATTGTTGTTCCTAAATTACAGTATATGTGAAAACGTGCTATATGTGTGTTTGTGAATTGTAAAGGCATTGTGGCTCAAGGAGCCTTATATGAAAAGAAGGTCCATGGGACCTATACGATATCGGGGGTAGGATCGAGTAAATATTATCTGAAGGGTGTGGTTTTGTATGTAAGTCCTTAAAGAGAATAAACCTAGGTGACTTTGTTCTGAACCAAGAGTCCGAATTAGAAACCACTTGGAAAGCTAGATTTGCCTAAGAAGAAGTAAAATGAACAAGTAGTGGCCCATAGAGGTCATTTATGGTACAACGCGGGAACCGAGTCTATCACGGGTGGTTCGGGTAGATTGAGTCTCTTGTTTTGAGTCAAACTCATAGAAATACAAAGTATATGAGTACACCACATTGTGGCTATTGCCTTGGGTAAACCGAGGTCAGATGAGTCGCCGGCTACACTCCAAGTGAAGCCTTGGGGTCAGATTATTGTTCCAAGTATAGTCTTGGGACTAGGGGTTCCTAGAATGATCAACTAGGTTCTCATATTGCTCACGTGAGATATTGCCTTCGGGGCAGATTCTCTCCTAACAGAGATATGCCTTCGGGCCAGTTTATGATTACGGTTCATTGAATACGGGTGACCACTTGGAATTATATGATAAATCGTGATATGATGTATCTATGAATTTGAACGTAAGTGAAACCATGCTTTAAATTCCATATTGTGAATATGATATATGCTAACTGCCTGACCACTTAATATATGGAAATTTAAACCCGTTATATGCGTATGTGTTTGTGATTGGCTCCTCTCCCCAGTTGTAGTGGTACCCGCTACTACACCAGGGATGGGAAAGCCTCTCACTGAGTCTGTTTGACTCACCCCCAATGTTAAATGTTACAGACACAGGTGGTATAGGCATTGGGAGCGCGTCCACTTCATCTTAGGGAGGCGGACAAACTTAGAGGCCGCACGCATTGTTCACGTGGGTAGTATTGATACATATGTATTTTGTCAGGATGTATATGTATATGATTCTTTTGGTATAGCATTGATTTTACAGTTGCTATATACATATATGTATACGTCACACTCTAGAATTGTCGGCCTCATACAGATTAAAGATTGGTCTTGTTGTTGGGAATATAGGTTATGATATGATGAATATCATGTGGATGTAGATATATATGAATGTGACTTCCGCATGTGAATAGGATAGATCACACGCACTGAGGCGTGTGATCAATATGTAAATTATATGCAGGTGTGTGATTGAATATATATACTTGACTGCTCACAGGAATTCTGCATGTGAATAGGATAGATCACCCGCCCTTAAGCGCGTGATCAATATCTATATTATATGTACGTGTGATTGATTATGTGTATATGTATAGACTGAAGCAGCATTGAGCGAGCCGTGGATTGTGTGCTACTTAGGTCACCGGATAGGGATGACCATATATACTATATACTGTTTGTAATAGAAATGGGTAGTTATTCATATGTAAGAATGTCAATCAGGGATTAGAGGCTTACGGGATAGGAGAAATCCTACCTCCCGTGCCGGTCACGGACGTCCGATAGGGGGTCGTGACATTGTTCGTCTCTCAGCGAGCTTTCCAACGGATCCTCACTCGATCCGATCAGACTCCGACATGGGCGGATATTTAGTCCCGAAGACCTCAATATATCCAACATCAAGTTTTTGAAACACTCATCTACAAAACTGATTAAAAAAGGAAAATAAATATCAAGTTTTCGAAACACTCATCGGCGAAAGCTGATTAAAAAAAGAAAAATGAATATCAAGTTTTCGAAACACTCATCAGTGAAAACTAATTAATTAAAGAAAACTGAATATCACGTTTTAGAAACACTCATCGGCGAAAACTGATTAAGAAAAAGAAAAATGAATATAAAGTTTTCGAAACACTAATCGGCGAAAACTATTTTAAAAAAAGAAAAAGAAAAATGAATATTACGTTTTCGAAACACTCATCGGCAAAAACTGATGAAGAAGAAGAAAAATAAATATCAAGTTTTCGAAACACTCATCGGTGAAAACTTATTAAAAAAAGAAAAAAGAATATCAAGTTTTTGAAACACTTAGTGACCAAAACTAATTAAAAAATAAATATAAATATCAAGTTTTCGAAACACTAATCGGTGAAAACGGATTAAAAAATAAAAAATGAATATCAAGTTTTCGAAATACTCATCGGCGAAAACTGATTAAAAAAAAGAAAATTGAATATCAAGTTTTCAGAACACTCATCGGCGAAAACTGATTAAAAAAAAGAAAAATGAATAACAAGTTTTCGAAACACTCATCGGCAAAAACTATTTTAAAAAAAAGAATATTACGTTTTCGAAACACTCAACGGCGAAAACTGATTAAAAAATAAAAATTAATATCAAGTTTTCGAAACACTCAACGGCGTAAACTGATTAAGAAAAAGAAAAAGAAATATCAAGTTTTCAAAACACTCATCGGCGAAAACTGATTAAAAAAAAGAAAATTGAATATCTAGTTTTCAGAACAATCATCGGCGAAAACTGATTAAAAAAAGAAAAATGAATAACAAGTTTTCGAAACACTCATCGGCGAAAACTATTTTTTAAAAAAGAATAATGAATATTACGTTTTCGAAACACTCAACGGCGAAAACTGATTAAAAAATAAAAACTGAATATCAAGTTTTCGAAACACTCATCGACGAAAAATGATTAAGAAAAAGAAAAATGAATATCAAGTTTTCTAAACACTCATCGGCGAAAACTATTTAAAAAAAAAGTAAAATGAATATTAAGTTTTCGTAACAGTCATCGGCGAAAACTGATTAAAAAACGCAAAAAACTATCAAATTTTCGAAACACTCATCGGCAAAAACTGATTAAAAAAAACAAAAATGAATATCAAGTTTTCAGAACACTCATCGGTGAAATCTAATTAAAAAAAGAAAAATGAATAACAAGTTTTCGAAACACATAACGGCGAAAACTATTTAAAAAAAATGAATATTAAGTTTTTGAAGCACTCAACGACAAAAACTAATTAAAAAATGAAAAATGCATTCAAGTTTTCGAAACACTCATCGGCAAAAACTAATTAAAAATAGAAAAATGAATATAAAGTTTTCGAAACACTTATCGGCGAAAACTGATTAAAAAAGGAAAATGAATATTAAGTTTTCGAAACACGCATTAGCGAAAACTTACTAAAAAAAGAAAAATGAATATCAAGTTTTAGAAAAGACTCATCGACGAAAACTGATTAAAAAAAGAAAAATGAATATCAAGTTTTCGAAACACTCATCGGCTAAAACTGATTAAAAAAAGAAAAACGAATATCAAGTTTTCGAAAACAATATCGGTGAAAACTAATTAAAAAAAGAAAAATAAATATGAAGTTTTCGATACACTTATCGACCAAAACTAATTAAAAAAGAAAAATAAATATCAAGTTTATGAAACACTTATCGGTGAAAACTGATTAAAAAAAAAAAAGAAAAATGAATATCAAGTTTTCAAAACACTCATCGGTGAAAACTAATTAAATAAAGAAAAATGAATATCACGTTTTTAAAACACTCATCGGGGAAAACTATTTAAAAAAAAAAGAAAAATGAATATTACGTTTTCGAAACACTAATCGGCGAAAATTTATTAAAAAAAAGAAAAATAAATATCAAGTTTTCAAAACACTCATTGACGAAAACTGATTAAAAAAAGAAAAATGAATATCAATTTTTCAGAACACTCATTGGCAAAAATTGATTAAAAAAAGAAAAATGAATTACAAGTTTTCGAAAACTGATTAAAAAAAGAAAAATGAATATCAATTTTTCAGAACACTCATCGGCGAAAACTGATTAAAAACAGAAAAATGCATATCAATTTTTCAAAATACTAATCGGCGAAAACTATTTAAAAAAAGAAAAATGAATATTACGTTTACGAAACATTCAACGGCGAAAACTGATTAAAAAATGAAAAACTTGATATTTATTTTTCTTTTTTTTAATCAGGTTTTCGCCGATGAGTGTTTTCAAAACTTGATATAAATTTTTCTTTTTTTTAATCAGTTTTTCGCCGATAAGTGTTTCAAAAACTTGATATTTATTCTTCTTCTTTTTTTATAAGTTTTCGAAACACTTATTGGCGAAAACATATCAAGTGTTCGAAACACTCATTACCGAAAACTTACTAAAAACAGAAAAATGAATATCAAGTTTTTGAAACACTCATCGACGAAAACTGAGTAAAACAAAAAAAAATGAATATCAAGTTTTCGAAACACTTATCCGTGAAAAATGATTAAAAAAAGAAAAATAAATATCAAGTTTTCAAAACACTCATCGATGAAAACTAACTAAATAAAGAAAAATGAATATCACGTTTTCGAAACACTAATCGGCGAAAACTGATTAAGAAAAAGAAAAATGAATTTCAAGTTTTCGAAAAACTCATAGGCGAAAACTGATTAAAAAAAGAAAAATGAATATCAAGTTTTCAGAACACTCATCGGCGAAAATTGATTAAAAAAGAAAAATGAATATCAAGTTTTCGAAAATATTCATCGGCAAAAACTGATTAAAAAAAGAAAAATGAATATCAAGTTTTCGAAACACTCATCGGCAAAATTGGATTAAAAAAAGAAAAATGAATATCAAGTTTTCGAAACACTCATCGGCAAAAACTGATTAAAAAAGAAAAATAAATATTAAGTTTTCGAAACACTCATCGGCGAGAACTGATTAAAAAAAAGAAAAATGAATATCAAGTTTTCAGAACACTCATCAGCGAAAATTGATTAAAAAAAGAAAAATGAATATCATCTTTTCGAAAACACTCATCGGCTAAAACTGATTAAAAAAAGAAAAATGAATATCAAGTTTTCGAAACACTTATCTGGAAAAACTGATAAAAAAAAGAAAAAAATGAACTGAAAAATTCAAGAATTTTTTTTTCGAAATATTTGATATTTTTTATTTTGACAGAAAGGGCGTTCTTTCGTTACGAAATCCGACTAATACTCATTATTTGAAGTACTCTTTCATGCATTCATCGAATATCAAGTTTTCGAAATACTCATCGACGAAAGCTGATTAAAAAAATGAATATCAAGTTTTCGAAACACTCATCTACGAAAACTGATTAAAAAAAATAAAAATAAATATCAAGTTTTCGAAACACTCATCGACGAAAACTGATTAAAAAAAGAAAATAAATATCAAGTTTTTGAAACACTTATCGACGAAAACTGATTAAAAAAATAAAAATGAATATCAAGTTTTCGAAACACCCATCGGCGATAACTAATTTAAAAAAGAAAATAAATATCAAATTTTTGAAACACTAATCGGCGAAAACTGATTAAAAAAAGAAAAATGGATATCAAGTTTTCGAAACACTCATCGGTGAAAACTATTTTAAAAAAGAAAAAGAAAAATGAATATTACGTTTTTGAAACAATCAACGACGAAAACTGATTAAAAAATGAAAAATTACTATCAAGTGTTCGAAACACTTATTGGCGAACACGGATTAAAAAAGAAAATTAAATATCAAGTTTTTGAAACACTTATCTGCGAAACCTATTCAAAAAAAGAAAAATAATTATCAAGTTTTCGAAAACACTCATCGGCGAAAACTGTTTAAAAAAAGAAAAATGAATATCAAGTTTTCGAAACACTCATCGGTGAAAACTAATTAAATAAAGAAAAATGAATATCACGTTTTCGAAACATTAATCGGCGAAAACTGATTAAGAAAAAGAAAAATGAATATCAAATTTTTGAAACACTCATCGGGGAAAACTATTTCAAAAAAGAAAAGAAAAATGAATATTACGTTTTCGAAACACTAATCTGCGAAAACTGATTAAAAAAAAGAAAAATGAATATCAAGTTTTCAAAACACTCATCGGCGAAAACTGATTAAAAAAAGAAAAATGAATAACAAGTTTTGAAACACTCATCAGATAAAGTTGATTAAAAAAAGATAAATGAATATCAAGTTTTCGAAACACTCATCGGTAAAAAGTGATTAAAAGAGGAAAAATGAATATCAAGTTTTCAAAACATTCATCGGCGAAAACTGATTAAAAAAAGAAAAATGAATATCAAGTTTTCGAAACACTCATTAGCGAAAACTTACTAAAAAAAGAAAAATAAATATCAAGTTTTCGAAACACTCATTAGTGAAAACTTACTAAAAAAAGAAAAATGAATATCAAGTTTTTGAAACACTCATCGACGAAAACTGATTAAAAAAATAAATATGAATATAAAGTTTTCGAAACACTCAACGGCAAAAACTGATTAAAAAAGGAAAATGAATATCAAGTTCTCGAAACACTCATCGGTGAAAATTGATTAAAAAAAGTAAATAAATATCAAGTTTTCGAAATACTCATTAGCGAAAACTTACTAAAAAAAGAAAATTGAATATCAACTTTTCGAAACCCTCATCGACGAAAACTGATTAAAAAAAATAAAAATGAATATCATGTAATCGAAACACTCATCGGCGAAAACTAATTATAAAAGGAAAACAAATATCAAGTTTTCGAAACACTTATCGGCGAAACTTGATTAAAAAAGGAGTAAATTACACTGTCCTCCCCTGAGAGATGCTGAAATTACACTGCCCTCCCCTCTAGTTTGCAAAATTATACTGCCCTTCCTTGAGAGATCAAAAGTCATTACACTTTGATCCAAAACACCATTCTCCAATAAAAAAAAGTCTAAAAGGTCAAATTTTTTCAACTTCCAATACAATAAATATTCATGACTAAATTACCGCTCACAAAAGAATGAAACTCTATAAAATGTGACCTATAAATACTTTCATCCTCTCATAATAACATTGTTTCATTTTTTTATTGTATTTTATAATTTTATTAGTATTTAGAGTAATTATTATCGTTAACAAAATAAAATTCTAAAAAAAAGTCTATAACTTAAAATAGTTTACAATTTTTTATATTAATAATGTAATGTAATATAAAATATCTATTATTTTACTTAATTTTCGGCAATTAAGTTTAATATATATATATATATATATATATATATTAATATATAATAATAAAATATATCAAAAACATGTTGTTGAGTGTCTTAGAATTCAGTTTTATAAATTTTTTTGGTAAAGATTCAGTTTTATAAATTTCGATAAAGCATAACGTTAAATATTTTTTATCTTGTGTGAGGGTCAATTTAGTCATGAATATTTATTAATCATGAATATTTATTATATTGACTTTTTAGACCTTTTTTTTAATGGGAGAATGTTGTTTTGGATTAAAGTGTAATGACTTTTGATCTCTCACGGGAGGGCAGTATAATTTTGCAAACTAGAGGGGAGGGCAGTGTAATTTCAGCTTCTCTCAGGGGAGGGTAGTGTAATTTACTCTTAAAAAAAAGAAAAATGAATATCAAGTTTTCGAAAACACTCATCGGCGAAAACTGATTAAAAAATATATATATATCAAGTTTTCTAAACACTAATCGTCGAGAACTTATTAAAAAAATAAAAATGAATATCAAGTTTTCAGAACACTAATCGGCGAAAACATATTAAAAAAAAAAGAAAAATGAATATCAAGTTTTCGAAAACACTCATCGGCTAAAACTGATTAAGAAAATAAAAATAAATATCAAGTTTTTGAAATACTCAATGACAAAAACTAATTAAAAAAGAAAAATGAATATCAAGTTTTCGAAACACTCATCGACGAAAACTGATTAAAAAAAGAAAAATGAATATCAAGTTTTCAGAATACTCATCAGCGAAAACTGATTAAAAAAAGAAAAATGAGTACAAGTTTTTGAAACACTCATCGATGAAAAATGATTAAAAAAAGAAAAATGAATATCAAGTTTTCAGACTACTCATCGGCGAAAACTGACCAAAAAAAAGAAAAATGAATATCAAGTTTTCGAAACACTCATCGGCAAAAATTGATTAAAAAATGAAAAATTAATATCATGTTTTCGAAACACTTATCAGCGAAAACTTACTAAAAAAAGAAAAATGAATATCAAGTTTTCGAAACACTCATCGTCGAAAACTAATTAAAAAAATAAGAACGAATATAAAGTTTTCGAAACACTCATCGACACTCATCTGTCACGACTCCCGTTTAGAGCACCGTGACCGGCACAGACACAGGGAATATCCCTATGCCTGTAAGCCTTATCAGCTAATTGACAGAATAGCTATTATTGAAAAATACATTCACATGCATTATAATACCATGGCTACACCGAAATGGTAGCATATCCTAGGCAAGCAAATCCACGGCCAGTGCCGCTTCAAGATATAGATATAGGAAAACACACATAATATATAACCTGTGTACTGGCTACACATCCGAAGATGTTGCCTGTCCTATTCACATGCAACAGATATATGTGTGTGTGTATATATATATATATATATATATATATATATATATATATATATATATATATATTTGGAAACAAGTTTTCCCTGCATCGTAATCTAACGGATCCTAATCTTTAAGGTGTGTGAAGCTGACAGTTCTAGATTTCGTGATACAATATAATTGGGTACGTCTACCCTTTACTTTATGATACAATAATAAAATAAATTAAATTAAAATTACAATTTATTCACCCACATGAACAAGTTGTGGGTCTTGGAAAGTTTTGTTCGTTCCTCGCTCCACCGAGACTTCTTCCACATGTACTTAACCTGTCTTTGTGTAGTAAAATGAGGTGTGAGTCTTAACCACGCGACTCAGTGAGAACTCTCCCATCCCTGGCGCAAGGCGGGTACCATGGCGCTGGGATTGGGAGTCATACACAACCACATACAAAAACAACTGGTTACTGTTAATTAGCATACATTCTTGGCGACCACACAACAACAGAAATTTCACCCTAACACTCACATGCATTTAATAACTCTAAACATGCAGCAGTTTATTCCACGTCATTAATCAGCTAGTAAACATGTAACATATAGTGCCGGCTTTTACTTACCGGTCTTCTCACGTTTAAGCATTTCTGAATCAAACAAGACGTGTGGTGACGTAATCCTGTATGTTACCACTACGCTGCACAATCAGCAATTATATGCAAACACAGGCAATTTGTACATACACACAATGTCAAACATACATCTACTTAATCTCCACAACTCTGGGGTATCTACTAGCCACTACGTGGCTTTTCTACTTCGAACCCATGCACTCGGGCTACTGGGCACCACGTGGCAAATATACTTAACTCATTTACTCAGGTACTGGTCACCTCGTGACAATTCTATTAATCAAACACAATCAACTTCTATCTATCAAACAACTGATACGTAGCCACCACGTGGCAGGTCCTGACCCTTTGCTGCGGGGCAATATGGCGAGCACGGCACAACGTCTCGAAAATGGATGAAAATACTCATCGGCGAAAATGGATTAAAAAAATGAGAAATGAAAATCAAGTTTTCGAAACACTCATTAGCGAAAACAGATTAAAAAAAGAAAAATGAATATCAAGTTTTCGAAACACTAATCTACGAAAACTGATTAAAAAAAATAAAAATGAATATCAAGTTTTCGAAACACTCATCGGCGAAAACTGATTAAAAAAGAAAAATAAATCTCATGTTTTCGATACACTCATCGGCAAAAACTGATTAAAAAAAGAAAAATGAATATCAAGTTTTCGAAACACTACTCGGTGAAAACTAATTAAATAAAGAAAAATGAACATCACGTTTTCGAAACACTCATCGGCGAAAACTGATTAAGAAAAAGAAAAATGAATATCAAGTTTTCGAAACACTCATCGGAAAAAATAATTAAATAAATAAAAATGAATATCACGTTTCCGAAACACTCATTGTCGAAAACTGATTAAGAACAATATAAATGAATATCAAGTTTTCGAAACACTCATTGACGAAAACTATTTTAAAAAATGAATATTACGTTTTCGAAACACTCATCGGTGAAAACTGATTAACAAAAAGAAAAATGAATATCAAGTTTTCAAAACACTCATCGGCGAAAACTGATTAAAAAAAGAAAAATGGATATCAAGTTTTCAAAACACTCATCGGCGAAAACTAGTTAAAAAAAGAAAAACGAATAACAAGTTTTCGAAACACTCATCGGCGAAAAATATTTAAAAAAAAAGAAAAAAGAATATTACGTTTTCGAAACACTCAACGGCAAAAAAACTAAAAAATGAAAAATGAATATCAAGTTTTCGAAAAACTCATCGGCAAAAACTAATTAAAAAAAGAAAAATGAATATCAAGTTTTCGAAACATTCATCGACGAAAACAGAATAAGAAAAAGAAAAATGAATATCTAGTTTTCGAAACACTTATCGGCGAAAACTATTTAAAAAAGAGAAAAATGAATATTACGTTTTTGAAACACTCATCGGCGAAAACTGATTAAAAAAAGAAAAATGAATATCAAGTTTTCAAAAGACTCATCGGTGAAAACTAAGTAATTAAAGAAAAATGAATATCACGTTTTAGAAACACTCAACGGCGAAAACTGATTAAGAAAAAGAAAAATGAATATCAAGTTTTTGAAACACTAATCGGCGAAAACTATTTAAAAAAAAGAAAAATGAATATTACGTTTTCGAAACACTTATCGACGAAAATTGATTAAAAAAAATAAATATCAAGTTTTTGAAACAGTCATCGGTGAAAACTTATTAAAAAACGAAAAATAAATATCATGTTTTCGAAACATTCATCGACCAAAACTAATTAAAAAAGGAAAATGAATATCAAGTTTCCAAAACACTCATCGGGGAAAACTGATTAAAAAAATGAAAAATGAATATCAAGTTTTCGAAACACTCATTAGCGAAAACTTACTAAAAAAAGAAAAATGAATATCAACTGTAGGGAATGGCCCGGATCCACATGACCTGACCCGACCCAGCGACCAAAAAGAAAAACCAAAAATAATTCCAGGCAAAAATAAATATTTCGGAAGCTACTAACCTGGACGCCATTGCTAAAACATCGGATCTTGCCAGTGCCTCTGTTCCACCAGGGCAAACCTCCAATCGATGAGCTCCGAAAAGGGCCGCACCAAACGGAGGACTCTACCTACGAGAGGTAGAGCCACATGTCCAAGACTGATGCGCGGAAAAGGACTCAAGAGAAAGAGAAAATTTATACTAAGTGGGGTTTTTCAAACAGGACCCCCCTTTCCAACACATGGAATGAGCAACTAGAAAGGGGTGGAGTCACTCCTATTTATAGGAGGATGGGAGAGCTCCCATCATTGACGCAAACAATGTGGGACTTGGAATATGAACAAAATATCATGCTTCCATCATGATCACCTAGCCCACTTTGGGCCACGAGTGCGGGCTCTTGTGAACTCCGATGAGTGTCATCTTGGTGTCGTTTTGTACGTCTCTCAGCGAGCTTTCCAACGGATCCTCACTCGATCCGATCGGACTCCGACATGGGCGGATATTTAGTCCCGAAGACCTCAATATATCCAACATCAAGTTTTTAAAACACTCATCTACAAAACTGATTAAAAAAGGAAAATAAATATCAAGTTTTCGAAACACTCATCGGCGAAAACTGATTAAAAAAAGAAAAATGAATATCAAGTTTTCGAAACACTCATCGGTGAAAACTAATAAATTAAAGAAAACTGAATATCACGTTTTAGAAACACTCATCGGCGAAAACTGATTAAGAAAAAGAAAAATGAATAAAAAGTTTTCGAAACACTAATCGGCGAAAACTATTTTAAAAAAAGAAAAATGAATATTACGTTCTTGAAACACTCATCGGCGAAAACTGATTAAGAAAAAGAAAAATAAATATCAAGATTTCGAAACACTCATCGGTGAAAACTTATTAAAAAAAGAAAAATGAATATCAAGTTTTCGAAACACTCATCGACCAAAACTAATTAAAAAAGAAATATAAATATCAAGTTTTCGAAACACTAATCGGCGAAAACTGATTAAAAAAAAGAAAAATGAATATCAAGTTTTCAAAATACTCATTGGCGAAAACTGATTAAAAAAAACAAAATTGAATATCAAGTTTTCAGAACACTAATTGGCGAAAACTGATTAGAAAAAGAAAAATGAATAACAAGTTTTCGAAACATTCATCGCCGAAAACTATTTAAAAAAAAACAAAAATGATTATTACGTTTTCGAAACACACAACGGCGAAAACTGATTAAAAAATAAAAAATGAATATCAAGTTTTTGAAACACTCAACGGCGAAAAGTGATTAAGAAAAAGAAAAATAAATATCAAGTTTTCAAAACACTCATCGGCGAAAACTGATTGAAAAAAAAAGTAATTTGAATGTCAAGTTTTTAGAACAATCATCGGCGAAAACTGATTAAAAAAAGAAAAATGAATAACAAGTTTTCGAAACACTCATCGGCGAAAACTATTTAAAAAAAGAAAAATGAATATTACGCTTTTGAAACACTGAACGGCGAAAACTGATTAAAAAATAAAAAATGAATATCAAGTTTTCAAAACACTCATCGACGAAAAATGATTAAGAAAAAGAAAAATGAATATCAAGTTTTCGAAACACTCATCGGCGAAAACTATTTAAAAAAAAGAAAAATGAATATTAAGTTTTCGAAACAGTCATCGGCGAAAACTGATTAAAAAACGAAAAAAAACTATCAAGTTTTCGAAACACTCATCGGCAAAAACTGATTAAAAAAACAAAAATTAATATCAAGTTTTCAGAACACTCATCGGTGAAATCTGATTAAAAAAAGAAAAATGAATAACAAGTTTTCAAACACTTATCTGCGAAAACTATTTTAAAAAAAGAAAAATTAATATTAAGTTTTCGAAGCACTCAACGGCGAAAACTGATTAAAAAATGAAAAATGAATATCAAGTTTTCGAAACGCTCATCGGCAAAAACTAATTAAAAATAGAAAAATAAATATCAAGTTTTCGAAACACCCATCAGCGAAAACTTACTAAAAAAAGAAAAATGAATATCGAGTTTTCGAAACACTAATCGACGAAAAGTGATTAAAAATATAAAAATGAAGATAAAGTTTTCGAAACACTTATCGGTGAAAACTGATTAAAAAAAGGAAAATGTAATACCCGAGAATATTTAATTAGCATCATTAATCTAATTTAATTAATTTATTTAAAGAAGAAAATGGGATAGAAGAAAACACTATCCTACTACTTATTATTTTGTAGATACAAATCATTTTAAGTCTTAAGTATTCTAATTTTTATATTATTATTATATCATATTTTTTTTTGTGATATGTATATATATATATTAATTAATTAGATATATATATATATATATATATATATATATATATATATATATATATATATATATATAATATAAGAAAAGAATAAAGAAAAGAAAGAAGCAGATTGTGAGGGGGAAGGAGTCGAAGGAAGGAAGCTATGGAGAGAGAGGGTAGGGGCGTAGCTCGACGGAGAAGACGCACGGAGGAAGGGAGCACGCAAGAAGGAGGAGCCGGACGTGAGAGGAGAAGCCGGAGTCACCGTCCGCCGGAGCACGCCGTCGTCTTGCTGGAAGAGAGAGAGGGACGGGCTTGAGAGAGAAACCAAGAGGGAGAGAGCTTCTCGCCGGAAAATGCCGTCTCTTCATCGGGGAAGGTGGCTGGGAGTCTCCTCTACTCCATATCATCCTTCTAACCGATTGAATCGAGGTGAGAAGTCCCGAAACTCTCAAACCCCAATTTTATCAATTTTAGGGATTTTTGGAAAACCCCCATTTGATTCAATCTGAGTATTCTGGGACCCAAATTGAAGTATTTGCATGTTATGAAGTGAGTTGGAAGCTTAGGAACCGGAACTAATTTGATGGAATTTATCCGGGTTGGAAAAATTGTAGGAAAATGTGGTTGTTAAGGTTTAAGGGTGTTGTGGACTGATTGGGGGTGCATTAATAGGTGGAATTGTGATTATATAATTGTTAAAATTATTGGAATGTACGAGGGATTAAAACCCGAGTAAGCACCGTCTCACCCGGAACCCGGTTCGGGGAAAAAAGAGACAATTTTCTAATTTTACACGTATCCGGATATGTGTATTCATGTGTAGGTAAAGTGTTGAAAGTTATTTTGGTAAATGAAAATCTTGGACAAGTAGGATTTATGACTCTCTAGAGCCATAAATTCAAGACTTGGGTAATGGAAACTTCACATGGACACATAGAGGTGGAATTGGGTAACATTCTATTCCCAAATCAAGGTTTCCAAATAGTTTCAATAGTGTGAATAAGCAAGGGTTGGACACGAATAGAAGCATGCTAGATGTTCTGAAAACTAGTTGAGGGCATTCCAAGCCAACAACTAATCTATGGAATTAATTAGAGAGAACATGAGCATTAGCATGACATGTACATGATATAGGCTAAATTTCAAGTTTCTAAATTTCTCAAGTATATGTGTATAGGCCACCATACCGTGAGTGGAGTTTCGGGCACACCGAGGACCGATCAGAGGGGCCAACTAGGTGAGGGGCTTTCCAATCCTTGCCCTATAGGGTTGACTGCGGATGTGGATATATGGTTTGCCTTCTTGCCTACTTGTAGGAATCATATATTAGATAACATGTTATTGTTGTTCCTAAATTATAATATATGTGATAACGTGCTATATGTGTGTATGTGAACTGTAAAAGCGATGGTGACTCAAGGGGCCTTATATGAAAAGAAGGTCCTCGGAACCTATATGATATCGGGGGTAGGATCGAGTCAATTTTATTTGTGAGGGTCTTGTGGTACTAGAAACCAACCTCATTGATTATTATCCGGAAAGTGTGGTTGTGTGTATAAATTCTTAAAGAAAATGAACATAGGTTACTTTGCCTTAAACCGAGAGATTCCGAATTAGAAAACCACTTGGAAATTTAGATTTGCCTAAGAAGAAGTAAAATGAATAAGTAGTGGTCCATAGGGGTCATCTATGGTACAACGCGGGAACCGAGTCTATCACGGATGGTCCGGGTAGATTGAGTCTGTCATCTTGAGTCAAACTCACAGAAATACAAAGTATATGAGTACACCACATTGTGGCTATTGCCTTGGGTAAACCGAGGTCAGATGAGTCATCGGCTATGCTCCGAGTGAAGTCTTGGGGTCAGATTAGTGTTCCAAGTAAAGTCTTGGGGCCAGGGGTTCCTAGAATGATCAACTAGGTTCCTATACCGCTCACGTGAGATATGCCTTCGAGCCAGATTCTCTCCTAACGGAGATATGCCTTCGGGCCAGTTTATGAATACGGTTATTTGAACATGGATATCCACATGAAGTTATATGTTGAACTATGGTATGATGTATGTATGAATTTGAACGTATGTAAAACCATGCTTTAAATTCTATGTTGTGAATACGATATATGCTATTTGCATGACCACTTAACATATGGAGATTTAAACCGGTTATATGCGTATGTGATTGTGATTGGCTCCTTTCCCCCAGTTGTAGTGGTACCCGCTACTACACCAGGGATGGGAGAGCCTCTCACTGAGTCCGTTTGACTCACCCCGATGTTAAATGTTACAGACACAGGTGGTATAGGCATCGGGAGCGCGTCCACTTCATCTCAGGGAGGCGGACAGATTTAGAGGCCGCACGCATTGTTCGCGTGGGTAGTATTGATATATGTATTTTGTCAGGATATATATGTATGTAATTCTTTTGGTATAGCATTGTTTTGTATAGTTACTATATATATATATGTATATGTCACACTCTAGAATTGCCGGCTTCATACAGATTAAAGATTGGTCTTGTTATTGGGAACATAGGCTATGATATGATATATATCAGGTGTATAAATATATGTATATGACTTCCGCATGTGAATAGGATAGATCACACGCATTAAGCGTGTGATCAATATATAAATTTATATGTATGTGTGACTGAATACTTGATTGTATGAAAATACGGCTTCCGAATGTGAATAGGATAGGTCACACGCATTGAGGCGTGTGATCAATATGTAAATTATATGCAGGTGTGTGATTGAATATATTCTTGACTGTACACAGGAATTCTGCATGTGAATAGGATAGATCACCCGCCTTGAAGCGTGTGATCAATATGTATAATATATGTACGTGTGAGTGATTATGTGTATATGTATAGACTGAAGCGGCGTTGACCGAGCCGTGGATTGCACGCTACTTAGGTCACCAGCTATGGATGGCCATAAATACTATATATTGTTTGTATTAGAAATGGGTAGTTATAAACAGGTGAAAATGTCAATCAGGGATTAGAGGCTACGGGATAGGAGAAATCCTACCTCCCGTGCCGGTCACAAACGTCCGATAAGGGGTCGTGACAGAAAATGAATATCAAGTTTTCGAAACACTCATCGGTGAAAACTGATTAAAAAATGAAAAATGAATATCAAGTTTTCGAAACACGCATTAGCGAAAACTTACTAAAAAAAGAAAAATGAATATCAAGTTTTCGAAAAGACTCATCGACGAAAACTGATTAAAAAAAGAAAAATAATATCAAGTTTTCGACACACTCATCGGCGAAAACTGATTAAAAAAAGAAATATGAATATCAAGTTTTCGAAACACTCATCGGAGAAAACTAATTAAAAAAAGAAAAATAAATATCAAGTTTTCGATACACTTATGGACCAAAACTAATTAAAAAAGAAAAATAAATATCAAGTTTTTGAAACACTTATCGGTGAAAACTGATTAAAAAAAAGAAAAATGAATATCAAGTTTTCAAAACACTTATCGGAGAAAACTGATTAAAAAAAGAAAAAGGAATATCAAGTTTTGGAAACACTCATCAGCGAAAACTGATTAAAAAAACAAAAAATCAATATCAAGTTTTCGAAACACTTATTTACGAAAGTTGATTAAAAAAAATTAAAATGTATATCAAGTTTTCGAAACACTCATTGGCGAAAACTGATTCAAAAAGGAAAATAAATATCAAGTTTTCGAAACACTCATCGGCGAAAATTGATTAAAAAAGAAAAAGGAATATCAAGTTTTCGAAACACTCATCGGAGGAAACTAATTAAATAAAGAAAAATGAATATCACGTTTTCGAATCACTCATCGGCGAAAACTGATTAAGAAAAAGAAATATGAATATCAAGTTTTCGAAACACTCATCGATGAAAACTAATTAAATAAAGAAAAATGAATATCACGTTTTCAAAACACTCATCGGCGAAAACTGATTAAGAAAAAGAAAAATGAATACCAAGTTTTCGAAACACTCATCGAGGAAAACTATTTAAAAAAGAAAAACGAAAAATGAATATTACGTTTTCGAAACACTAATCGGCGAAAACTAATTAAAAAAAAGAAAAATAAATATCAAGTTTTCAAAACACTCATCGACGAAAACTGATTAAAAAAAGAAAAATGAATATCAATTTTTTAGAACACTCATTGGCGAAAATTGATTAAAAACAGAAAAATGAATATCATGTTTTCGAAAACTTATTAAAAAAAGAAAAATGAATATCAATTTTTTAGAACACTCATCGGCGAAAACTGATTAAAAATAGAAAAATGAATATCAATTTTTGGAAATACTAATCGGCGAAAACTATTTAAAAGAAGAAAAAAGAATGTTACGTTTTGGAAACATTCAACGGCGAAAACTGATTAAAAAAATGAAAAACTTGATATTTATTTTTCTTTTTTTTAATCAGGTTTCGCCAATGAGTGTTTTGAAAACTTGATATACATTTTTCTTTTTTTTAATCAGTTTTTCGCAGATAAGTGTTTCAAAAACTTGATATTTATTTTCCTTTTTTTATAAGTTTTCGAAACACTTATCGGCGAAAACATATCAAGTGTTCGAAACACTCATTACCGAAAACTTACTAAAAAAAGAAAAATGAATATCAAGTTTTTGAAACACTCATCGATGAAAACTGAGTAAAAAATGAATATCAAGTTTTCGAAACACTTATCGACGAAAAATGATTAAAAAAAGAAAAATGAATATCAAGTTTTCGAAACACTCATCGATGAAAACTAATTAAATAAAGAAAAATGAATATCACGTTTTCGAAACACTCATCGGCGAAAACTGATTAAGAAAAAAAAAAGAATTTCAAGTTTTCGAAAAACTCATCGGCGAAAACTGATTAAAAAAAGAAAAATGAATATCAAGTTTTCAGAACACTCATCGGCGAAAATTGATTAAAAAAAATGAATATCAAGTTTTCGAAAACATTCATCGGCAAAAATTGATTAAAAAAAGAAAAATGAATATCAAGTTTTCGAAACTGTAATACCCGAGAACATTTTAACTAGCGTCATCAATTAAATTAATTAATTTAATTAAAGTGGAAAATGGGATAGAAATACACACTACCCTATTACTTACTATGTTGTGAATACAAGTTAAATCCTAAATTTTTCTTTTTTCAAATTTTTTTATTATGTCAGATGCCTTTTTCTTTTTGTAATATATATATATATATATAAGTATGAAATAAAAGAAAAGAATAAGAAAGGAATAAAGGTGTGGGAAGAAAGAAAAGACGTGAGAGGGAAGCAGAGAAACGAGAAACACGAGAGAAGAGAGGGAGAGAGACCTTGAGGCGTCATTGGAGGGAGGAGCTCACGGAGGAAGGCCGGAGCTGGACGGAGAGGACGCGTGGGGTGGCCGGACGTGCGAGCCGGTGCCAGAAAACGCCGTCTTGTGGCTGGAGGAGAGAGAGAGAGCTCGGGTTAGAGAGAGAAAGTAAGGGAGAGAGCTTTCTCGCCGGAAAACGTCGTCTCTTCACCGGGGAAGGTAGCTGGGAGTCTCCTCTACTCCATATCGTCCTTCTAACCGGTTGAATCGAGGTGAGAAATCCCGAAACTCTCAAACCCCAATTTTATCAATTTTAGAGATTTTTGGAAAGACCCCAATTGATTCAATCTGAGTGTTCTGGGTCCTAAATTTAAGTATAAGCATATTAGGAAGTGAGTTGGAAGCTTAGGAACCGGAACCAAATTGATGGAATTTATCCGGGTTGGAAAAAGTGTAGGAAAATGTGATTGTTAAGGTTTAAGGGTGTTGTGGAATGAAAAAGTAGTGGTCCATATGGGTCATTGATGGCACAACGCGGAAACCGAGTCTATCATGGGTGGTCCGGGTAGATTGAGTCTCTTGTCTTGAGTCAAACCACAGAAATACAGAGTATATGAGTTCACCACATTGTGGCTATTGCCTTGGGTAAACCGAGGTCAGATGAGTCGCCGGCTATTGCTCCAAGTGAAGTCTTGGGGTCAGACTATTGTTCCAAGTATAGTCATGGGACCAGGGGTTCCTAGAATGATCAACTAGGTTCCCATATTGCTCACGTGAGATATTGCCTTCGGGCCAGATTCTCTCCTAACGGAGATATTGCCTTCGGGCCAATTTATGATTACCGTTAATTAAATACGGGTGACCACATGGAATTATATGTTAAATCATAATATGATGTATGTGTGAATTTAAATGTATGTAAATCCATGCTTTAAATTCTTTATTGTGGATATGATATAAGCTAATTGCCTGACCACTTAATATATGGAAATTTAAACCCGTTATATGCGTATGTGTTTGTGATTGGCTCCTCTTCCCCAGTTGTAGTGGTACCCGCTACTACACCAGGGATGGGAAAGCCTCTCACTGAGTCTGTTTGACTCACCCCAATGTTACATGTTACAGACACAAGTGGTATAGGCATCGGGGGCGCTTCCACTTCATCTGAGAGAGGCGGACAGACTTAGAGACCGCACGCATTGTTCGCGTGGGTAGTGTCGATATATGTATTTTGTCAGGATGTATATGTATATGATTCTTTTGGTATAGCATTGTTTTGTACAGTTGCTATATGCATATATGTATATGTCACACTCTAGAACTGTCGGCTTCATACAGATTAAAGATTGGTCTGGTTGTTGGGGTCATAGGTTATGATATAATGAATATCATGTATATATATATATATATATATATATATATATATATGAATGTGACTTCCGCATGTGAATAGGATAGATCACACGCACTGAGCGTGTGGTCAATATGTAAACTTATATATATGTGTGACTGAATACTTGATTGTGTGAAAATACGGCTTCCGCATGTGAATAGGATAGGTCACACGCATTGAGGTGTGTGATCAATATGTATATTCTATGCAGGTGTGTGATTGAATATATATGCTTGACTGTACACAGGGATTTTGCATGTGAATAGGATAGATCACCCGCCCTTAAGCGCGTGATCAATATGTATATTATATGTACGTGTGATTGACTATGTGTATATGTATAGACTGAAGCGGCGTTGAACGAGCCGTGGATTGCCTGCTACTTAGGTCACCGGATAGGGATAACCATATATACTTTATATTGTTTGTAATAGAAATGGGTAGTTATGCATATATAAGAATGTCAATCAAGAATTAGAGGCTTACGGGATAGGAGAAATCCTACCTCCCGTGCTGGTCACGGACGTCCGATAGGGGGTCATGACAGAAACACTGATCGGCAAAATCTGATTAAAAAAAGAAAAATGAATATCAAGTTTTTAAAACACTCATCGGCAAAAACTGATTAAAAAAGAAAAATAAATATTAAGTTTTCGAAACACTCATCGGCGAAAACTGATTAAAAAAAAGAAAAATGAATATCAAGTTTTCAGAACACTCATCAGCGAAAATTGATTAAAAAAAGAAAATGAATATCATCTTTTCGAAAACACTCATCGGCTAAAACTGATTAAAAAAAGAAAAATGAATATCAAGTTTTCAAAACACTTATCTGCAAAAACTGATAAAAAAAAGAAAAAAATGAACTGAAAAATTCAAGAAATTTTTTTTCGAAATATTTGATATTTTTTATTTTGACAGAAAGGGCGTTCTTTCGTTTCGAAATCCGACTAATACTCATTATTTGAAGTACTCTTTCATGCATTCATCGAAGGGGGCAATTGCTTCGAATTTTAGCAATTGATATCTTTGGAAACAATATTTTTTTCTTTTGAAGTCCGATGACAAGGGAAGAGTAGAACCTCTTGATTGAATACAGAGATGGGAAAGAAGAAGCCGCATGACCGCAATGAATATTAAGTTTTCGAAATACTCATTGGCGAAAGCTGATTAAAAAAATGAATATCAAGTTTTCGAAACACTCATCTACGAAAACTGATTAAAAAAAATAAAAATGAATATCAAGTTTTCGAAATACTCATCGGCAAAAACTTATTAAAAAAAGAAAATAAATATCAAGATTTTGAAACACTCATCGACGAAAACTGATTAAAAAAAATAAAAATGAATATCAAGTTTTCGAAACACCCATCGGCGAAAACTAATTAAAAAAAGAAAATTAATATCAAGTTTTGGAAACACTCATCGACGAAAACTAATTAAAAAATGAAAAATGGATATCAAGTATTCGAAACACTCATCGGTGAAAACTATTTAAAAAAAGAAAAATGAATATTACGTTTTTGAAACACTCAACGGCGAAAACTGATTAAAAAATGAAAACTTACTATCAAGTGTTCGAAACACTTATCGGCGAACACGGATTAAAAAAAGAAAATTAAATATCAAGTTTTTGAAACACTTATCTGCGAAACCTGATTAAAAAAAAAAAGAAAAATAATTATCAAGTTTTCGAAAACACTCATCGGCGAAAACTGTTTAAAAAAATAAAAATGAATATCAAGTTTTCGAAACACTCATCGGTGAAAACTAATTAAATAAAGAAAAATGAATATCACGTTTTCGAAACACTAATCGGCGAAAACTGATTAAGAAAAAGAAAAATGAATATCAAGTTTTCGAAACACTCATCGGGGAAAACTATTTCAAAAAAGAAAAGAAAAATGAATATTACGTTTTCGAAACACTGATCTGCGAAAACTGATTAAAAAAAAAGAAAAATGAATATCAAGTTTTCAAAACACTCATCGGCGAAAACTGATTAAAAAAAAGAAAAATGAATATCAAGTTTTGAAACACTCATCTGATAAAACTGATTAAAAAAAGATAAATGAATATCAAGTTTTTGAAACACTCATCGGCAAAAAGTGATTAAAAAAGGAAAAATGAATATCAAGTTTTCAAAACACTCATCGGCGAAAACTGATTAAAAAAAAAGAAAAATGAATATCAAGTTTCCGAAACACTCATCGGCAAAAACTGATTAAAAAAGGAAAAACGAATATCAAGTTTTCGAAACACTCATCAGCAAAAACTTATTAAAAAAAGAAAAATGAATATCCAGTTTTCGAAACACTAATCGACGAAAACTGATTAAAAAAATAAAAAAGAATATAAAGTTTTGAAGCTCTCATCGGCGAATACTGATTAAAAAAAGAAAAATGAATATCTAGTTTTCGAAACACTCATCGGCAAAAACTGATTAAAAAAGAAAAATTAATATCAAGTTTTCGAAACACTCATTAGTGAAAACTTACTAAAAAAAGAAAAATGAATATCAAGTTTTCGAAACACTTATCGACGAAAATTGATTAAAAAAATAAAAATGAATATAAAGTTTTCGAAACACTCATCGGCAATTAAAAAAGGAAAATGATTATCAAGTTTTCGAAACACTCATTAGCAAAAACTTACTAAAAAAAGAAAAATAAATATCAAGTTTTCGAAACACTCATTAGCGAAAACTTACTAAAAAAAGAAAATTGAATATCAACTTTTCGAAACCCTCATCGACGAAAACTGATTAAAAAAATAAAAATGAATATCATGTAATCGAAACACTCATCGGCGAAAACTAATTATAAAAGGAAAACAAATATCAAGTTTTCGAAACACTTATCGGCGAAACTTGATTAAAAAAAGAGTAAATTACACTGTCCTCCCCTGAGAGATGCTGAAATTACACTGCCCTCCCCTCTAGTTTGCAAAATTACACTGCCCTCCCGTGAGAGATCAAAAGTCATTACACTTTGATCCAAAACACCATTCTCCAAAAAAAAAGTCTAAAAGGTCAAATTTTTTCAACTTCCATTACAACAAATATTCATGACTAAATTACCCCTCACATAAGAATGAAACTCTATAAAATGTGACCTATAAATACTTTCATCCTCTTATAATAACATTGTTTCATTTTTTATTGTATTTTATTATTTTATTAGTATTTAGAGTAATTATTATTGTTAACAAAATAAAATTCTAAAAAAAAGTCTATAACTTAAAATAGTTTACAAATTTTTATATTAATAATGTAATGTAATATAAAATAGCTATTATTTTACTTAATTTTCGACAATTAAGTTAATATATATATATATATATATATATATATATATATATTAATATATAATAATAAAATATATCAAAAAAATGTTGTTGAGTGTCTTAGAAATCAGTTTTATAAATTTTTTGGTAAAGATTCAGTTTTATAAATTTCGATAAAGCATAACGTTAAATATTTTTTATCTTGTCTGAGGGTCAATTTAGTCATGAATATTTATTATATTGATTTTTTAGACCTTTTTTTAATGGGAGAATGGTGTTTTGGATTAAAGTGTAATGACTTTTGATCTCTCAAGGGAGGGCAGTGTAATTTTGCAAACTAGAGGGGAGGACAGTGTAATTTCAGCTTCTCTCAGGGGAGGGCAGTGTAATTTACTCTTAAAAAAAAGAAAAATGAATATCAAATTTTCAAAACACTCATCGACGAAAACAGATTATAAAAATAAAAATGAATATCAAATTTTCAGACCACTCATCGACGAAAACTGATCAAAAAAAGAAAAATGAATTTCAAGTTTTCGAAAACACTCATCGGCGAAAACTGATTAAAAAAAGAAAAATAAATATCAAGTTTTTGAAACACTCATCATCGAAAACTTATTAAAAAAATAAAAATGAATATCAAGTTTTCAGAACACTAATCGGCGAAAACATATTAAAAGAAAAAGAAAAATGAATATCAAGTTTTCGAAAACACTCATCGGCTAAGACTGATTAAAAAAATAAAAATGAATATCAAGTTTTCGAAATACTCAATGACAAAAACTAATTAAAAAAGAAAAATGAATATCAAGTTTTCGAAACACTTATCGGCGAAAACTGATTAAAAAAAGAAAAATGAATATCAAGTTTTCAGAATACTCATCGGCGAAAACTGATTAAAAAAAGAAAAATGAATATCAAGTTTTTGAAAACACTGATCGACGAAAACTGATTAAAAAAAAGAAAAATAAATATCAAGTTTTCGAAATACTCATCGGCGAAACTTGATTAAAAAAAGAAAAATGAATATTAAAATTTCAAAACATTCATCGGCGAAAACTAATTAAAAAAAGAAAAATGAATATCTAGTTTTCAGAGGACTCATCTGCGAAAACTGATTAAAAAAAGAAAAATGAATATAAAGTTTTCGAAAACACTCATCGACGAAAACTGATTAAAAAAAGAAAAATGAGTATCAAGTTTTCGAAACACTCATCGATGAAAAATGATTAAAAAAGGAAAAATGAATATCAAGTTTTCAGACTACTCATGGGCGAAAACTGACCAAAAAAAAAGAAAAATGAATATCAAATTTTCGAAACACTCATCGGCAAAAATTGATAAAAAAATGAAAAATTAATATCATGTTTTCGAAACACTTATCAGCGAAAACTTACTAAAAAAAGAAAAATGAATATCAAGTTTTCGAAACACTCATCGTCGAAAACTAATTAAAAAAATAAGAACGAATATAAAGTTTTCGAAACACTCATCGACACTCATCTGTCACGACTCCCGTTTAGAGCACCGTGACCGGCACAGACATAGGGAATATCCCTATGCCTGTAAGCCTTATCACCTAATTGACAGAATATCTATTATTGAAAAATACATTCACATGAATTATAATACCATGGCTACACCGAAATTGTGGCATATCCTAGGCAAGCAAATCCACGGCCAGTGCCGCTTCAGGATATAGATATAGGAAAACACACATAATATATAATCTGTGTACTGGCTACACATCCGAAGATGTTGCCTGACCTATTCACATATAACAGATATATGTATATATATAGATATATATTTTGGAAACAAGTTTTCCCTGCATCGTAATCTAACGGATCCTGATCTTTAAGGTGTGTGAAGCTGACAGTTCTAGATTTAGTGATACAATATAATTGGGTACGTATACCCTTTACTTTATGATACAATAATAAAATAAATTAAATTAAAATTACAATTTATTCACCCACATGAACAAGTTGTGGGTCTTGGAAAGTTTTGTTCGTTCCTCGCTCCACCGAGACTTCTTCCACATGTAGTTAACCTGTCTTTGTGTAGTAAAATGAGGTGTGAGTCTTAACCACGCGACTCAGTGAGAACTCTCCCATCCCCGGCGCAAGACGGGTACCATGGCGCTGGGATTGGGAGTCATACACAACCACATACAAAAACAACTGGTTACTGTTAATTAGAATACATTCTTGGCGACCACCCAACAACAGAAATTTCACCCTAATACTCACATCCATTTAATAACTCTAAACATGCAGCAGTTTATTCCACGGCATCAATCAGCAAGTAAACATGTAACATATAGTGCCGGCTTTTACTTACCGGTCTTCTCACGTTTCAGCATGTCTGAATCAAACAAGACGTGTGGTGACGTAATCCTGTACGTTACCACTACGCTGCACAATCAGCAATTATATGCAAACACAGGCAATTTGTACATACACACAATGTTAAACATACATCTACTTAATCTCCCCAACTCTGGCGTATCTACTAGCCACTACGTGGCTTTTCAACTTCGAACCCATGCATTCGGGCTACTGGGCACCACGTGGAAAATATATTTAACTCATTTACTCAGGTACTGGTCACCTCGTGACAATTCTATTAATCAAACACAATCAACTTCTATCTATCAAACAACTGATATGTAGCCACCACGTGGCAGGTCCTGACCCTTTGCTGCGGGGCAATAGCTTGAGCCAACTCGTCCATTACCCAACCAGGCCACATGGCGGGCACGGCACGACGTCTCGAAGCATGGCCACTGACACACCCTGGACCAACTCCACATGATTATTTCTCTTTTACTAAGTTAGGCTCACGGTTCACCCGTAGGTTCCTCCTGTGTCTCCTTACCTTAGTCTCACATATTAATAGGATTCTTTTTATCTTTCCCGAAGGATCAACAATTCTTCTCCTTGTTAATATGGACGAGTATCCTTAACAGGATATAACTCATATACCCGTCCAGATGCACTCTCTGAGCCTCAAGCTATCGTCATAGCAATATAAAACCTTTCTGACCCTATTGCAAGGATAGGGCATTGACCATCGTCATGGTGATAAGAAAAAAAACTGTGGTCTCAAGTTCCATCTGACGTTGTTCTAGTCGATGTCTCACATCGCTAGCATAACCAAATCTGAAACCCACCAATAACTCCCTTTGCATGATTATAATTTAAGTCACCGTCGTGACGAGTTTTCAAAATAAAAGCTTAGTCCTGCCGTACAAGGACTCTTGCCACCGTCATGGGAAAAGATTTAGTAAAACACTCATCATGCCTCCGGAGTGTATGAGTTGGATTTGTAACACACCAATCATAGCAAACAATTACTCTCTACTCCTATGTCTTACTATCTAAGCTACTTTCGACAACCTATTTTCTAATTCCTTTATTCTTTTAACATTCTATACCTCTAGCTAACACATACCAGACAAGCAGAGAATGTACATATTCATGTAATCTATATAAGCATACAACCCTAGGAGCAGAGACGGAAGAACCCTGACCTTGGCCAACCTTCCATGTAATCCTCTCCTGTAACTTTAGTCTCCTAGAGTTCCTGTTGCACTCTATCGCGTGCCGTTGTTCCTATCAGAATAACATTTACTTCATTAAGGTTATTACTTAGCTTAACTTATTATTTATCTCTCCATTACTCTCACATGTAGTCCATGGTTGCCACAGAGTCAAGCTCTTGGTCTTATTGGACTTCTCTATCCCAACTTGTGCGTATCCTTCCTTGGACACTTGACTTACTCGCATATAACACTCTACTTGAGTGTTTCACATACTTGGATTTGAGTATTAGACCTCTATCTAACTTGTATTCGCATTTAAGGAAGCTTATCTAGCTCGGTTGGAAGGAATCCCAATTTTAGGAAGGTCTAAGTATTTTGAATCAACTTGTGTTCCTACTCGGGTTCTAAGAAATCTAGTTTCTAAACCTCAATATACCTCCAATTTATCCCACTTAAGATTTTCTAATAATTATGAAGGAAGGAGGTTGAAATTTTAGAAATTGGATTTCATTGTTCCGCAAGCTTCTACTCTTGAGAAACGAGAAGGTACTTAAAATAATCCTTGATTCTTGGTAGCATACTTAGAATTATTTTAGGGTGTTTAAGATTGAAAAGAAGAGGTTTGGAGCCCTCAACATCACCCTTAAAGTGTATTTGGGCAAATCGAGCAGGGACCCGGCACATTAACGTCAAGGTTCAACCTTAGTAACCTCGGGCCAGCTCTTCACGGGTCTTGTTCAGCTAATATTCCAACCATAAAATTTCAATAATATCAATCCAAGCCTATTTACTCAAATCCAAGCTCAATCCTAATTATCAACAATTTTCCCAAATCTGGAAATAATTATAATTTCAATATCAATCCAAGCCTATTTACTCAAATCCAAGCTCAATCCTAATTATCAACAATTTCCCAAATCTGGAAATAATTATAATTTTAATAATATCAATCCAAGCCTATTTACTCAAATCCAAGCTCAATCCTAATTATCAACAATTTTCCCCAATATGGAAATAATTATAATTTCAACCCCAAATCCTTCCAAATTCGAATTTGGGCAAATCCGAGAATATAATCTTGATTCCTACCCCAACTAAGTGTTCAAGAACACTTTCTAGGTCTCAATCTACCCTCTAAATAACTCAATCGAATGTCAATTGAAGAAATCCCTAAAAATGAAAAAATTGAGGGTTTAGAATGAAATTGGGGTTACGAACCTTGATTCGATTGGTGGGAGGTGTGGAAGATGTTGTAACCGAGCTTCGGTGACTTTTCCCAACGTCGGCTAGCTCTTCTCCGACGAGTTTCTGGCGAAATCTCCCTCTTCCCCTTCTTCCTCCTTCATGCGTCCTCTCTCTCTCACTCTCCTCCATTTTCTTTCTCTTCTTTCCTTCTCTTGGTTATCTTTCCTCTCTTTCTCTGTCACGACCCCAAATCGGGAGTACGTGACCGGCACGGGGATAGGCTTTTACCCTTAAACCCGTAAGCCTTACCCTGTAAACATGACTATAACTACCCTGCTATACAATCAATATATATACATCATACTAGTGGCCACACCTCATTGGTGGCCTAATTAACCAGCAATCCGCGGTTCGCTCAATACCGCTTCAGCTCAGTCCAGTGTATAGATATATTTATCAGCACTCATAATGTAAATATTAATATCATATTGACCGCACGTCTCAATACGCACGATCTATCCTATTCACATGCAGCAAGCACACATAATATATATCCATATCATATTGACCGTACGCCTCAATGCGTACGATCTATCCTATTCACATGTAGAAGTTTATATATATATATATATATATATATATATATAAACATATATCCTAGTTTATCCCCAAACTGGACCCTATCTTTAAGTGCATGTGAAGCCGACAATTCTAGAGTAGGTACATATTAAGAGCTGTAAATATATATACACAACTCTTACAAATTCAAAATAAGCACAACAAGAGAAATCAAAATAATCAAAAAGGTGTCCACCCACGCGAAACAAGTGTGTTAGGATGGTCTGATGTCCGTATCACTGTCCCGACGTCGATGCCTGCCCGATCCCTGTATCTGAAACATTGAAGCAGAGGGAGTGAGTCAAACAGACTCAGTGAGAAACTTCCCATCCTCGGCGTAGCGGCGGGTACCACTACAACTGGGGAAAGGGAAACACCCACAATCACATGCGCATGAAAGTCCAGCTTATCACATGTTATATTACGATCAGGCAATATTAATATAACATCATATCAAAGATAAACCTACGGATCATGCTCCTCTATCATACTTCTCATAAGCAAACAATCATACTTAACATATCATCTGAAAACTGTAAATCAATCAACTGACTCTAGTACCAGGCTAGGGCAATGGCCTCACCGGGCAATTTCTTTTAAATCTTTAACTGACCCTAGTGCCAGGCAAGGGCAATGGCCTCAACGGGCAAATCTTTTATGTCTTTTACTGACCCTAGTACCAGGCTAGGACAATGGCCTCAACAGGCAAATACTTTACTCTTTAACTGACCCTAGTGCCAAGCTAGGGCAATGGCCTCAATGGGCAAAACTTTTAGTCTTTTACTGACCCTAGTGCCAGGCTAGGGCAATGGCCTCAAAGGGCAAATGTTTTAACTTGTTTCTCTTCCCAAGCTTTCAGCTGGGATCCTGACTCTATCTACCCATTACTATCCTATACTGACTTTACCTAGGTAGTGTGAACATCCCTACGACTCACTAATCAATTAAGAGATCGTATTAATCCTCATATTGTTCCCGAACCCTTGGTTTAGATCATAACCTAGCTCTAAGGTCTTCCCTAAGTTCAATTGCCATAAAACGTCGATGTTTACTAACAACTTCGATATGATTTCTTCAATGAGTTTCTAATTAATAGGGTAAACCAAACATTGGACTCAATCAACAACTTACCCCCTTGCTCGTACTGTTCGGCGTATCTCATGGATACCCTTCAGTACCTGTTTACCTGTAGTCAAACACACATATACTAATACTTCCATATATAACAGTTAGGAACAACAATAGCATGTTAACCACTAAATAATTCTTACAAATAGGCAAGTAGGAAAACCACATATCCATATCCTCAATCAACCCTGTAGGACAAGGATGGGAAACCCCTCACCTGAACGGCTTCTTGTGCTTGTCCTGGAGTAACTCCCGCTCCAGACGAATCGTGGTTTCCTAACAATCGCATTCATGTGGTTAACAATCTTAACTATATGCAACTCATATGCATATGGAATGCTCGTGCCTAAAAATGCACCTAAATGCCGCCAAGAACCGAGTTCTTGGTCTTATCCGTCTTCCCTCTCTTCCATGAGAGTCTTAAGTGCTACACACTTGGTTTCGTATAATTATCGCTCACCTTGAATTGATTTTGGAGCCTTGGATTTGAGTTACTAAACCTTGATATGCTTCTAAATTTTCTTACTTAAGGTTTCCTAATAATTACGAAGGAATTAAATTGTCATTTTAAATTTTGGACTTTATTGTTCCGCAAGTTTCCATCCTTGAGAAACAAGAAAGTACCTAAAATAATTCTTGATGCTTGATAACATATTTAGAATTATTCTAGGGTGTTTAAGATTGAAAACAAGTTTGGAGCCCTCAACATCACCCTTAAAGTGTATTTGGGCAATCCGAGCAGGGACCCGGCACGTAAACGTTAAGGTTCAACCTTAGTAACCTCGGGCCAGCTCTTCACGGGTCTTGTCAAGCTAATAGTTCAACAATATAATTTCAATAATTCCAATCCAAGCCTATTTACTCAAATCCAAGCTCAATCCTAATTATCAATAATTTCCCCAATTTATGAATGTTTAGAATTTTCAACCCCAAACCCTTTCAAATTCGAATTCGGCTAAACCCGAGGGTATAGCCTCGATTCTTACCCCAACTAAGTGGTTCAAGAACACTTCCTAGGTCTCAATCTACCCTCGAAACAACACAATCGAAGGTGGATCGAAGAAATCCCTAAAAATGAAGAAATTGGGGTTACCAACCTTTGATTCGATTGGTGGAAGGTGTAGGAGACGTCGTACCCTAGCTCCAATGACTTTTCCGGCGTCGGCTAGCTCTCCCCGACCACTTTTCCGGCGAACCCACCTCTTCTCCCTCTCTCTCTACTTTCTCTCTCTCGTTTTCCCCTTCTTTCTTTCTTTCAATCCGTCTCTCTCTTTTATTCTTTCTTCCTTCTTTCCTTTCTTTTTCCTTTTATTTCTTTTACTTACTTCATTTCTTTTTTTTAAAACATACGGCACCTAACCCCCTTAATTAACTAAAATAAATAATTAAATAAATAATAAATAAAATCATTAATAATTAATAATTAATTAGAATTAAAATAAAATACTAAATAACTAAATACTAATAACAATAATTAAAATAAAGAAGAGGTGGAAAAATATCCCCAATTAAATCCCTCCTCTTTCCAATAAAATCTTATTCTTTTATGTCCCAATCTAAATACCTAAAAATATTTCCTACTCTCTTTTCCTCATTTAATTAAGGTTTCCAATTCCTTAGGTCCTGAATTAAATCCAAAAATTATTTTCTACTTCTTTTCTTTTCCTTTCATTTCATTTTAAACTTTGAAAAAATTTCCCGGGCATTACATTCTCTTTCTTTTTCTTCCTTTTCTTTCTTTATAACCCACATATCCCCCACCCCAATTTATTAATAATAATAATAAAATAAATAATATATATATATATATATATATATATGTAGGGAATGGCCCAGATCCACATGACCCGGTCCGACCCAGGGACCTAAAAGAAAACCGAAAATAAATCCAGGCAAAAATATAAATATTGCGGAAGCTACTAACCTGGACGACAATGCTAAGACCTTGGATCTTGCCAGTGCCTCTGCTCCACCAGGGCTGACCTCCAATCGATGATCTCCAAAAAGTGTCGCACCAAACGGAGGACTCTACCTACGAGAGGTAGAGCCACATGTCCACGACTGATGTGCGGAAGAGGACTCTAGAGAAAGAGAAAATTATACTGTGTGGGGTTTCCCAAACGGGACCCCCCTTTCCAACACATGGAATGAGCAACTAGAAAGGTGTGGAGTCACTCCTATTTATAGGAGGATGAGAGAGCTCCCATCATTGACGCAAGCAATGTGGGACTTGGAATGTGAACATAATATCATGCTTCCATAATGATCACCTAGCCCACTTTGGGCCACGAGTACGGGCTCGTGTGACCTCCGATGAGAGTCATTTTCGTTTCGTTCTCTTCGTCTCTCTGCCAGCTTTCCAACGAATCCTCACTCGACCCGATCAGACTCCCACATGGGCGGATATTTAGTCCCGAAGACCCCAATATATCCAACAATATATATATATATATATATATATATAATAATAATAATAATAATAATAATAATAATAATAATAATAATAAAAATGAGTAAATAATTAAATAATAAGATAACTAATAATTAATAATCATAATAATTAAATAAATAATAACTAATATGTATTTTTTATTTAATCCCTTTCCCTAATTAATTCAGGTTCCCAATTTCTTAGGTCCCGAATTAAATCCTAAAAAATTATTTTCTACTTCTTTTTCCTTTCCCTTTTTATTTTATTTTAAACTTCGAAAAATTTTCTTGGGTATTACGATCTTTGAAAAAAAAAAATTCCTTTTCGGTTTCTTTTTAACTTTCATGTTTTTTTATATTATTTTTAAGGTTTTAATTCCTAGCCCCGGAATAAATCATTCTTAAATCCTCAAAATTTTAAATAAATCTTTCTTTAATCCTCGAAATTTTCCAGGGTATTACATCATCGAGAAAACTGATTAAAAAAAAAGAAAAATAAATATTAAGTTTTCAAAACACTCATCGGCAAAAACTAATTAAAAAAAGAAAAATGAATATCAAGTTTTCGAAACATTCATCGTCGAAAAATGATTAAATAAAGAAAAATGATTATCAAGTTTTCAAAACACTCATAGATGAAAAATGATTAAAAAAGAAAAATGAATATCAAGTTTTCGAAATACTCATCAACAAAAACTGATTAAAAAGAATAAAAATGATTATAAAGTTTTCGAAACATTCATTGGCGAAAACTGATTAAAAAAGAAAAATGAATAACAAGTTTTCGAAACACTCATCGGTAAAAACTGATTAAAAAACGAAAAATAAATATCAAGTTTTCGGAACACTAATTAGCGAACACAGATTAAAAAAAATTAAAATGAATATCATGTATTCGAAACACTCATTGGCGAAAAGTGATTAAAAAAGGAAAATGAATATCAAGTTTTCAAAAACACTCATCGCCGAAACTTTATTAAAAAAAGAAAAATGAATATCAAGTTTTCGAAACACTCATCGGCGAAAATTGATTAAAAAAAGAAAAAAGAATATCAAGTTTTCAGAACACTCATCGACGAAAACTGATTTAAAAAAAGGGTAAAATACACTTTAGTGTCCTATGATTTTGCCCGATTTCACTTTGGTGCCCTGTGGTTTCATTTTTGTCAGTTTGGTGTCCTGAGGTTTGCACCGTTAGCACTTTAGTGCCCTAAGGTTTTCTACCGTTAGTTTTAACGGTAATTATACTATTTGAATTAAAAAAATTAAAATGTGACTTGCTAAGGATCGAACTCAAGATTACTAATTTTAAAATTAATGCCTTATCCATTGGGCCACAAAGTCTTAATTGATTATTATTTTCCTTTCAATATATATATATATAACAATTGCACTATTAACCCTCTCTACTTTCACTATTTTCAATATCATTTCATCTACAATAATTTTTTAATTTTATAATTTAAACCAATTAAATAAAAAATATAAATAAAATTAAAAATTATTTAAAAATTTATATCATTTAATTATATAAAACTGTTTTAATATTATTTAATTATCCAATAAAAAACTATTATTTAATTAAAAAATAATATTTCAAATTACATATTATTTCATTAATTTTAAATAACATAATTATTTAATATAACATTTTAACTTGGCCAAAAGAATATAACATTTTAACTATTACTATTATTTCCACAAAAAATTATTATAATTATTTAATAACATAAAATTATTTTAAAATACGTATTATTTAATTAATTTTAAATGACATAACTATTAATTATAATAATATGTATAAATTCTATGTTTATAATATTCACTGTAACATAATTTATTGTATTTATTTTAATTAATTATAATTTATCGTCATTTAATAGAATAAATAAATTTAAAATAAAAATAATAAATTTATTTTTTATTGGTTTAACAAATTTTTAAGTGGTTAAATAATTGAATCAATGACTCAAACCTTTCAATGATATAGTGAAAGAGAAGAGTGTAATTCTGCAAAATAAATGTGAGGGTGAGTATAGTTGGTATTGACATAGTATATTTATTGAAAGAAAACTAAAATATATCAAGACTTTATGGTTCAATGGTTAAGGCATTAATCTATGATATTAGAGATTTTGGGTTCGATTCCCAACGAGCCACATTTAAGATTTTTTTAATTCAAATAGTAAAATTACCGTTAAAACTAACGGTAAAAAATCTCAGTGTACTAAAGTGCTAATGATGCAAACCTCAGGGTACCAAACTGAAAAAAATGAAACCACAGGGCACCAAAGTGAAATCGGACGAAACCACAGGGCATCAAAGTGTAATTTATCCTAATAAAAAAGAAAAATGAATATCAAGTTTTCGAAAACACTTACCGGCGAAAACTGATTAAAAAAAAGAAAAATAAATATCAAGTTTTTGGAACACTCATCGGCGAAACTTGATTAAAAAAAAGAAAAATGAATATCAAATTTTCAAAACACTCATCGGCGAAAACTGATTAAAAAAAAGAAAAATTAATATCAAGTTTCCGGAACACTCATCGGCAAAAAATAAATAAAAAAAGAAAAATTAATATCAAGTTTTCGAATCACAAATCGGTGAAAACTAATTAAATAAAGAAAAATGAATATCACGTTTTCGAAACACTCATCGGCGAAAACTGATTAAGGAAAAGAAAAATGAATATCAAGTTTTCAAAACACTCATCGGCCAAAACTATTTAAAAAAGAAAAATGAATATTACGTTTTCGAAACACTCATCGGCGAAAACTGATTAAAAAACGAAATATGACTATTAAGTTTTCGAAATACTCATCGGCGAAAAATGATTAAATAAAGAAAAATGATTATCAAGTTTTCGAAACACTCATCGATGAAAAATAATTAATAAAAGAAAAATGATTATCAAGTTTTCGAAAAACACTTATCGATGAAAAATGATCAAAAAAAGAAAAATGAATATCAAATTTTCGAAACACTCATCGACAAAAACTGATTTAAAAAAGAAAAATTAATATCATGTTTTCGAAACACTCATCAGCGAAAACTTACTAAAAAAAGAAAAAAGAATATCAAGTTTTTGAAACACTCATCGACGAAAACTAATTAAAAAATAAGAATGAATATAAAGTTTTCAAAACACTGATCGGCGAAATCTGATTAAAAAAGGAAAATGAATATCAAGTTTTCGAAATACTCATTGGTGAAAATTGATTAAAAAAAGAAAAATAAATATCAAGTTTTGGAAACACTCATTAGCGAAAACTGATTAAAAAAATAAAAATAAATATCAAGTTTTCGAAACACTTATCGGCGAAAACTATTTAAAAAAGAAAAATGAATATTATGTTTTCGAAACACTCATCGACGAAAACTGATTAAAAAACAAAATATGACTATTAAGTTTTCGAAACACTCATCGGCGAAAAATGATTAAAAAAAATGATTATCAAGTTTTCGAAACACTCATCGATGAAAAATAATTAAAAAAAGAAAAATGATTATCAAGTTTTCAAAACACTTATCGATGAAAAATGATTAAAAAAAGAAAAATAAATATCAAATTTTCGAAACACTCATCGACAAAAACTGATTAAAAAAAGAAAAATTAATATCATGTTTTCGAAACACTCATCAGCGAAAACTTACTAAAAAAAAAGGAAAATAAATATCAAGTTTTTGAAACACTTATCGACGAAAACTAATTAAAAAAATAAGAATGAATATAAAATTTTCGAAACACTGATCGGCGAAAACTGATTAAAAAAGGAAAATGAGTATCAAGTTTTCGAAATACTCATTGGTGAAAATTGATTAGAAAAAGAAAAATAACTATCAAGTTTTAGAAACACTCATTAGCGAAAACTGATTAAAAAAAATAAAAATGAATATCATGTATTCGAAACACTCATCGGCGAAAACTGATTAAAAAATGAAAAATGAATATCAAGTTTTCGAAACACTCATCGGCGAAAAATGATTAAAAAAAGAAAAATGATTATCAAGTTTTCGAAACACTAATCGATGAAAAATGATTACAAAAAGAAAAATGAATATCAAATTTTTGAAATACTTATCGACGAAAACTGATTAAAAAAATAAAAATGAATATAGATTTTACGAAACACTTATCGCCGAAAACTGATTTAAAAAGGAAAATTAATATCAAGTTTTCGAAACACTCATCGGTGAAAACTGATTAAAAAAAGAAAAATAAATATCAAATTTTCGAAACACTCATTAGCGAAAACTTACTAAAAAAAGAAAAATGAATATCAAGTTTTCGAAACACTAATCGACGAAAACTGATTAAAAAAATAAAAATGAATATCATGTTTTCGAAACACTCATTAGCGAAAACTTACTAAAAAAAGAAAAATGAATATCACGTTTTGGAAATACTCATCGGCAAAAACTATATAAAAAAAGAAAAAGGAATATTACGTTTTCGAAACACTTATCGGCGAAAACTGATTAAAAAATGGAATATAACTATTAAGTTTTCGAAACACTCATCGGCGAAATCTGATTAAAAAAAGAAAAATAAATATCAAGTTTTTGAAACACTCATCGTCAAAAACTTATTAAAAAAATAAAAATGAATATCAAGTTTTCAAAACACTAATCGGCGAAAACAGATTAAAAAAAGAAAAATGAATATCAAGTTTTCGAAAACACTCATCGGCTAAAACTGATTAAAAAATAAAAATGAATATCAAGTTTTCGAAATACTCGATGACAAAAACTAATTAAAAAAGAAAAATGAATATCAAGTTTTCGAAACACACATCGGCAAACACTGATTTAAAAAAGAGAAATGAATATCAAGTTTTCAGAACACTCATCGGCGAAAACAGATTAAAAAAAGAAAAATGAATATCAAGTTTTCAAAAACACTGATCGGCGAAAACTGATTAAAAAAAGAAAAATAAATATCAAGTTTTCGAAACACTCATCGGCGAAACTTGATTAAAAAAAAGAAAAATGAATATTAAAGTTTCAAAACACTCATCGGCGAAAACTAATTAAAAAAAGAAAAATGAATATCAAGTTTTCAGAACACTCATCTGCGAAAACTGATTAAAAAAAGAAAAATGAATATAAAGTTTTCGAAAACACTCATCGACAAAAACTGATTAAAAAAAGAAAATGAATATCAGGTTTTCGAAACACTCATCGGCAAAAACTGATTAACAAAAAGAAAAATAAATATCAAGTTTTCGAAACACTCATCAGCGAAAACTTACTAAAAAAAGAAAAAATGAATATCAAGTTTTCGGGGCGGGTGATCTATCCTATTCACATGCAGAAGTCCTGTATACAGTCATACATATATTCAATCACACGCTTCCATATAATTTACATATTGATCACACGCCTCAATGCGTGTGATCTATCCTATTCACATGCGGAAGCCATATTTTCATACAATTAGGTATTCAGCCACACATACATATAATTTACATATTGATCACACACCTCAATACGTGTGATCTATCCTATTCACATGCGGAAGTCATATATATATATACACATGATATATACTATATCGTGGCCTATGTTCCTGTAATACCCGAGAATATTTTAACTAGCATCATTAATTAAATTAAATCAATTAATTTAAAAAAGGAAAATGAGATGAAAAATACACTAGCCTATTACTTATTATGTTGTAAATATAAAATTTTTAAATCCTAATATTTCTATTTTTCTTTTTATTTATTAATAAATCAGACTTATTTTCTTTTGATATGTATATATTGATTAATTATATAAATATATATATATATATATATATATATATATATATATTAGATAAGAAAAGAATAAGGAAAGAAAGAAGGCGTGAGATAGAAGCAGAGAAGGAAAAACGCACGAGAGAGAGAGAGGCTGGGCAACGTCTTGGCAGAGCACGCACGGACGAACGGAAGACGGCGGGAAGGCTCAAGGCTGGACGGAGAAATGCACGGAGGTGGCCGGACGTGCGAGCTGGTGCCGGAGTGAGACGCCGTCGCCGAAAAACGCCTTCGTGGTGCTAGAGAGAGAGAGAGTTCGGTTTAGAGAGAGAAAGCAAGGAGAGAGAGTTTTCTCGCCGGAAAACTCGCCGGAGAGCGCCGTCTCTTCACCAGGGAAGGTAGCTGGGAGTCTCCTCTACTCCATATCGTCCTTCTAACCGGTTGAATCGGGGTGAGAAGTCCCGAAACTCTCAAACCCCAATTTTATCAATTTTAGGGATTTTTGGAAAGACCCCAATTGATTCAATCTGAGTGTTCTAGGTCCTAAATTGAAGTATATGCATGTTAGGAAGTGAGTTGGAAGCTTAGGAACCGGAACCAAATTGATGGAATTTATCCGGGTTGAAAAATGTGTAGGAAAATGTGGTTGTTAAGGATTAAGGGTGTTGTGGAATGATTTGGGGTGCATTGAAAGGTTGAATGATAATTATATAATTGTTAAAAATTATTGGAATGTACGAGGGATTAAAACCCGAGTAATTACCGTCTCACCCGGAACCCCGTTCGGAGAAAAAGAGACAATTTTCTAATTTTACGCGTATTCGGGTATGTGTATTCATGTGTAGGTGAAGTGTTCAAGGTTAGTTTGATAAATGCAAAGCTTGGACAAGTAGGATTTATGATTCTCTTGAGCCATAAATTCAAGACTTGGGTAATGGAAGTTCATATGGACACATAGAGGTGGAATTGGGTAACCTTGCATTCCCAAGTCAAAGCTTCCGAATAGTGTGATTAAGAAAGGGCTGAACATGAATAGAAGCATGCTAGGTGTTCCGAAAACTAGTTGAGGGAATTCCAAGCCAACAACTAGTCTATGGAATTAATTAGAAAGAACATGAGCATTATCGTTACATGTACACGATAGTGGTTGAAATTGCAAGTTTCTGAATCTCTCAAGTATATGTGTATAGGGCACCATACTGTGAGTGGACTTTTGGGCGCACCGAGAGCCAATCAGAGGGGCCAACCAGGTGAGGGGCTTTCCTATCCCTGTCCTATAGGGTTGACTGCGGATATGGATATATGGTTTGCCTTCTTGCCTATTTGTAGGAATTACATGTTAGATAACATGCTATTGTTATTCCTAAATTACAGTATATGTGAAAACGTGCTATATGTGTGTTTGTGAATCGTAAAGGCGATGGTGGCTCAAGGAGCCTTATATGAAAAGAAGGTCCACGGGACCTATACGATATCGGGGGTAGGATCGAGTAAATATTATCTAAAGGGTGTGGTTTTGTATGTAAGTCCTTAAAGAGAATAAACCTAGGTGACTTTGTTCTGAACCAAGAGTCCGAATTAGAAACCACTTGGAAATCTAGATTTGCCTAAGAAGAAGTAAAATGAACAAGTAGTGGTCCATAGAGGTCATTTATGGTACAACGCGTGAACCGAGTCTATCATGGGTGGTCCGGGTAGATTGAGTCTCTTGTTTTGAGTCAAACTCACAGAAATACAAAGTATATGAGTACACCACATTGTGGCTATTGCCTTGGGTAAACCGAGCTCAGATGAGTCGCCGGCTACGTTCCAAGTTAAGTCTTGGGGTCAGATTGTTGTTCCAAGTATAGTCTTGGGACCAGGGGTTCCTAGAATGATCAACTAGGTTCCCATATTGCTCACGTGAGATATTGCCTTCGGGCCAGATTCTCTCCTAACGGAGATATTGCCTTCGGGCCAAATTCTCTCTTAACGGAGATAATGCCTTCAGGCCAGATTCTCTCCTAATGGAGATATGCCTTCGGGCCAGTTCATGATTACGGTTAATTGAATACGGGTGACCACTTGGAATTATATGTTAAATCGTGATATGATGTATCTATGAATTTGAACGTATGTGAAACTATGCTATAAATTCTATAATGTGAATATGATATATGTTAATTGCCTGACCACCTAATTTATGAAAATTTAAACCCGTTATATGCGTATGTGTTTGTGATTGGCTCCTCTTCCCCAGTTGTAGTGGTACCCGCTACTACACCAGGGATGGGAAAGCCTCTCACTGAGTCTGTTTGACTCACCCCCAATGTTACATGTTATAGACACAGGTGGTATAGGCATCGGGAGCGCTTCCACTTCATCTCAGGGAGGCGGACAGACTTAGAGATCACACGCATTGTTCGCGTGGGTAGTATTGATATATGTATTTTGTCAGGATGTATATGTATATGATTCTTTTGGTATAGCATTGTTTTGTACAGTTGCTATATGCATATATGTATATGTCACACTCTAGAACTGTCGGCTTTATACAGGTTAAAGATTGGTCAGGTTGTTGGGATCATAGGTTATGATACGATGAATATCATGTGTGTATATATATATATATATATATATATAGATATATATGAATGTGACTTCCGCATGTGAATAGGATAGATCACACGCACTGAGCGCATGTGAATAGGAGACAGTCACCGGAACCTCAAGTAGAGACAGGTGCACCCTCTGTGGCGGAAATGCTCATGGCAGGGTTTCAAGAATTAAAAGAAGAAATGACGAGACAAATTCTGAGAGAAGTACGCCGGTTAGTAGTCGGCGAGGAAGAAGAAGAGAGAGTTCCGAGTAATCAAGAGATGGAGGTTGTTGAGGAAGAGGACAGAGAATGGCAACAACCACAGGTAGTGCCTTGTGAGCCGCGGGTAGCACCCAGAGAGCTGCCAATTTGAAAATTTCTGAAGCTTCATCCACCCACTTTCTGCGGAACTAGTGAGAAAGAGGATCCGCAGTACTTTGTGAGAGATGTGGTTAGAATTGGGCACATGCTGAGGTGCTCAGGGCATGAATTAGTGGAATTAGCTTCATTCTAGCTGAGGGGAGCTGCCAGAGTATGGATAGAGTCCGTACAGACCTGGTATTCAAGAAGGGTGGCACCGACGACCTGGGAAGATTTTCAGAGGGAATTCTTGGGTTGGCTTCTATCTGAAGGCACCAAAGATGCAAAGCGTCAGCAATTCGAGGAGTTGTGGATGACGCCTAACATGACCGTGACGGAGTATGAATTACTTTTTACAGAACTAGCACAATTCTCACCTGAGTTTGTTCCTGATGAAGAGTCGAGGATCAAGAGGTTCATACACCGTCTCACGGAGATGTTATTTACTGCTTTGTTACCTCAGAGGAGACAGTTTGAGACTTTAGCTCAAGCAGCAGACTGAGCCAGAATGATTGAAACCAGGAAGAGGTACGGGACTTCTATTGATCCCAAAATCAAGTTAATTACAGGCAGTGATAACCAAGGAGGTGAAAGTAAGAAGAGGAAGACCACAGGTGGAGGAGCAGGATATTCAGGGTCCGCAGGAGGACAATCCTCAACTACCACCCATGAAACGGGTACAAGTGGCAATTTTCAAGGGGGACAAAGAGTGCAAAGGGGTGAAAATGCTGGTAAAACAAGACCCCAGTGTGCGACTTGCTGCAGGTATCATTTTGGAATATGTCGGAGACTGACAGGTGGATGCTACAACTGCGGCCAGGTGGGCCATATGGGTAGAGAGTGTCCAAAGAGAAATGTGGGTACAAGTGTGAGAAGTAATCCGACGCCGAGAAGTACACCTATTTCAGCCCCACCAATAAGAACCGTACCACCACAGACAGCAAGTACAGGTGCAACTAGAGGTCGGGGTGTAGGAACTAGTGGCAGAGGGCCAGGGGCAGTAGGTGGAGGACAAGCCACTACAAAAAACAGGGTGTCTAACGGCGGTTACCTACCCACGGTTATTGCCAACCGTGGTTAGATGCAATATTGCATTTCATTTAACCACGGTTGTTTACCTACACTCAGAATCGTGCGCAAAAGTGAATAAATTAAAAAACAATCAATTTGCAGCTTATCCCCTTTTTCATTAGGCGCCTTTTTTTCCCCAAACCCGCCACACTTTAGACCTAAAGACATTCTCTCCACTATTCTGACCTAAACTCACAGAAGCACGATTTTCTCTTCAAGCAACGACGAGGGAGCAGCACGACAGCGAACGGCGAACGACAACAGTGAACGGCAACAGAAACGACAACGGTGAGTCTTCTATTATTTAACATTTCGTGCAAGCCATCCTCTACAACAAAGTCAAACGTTTGATTCCAAACTGGGTTTAGACTTAGATTCGCAACTTGAAAATACAAATACAATAACTTATAGATAATAAAAATGAGATTAACCTGTATATAGAATGCTTTATGCTTAACTAATTACCCTGGTCTTGAGTTTTTGGTCGGCTTTTTTCAAGATTAGGACCATATAAGGATCAAACTTGCCCGATAAATCCGTAGGTGGAAGGTCTTGTGCCAATATCACAGTCACAGACAACACCCCTCTCACTATCACATTTTTTTCTTGGATCTGTTTACATCACCACCCATTGTTTCATCCTTAAGAGCCTTCTCCAATATGGTTAATCCGTAATTAAGACTATACAGGTTTGGAAGCAGAAGACCAGGGAGGGTTGTGGGATTGAGTCCAAAGGGGATAAGACTGCTGGGAGGGGTCACAAGGGTCAAAAAGCCAGAGGAATACAGAAAGAAAGACGCAGAGAGGGTTTGCTAGCTTTTGCGCCGTTGCTTGGACAGCAAAATCCTCCCACTAACTCGGACCGGGTTCACTCGTTCCTTCCTTCACACCACATCAGCTCCTGGAATTTCTCTATTCCATATCCAGATCTTGAATTGCGGTGAGTTTGCTGCTTCAGCTCAATCATGTCTTTATGTGGTATTTGCATTTTCGTTTGATTTCCTACCAAAATATTCATCATTTCTTTTTATTGGGTTATAAATACTTTCAAAAGATACCTAGTTTACAATTTAAAGATTTAAAATTATTTTATACTCAATGATTAGTGTGCTGTGGTTGGAGGATCCAAATCCATGAGACATGTTGAGAGGTCTAAAAATATATATAGAATTTGGATTAAGGTAGCGTTGTCGCAAGGAAGATGTGTATATATTGTGAACACAGCAGATTGGTCAAAGCATAAAAATTGGGATTCTGTCTTTCGATTATGGGAAGAGGTAATGCTAACAAATATTTGTTGGTTTCTTCACAAATTGAACTATTTGATTTCATATATATATACAGCCACATAACATTTCTGCATATATATATATGGACATGAGACAAGAGGACATTGACAGTTGAAGGAAACCTGCCATGTAAATACAGTGAGACATTGAAAGAATCTTAAGAGACCTAATCATGTGATGTTAGACTTTAATATATATATATACATATGTATATATATATATATACTTGTTATATTATTGGAGAATTTGATAGCAAACATCTAAAAACTAAGTTTCATCTATAAATAAACTTTGCATGTTTCTCAAGGACCATACTGAATTTTCTGTGATCAAATGATGGTGGCTTGTATAGAGGTTTGGGTCTTACACTATTTGTTTATAATATGAATTTAATTAAACTTCATTAATCCCTATTATAGATATAATATTTTCTTAATTAGTCCCTGTTAGTATGTATGCTCTACCTGCCATTCTTTGTGCTTCCTCTTCCATTAGCCTAGCCATAAATCCATTGAAACTTTCTTGTAGTTGTGGAGCAGTGTTTGTGGTGTAAATTTTCTGGACCAAATATCATTTTGTCAGTGTTTCTAGGGTCATAATTAATGATTCAAAATATTATATCTAAATTTATTAGAACTGATAGATTTCCACTTGTGTTTTTCAAGCTGATGGATTAGAATGGTGATTGCTGTAGTTGTTGAATCATGAATGTGAAAGAGCTTTAAAGATGCATTATAAGTTAGTATGAAATTGAGCTGTCACTTTAGTTCACTACTTAATATTCATTCTTTTCTTTTTTCCATTTTACTTGAATAGAACTTTGTACTTAATGCTTAAAGTTGCTTGATCAGAATTGCTCCAACCAGAGAAATAGAATACATGTTACAAATTAAAAAAATATATTAATTGTAAATTGAGGTGCTTCCAAAGAGTGAGATGGGTGTCAAATAACAATAATTAAATAAATAGAGGGGCATATATATAAATAATAAAAAAAGTAGTACTGTTGCGCCTGTGAAGTAAGAAGTCGTATTCTGATCAAGTAACTGTTTCGTGCTTTTTAAATTGAGGAGTGGGTTTATTGGTAACTTTCAAAATTACTTCCATTTTACTTGATGTCACCAGAAGATGAAAATGAATGTTCAAAGTATTACAATGAATTTGGAAGAATTTGCCTTACTTCACACAGAAATCTCTCAATATAGACAAGTTTATATGATCCAAAATAGGCTTTTTATTATGGGCTATGCCTTCAGCCTATTCTCTTTCTACTAGCGCTGGGCCCTTATGCTTACCATTTAGGGCCCAGTCCTATTGTCCCTAAGATTCTCTTTGTGTTTTTCTTTATAAATAGTGGGCTCCCACAAAAATTTTGTAAAACGTCTAACGTTGGGCCACAAAAAAAAAAGAATCTGCTATAGAGAAATAGAGAAAGTAAACTAATACTAAATAGCAAATGCTTTCTCTACCCAAATTTTTGGACAAAAAACCGTGCAAATGCAAACTAGAAAAGATTCTATCTTAAAGTAAAAGAGGAAAAAGATATATTACTTTTCTTCTTGTAATTTTTGTAAGTTACTCAAATCATCTTCCATCTTCTATTTTTTTCCTCTCAAAATATGAGAAACTAACTTGTGCTAAAAAAATTTATTATTCTCTGACGATATCATAAGAGGCTTTATTTCTTTTTATATCTATGATATGTTTAACCATTTTTGGCAGGGTGAGATTCTTTTAACTTTTACTCGGAATTTGGAGAGAATTTTTGTTTGTTTGTTGAACATTTTTGGTCCATAAATAACTTAACCATAGAAATGTGCAAAGACAGAACATGTTGGCGTCGCTTGATCTATATAGCCGACCCTACCTAGTGGGAAAAGGCTTTGATTATTGTTGTTGTTGTTTGTTGTTTGAACATTTTTAGTAGGCTATGTTAGCTTAACTTAATTTTATCATTATCCTTTGCCCATTATGACTTCTTCCTATTTGTTCTTTTGTGAAAACATATTATTTGCAGGTTCAATTGCGGCTTGACTAAATTGCAAGATTTCTAAAGTTGTGCTTTCATTTTCAACTACATCAATATAGTTGAAAGTAAGTATGATAAAAGTAAATTTTATATTATCAAACTCTCTTTGATTGAAATATGACCATCTTTTCTTGCATTACTATGTTGCTACATCAATATAGTGTACTTTGCTTATATTGATATGAGTATATCTTTGTTTTAGAGTGGCTGTGTTTATTAATCTTTGAGAAAAACAAAATTTTGTTACTGTAATGTATAGATGTGTTCATCTTTCATTATGAATTTTGAGTAAGCTTTTCTTTCTACTCTCTTTGATATGTAATATCATTGATATGCGTGTACTTATTAGGTGTGGTCCTTGTGCAGTATAGGGATGCCACCGATCATGAGACAGGCTAGGGGTGGAGGGAGAACTCCTGTTGAAATTGATTGAGAATCAGTTCGGGAGGAGGGAATGCCCACCCAAGGCCAAGGTAGAGGCCGTACCCGAGGCCGAGGTAGAGGTAGAGCACAAGTAAGAAGAGAAGAGAGGAGACAGTCACCGGAACCTCAAGTAGAGACAGGTGCACCCTCTGTGGCAGAAATGCTCATGGCAGGGTTTCAAGAATTAAAAGAAGAAATGACGAGACAAATTGTGAGAGAAGTACGCCGGTTAGTAGTTGGCGAGGAAGAATAAGAGAGAGTTCCGAGTAATCAAGAGATGGAGGTTGTTGAGGAAGAGGACAGAGAATGGCAACAACCGCAGGTAGCGCCTTGTGAGCCGCGGGTAGCACCCAGAGAGCTGCCAATTTGAAAATTTCTGAAGCTTCATCCACCCACTTTCTACGGAACTAGTGAGAAAGAGGATCCGCAGTACTCTGTGAGAGATGTGGTTAGAATTGGGCACATGCTGAGGTGCTCAGGGCATGAATTAGTGGAATTAGCTTCATTCTAGCTGAGGGGAGCTGCTAGAGTATGGATAGAGTCCGTACAGACCTGGTATACAAGAAGGGTGGCACCGGTGACCTGGGAAGATTTTCAGAGGGAATTCTTGGGTTAGCTTCTATCTGAACGCACCAAAGATGCAAAGCGTCAGCAATTCGAGGAGTTGTGGATGACGCCTAACATGACCGTGATGGAGTATGAATTACTTTTTACAGAACTAGCTCAATTCTCACCTGAGTTGGTTCCTGATGAAGAGTCGAGGATCAAGAGGTTCATACACCGTCTCACGGAGATGTTATTTACTGCTTTGTTACCTCAGAGGAGACAGTTTGAGACTTTAGCTCAAGCAGCAGACTGAGCCAGAATGATTGAAACCAGGAAGAGGTACGGGACTTCTATTGATCCCAAAATCAAGTTAATTACAGGCAGTGATAACCAAGGAGGTGAAAGTAAGAAGAGGAAGACCACAGGTGGAGGAGCAGGATATTCAGGGTCCGTAGGAGGACAATCCTTAACTACCACCCATGAAACGGGTACAAGTGGCAATTTTCAAGGGGGACAAAGAGTCCAAAGGGGTGAAAATGCTGGTAAAACAAGACCCCAGTGTGCGACTTGCTGCAAGTATCATTTTGGAATATGTCGGAGACTGACAGGTGGATGCTACAACTGCGGCCAGGTGGGCCATATGGGTAGAGAGTGTCCAAAGAGAAAAGAGGGTACAAGTGTGAGAAGTAATCCGACGCCGAGAAGTACACCTATTTCAGCCCCACCAGTAAGAACCGTACCACCACAGACAGCAAGTACAGGCGCAGCTAGAGGTCGTGGTGCAGGAACTAGTGGCAGAGGGCCAGGGGCAGTAGGTGGAGGACAAGCCACTACAAAAAACAGGGTGTCTAACGGCGGTTACCTACCCACAGTTATTGCCAATCGTGGTTAGATGCAATATTGCATTTCATTTAACCACGGTTGTTTACCTACACTCAGAACCGTGGGCAAAAGTGAATAAATTAAAAAAAAAATCAATTTGCAGCTTATCCCCTTTTTCATTAGGCGCCTTTTTTTTTCCCCAAACCCGCCACACTTTAGACCTAAAGAAATTCTCTCCATTATTCTGACCTAAACTCACAGAAGCACGATTTTCTCTTCAAGCAACGATGAGGGAGCAGCACGACAGCGAACGGCGAACGACAACGGTGAACGGCAACGGTGAGTCTTCTATTATTTAACATTTCGTGCAAGCCATCCTCTACAACAAAGTCAAACGCTTGATTACAAACTGGGTTTAGACTTAGATTCGCAACTTGAAAATACAAATACAATAACTTATAGAAAATAAAAATGAGATTAACCTGTATATAGAATGCTTTATGCTTAACTAATTACCCTGGTCTTGAGTTTTTGGTCGGCTTTTTTCAAGATTAGGACCATATAAGGATCAGACTTGCCCGATAAATCCGTAGGTGAAAGGTCTTGTGCCAATATCACAGTCACAGACAGTACCCCTCTCACTATCACATTTTTTTCTTGGATCTGTTTACATCACCACCCATTGTTTCATCCTTAAGAGCCTTCTCCAATATGGTATATCCGTAATTAAGACTATATAGGTTTGGAAACAGTAGACCAGGGAGGGTTGTGGGATTGAGTCCGAAGGGGATAAGACTGCTAGGAGGGGTCACAAGGGTCAAAAAGCCAGAGGAATACAGAAAGAAAGACACAGAGAGGGTTTGCTAGCTTTTGCGCCGTTGCTTGGACAGAAAAATCCTCCCACTAACTCGGACCGGGTTCGTTCCTTCCTTCCTTCACACCACATCAGCTCCTGGAATTTCTCTATTCCATATCCAGATCTTGAATTGCGGTGAGTTTGCTGCTTCAGCTCAATCATGTCTTTATGTGGTATTTGCATTTTCGTTTGATTTCGTACCAAAATATTCATCATTTCTTTTTATTGGGTTATAAATACTTTCAAAAGATACATAGTTTACAATTTAAAGATTTAAAATTATTTTATACTCAATGATTAGTGTGCTGTGGTTGGAGGATCCAAATCCATGAGACATGTTGAGAGGTCTAAAAATAAATATAGAATTTGGATTAAGGTAGCGTTGTCGCAAGGAAGATGTGTATATATTGTGAACACAGCAGATTGGTCAAAGCATAAAAATTGGGATTCTGTCTTTCGGTTATGGGAAGAGGTAATGCTAACAAATATTTGTTGGTTTCTTCACAAATTGAACTATTTGATTTCATATATATATACAGCCACATAACATTTCTGCATATATATATATGGACATGGGACAAGAGGACATTGACAGTTGAAGGAAACCTGCCATGTAAATACAGTGAGACATTGGCAGAATCTTAAGAGACCTAATCATGTGATGCTAGACTTTAATATATATATATATATATATATATATATATATATATATATATATATATATATATATATACTTGTTATATTATTGGAGAATTTGATAGCAAACATCTAAAAACTAAGTTTCATCTATAAATAAACTTTGCATGTTTCTCAAGGACCATACTGAATTTTCTGTGATCAAATGATGGTGGCTTGTATAGAGGTTTGGGTCTTACACTATTTGTTTATAATATGAATTTAATTAAACTTCATTAATCCCTATTATAGATATAATATTTTCTTAATTAGTCCCTGTTAGTATGTGTGCTCTACCTGCCATTCTTTGTGCTTCCTCTTCCATTAGCCTAGCCACAAATCCATTGAAACTTTCTTGTAGTTGTGGAGCAGTGTTTGTGGTGTAAATTTTCTGGACCAAATATCATTTTGTCAGTGTTTCTAGGGTCATAATTAATGATTCAAAATATTATATCTAAATTTATTAGAACTGATAGATTTCCACTTGTGTTTTTCAAGCTAATGGATTAGAATGGTGATTGCTGTAGTTGTTGAATCATGAATGTGAAAGAGCTTTAAAGATGCATTATAAGTTAGTATGAAATTGAGCTGTCACTTTAGTTCACTACTTAATATTCATTCTTTTCTTTTTTCCATTTTACTTGAATTGAACTTTGTACTTAATGCTTAAAGTTGCTTGATCAGAATTGCTCCAACCAGAGAAATAGAATACATGTTACAAATTAAAAAAATATATTAATTGTAAATTGAGGTGCTTCCAGAGAGTGAGATGGGTGTCAAATAACAATAATTAAATAAATAGAGGGGCATATATATAAATAATAAAAAAAGTAGTACTGCTGCGCCTGTGAAGTAAGAAGTCGTATTCTGATCAAGTAACTGTTTCGTGCTTTTTAAATTGAGGAGTGGGTTTATTGGTAACTTTCAAAATTACTTCCATTTTACTTGATGTCACCAGAAGATGAAAATGAATGTTCAAAGTATTACTATGAATTTGGAAGAACTTGCCTTACTTCACACAGAAATCTCTCAAAATAGACAAGTTTATATGATCCAAAATAGGCTTTTTATTATGGGCTATGCCTTCAGCCTGTTCTCTTTCTACTTGCGTTGGGCCCTTATGCTTACCATTTTAGGCCCAGTCCTATTGTCCCTAAGATTCTCTTTGTGTTTTTCTTTATAAATAGTGGGCTCCCACAAAAATTTTGTAAAACGTGTAACGTTGGGCCACAAAAAAAAAGAATCTGCTATAGAGAAATAGAGAAAGTAAACTAATACTAAATAGCAAATGCTTTCTCTACCCAAATTTTTGGACAAAAAACCGTGCAAATGCAAACTAGAAAAGATTCTATCTTAAAGTAAAAGAGGAAAAAGATATATTACTTTTCTTCTTGTAATTTTTGTAAGTTACTCAAATCATCTTCCATCTTCTATTTTTTTCCTCTCAAAATATGAGAAACTAACTTGTGCTAAAAAAATTTATTATTCTCTGAGGATATCATAAGAGGCTTTATTTCTTTTTATATCTATGATATGTTTAACCATTTTTGGCAGGGTGAGATTCTTTTAACTTTTACTCGGAATTTGGAGAGAATTTTTGTTTGTTTGTTGAACATTTTTGGTCCATAAATAACTTAACCATAGAAATGTGCAAAGACAGAACATGTTGGCGTCGCTTGATCTATATAGCCGACCCTACCTAGTGGGAAAAGGCTTTGATTATTGTTGTTGTTGTTTGTTGTTTGAACATTTTTGGTAGGCTATGTTAGCTTAACTTAATTTTATCATTATCCTTTGCCCATTATGACTTCTTCCTATTTGTTCTTTTGTGAAAACATATTATTTGCAGGTTCAATTGCGGCTTGACTAAATTGCAAGATTTCTAAAGTTGTGCTTTCATTTTCAACTACATCAATATAGTTGAAAGTAAGTATGATAAAAGTAAATTTTATATTATCAAACTCTCTTTGATTGAAATATGACCATCTTTTCTTGCAATACTATGTTGCTACATCAATATAGTGTACTTTGCTTATATTGATATGAGTATATCTTTGTTTTAGAGTGGCTGTGTTTATTAATCTCTGAGAAAAAAAAATTTTGTTACTGTGATGTATAGATGTGTTCATCTTTCATTATAAATTATGATGGTAATTGGATTTTTTAGGTTGACGCTATTTTATGTCGTAGTCATACATACAATTTATATGAAATTATAGAAGCTTAAGTGTTTAGTAAAAGTATAATATGTTTAGTAAAAGTGTGACAATTCTGATTAAGTCTCTCCGTAACTATTTAGGTGTAGCTATGGATAGAAGTTGGATTAGTAGGCCTCGCTATTCACTAGAATATGTTGCTGGTGTAGAAAGTTTTCTCGATTTTGCATTTTCTTGGCCTTATGTGGAAGGGATTGTGAAATGCCCATGTCTCTCATGTGGCATTAAAAAATGGTTTACAAGGGACGTTATGTTTGATCACTTGATATGCAATGGGTTCTCGTTGGGGTACACTACTTGGATTAGGCATGGTGAACGGGTAGAGGAAGAAGCCCATACTACTCATTTGGTACAAGTGGAGCAAGTAGGTGGGGAAATGCAAGATTTATTACACGATGCCTTTGGGGTCTTTAGAGAGAGAAAAATTGATGAACCAAGGTCATGCCACCATCCAAATAGTGAGGTGCACATTGGTTCCACTAGTGGAACAAATGGGGAAAATTGCAAATTTGATGACTTGATGAATGATGAAAATCAAGAATTGTATGAAGGTTGTACGAAGTATTCAAAGCTTTCCTTTTTTGTTAAGCTTTATCACATTAAATGCTTATGTCGAGTGAGTGATAAAGCTATGGGCATGATTTTGGAATTGTTGAGGGATGCATTTGAAAATGGAAGGCTTCCGAAATCGTTTTATGATGCCAAAAAGACCATAAACAAGTTGAGTCTTAATTATCAAACTATCCATGCTTGTCCAAACGATTGTATGCTATATTGGGGGGATGATGCTGAACATGACAAATGTAAAACATGTAATACTTCTAGGTGGAAGACAAATACAAGGGTGGATAGTAACAATGGGCGTGGTGGAAATAAAAAACGAAAAAAGAGACCTGCAAAGGTGTTACGCTATTTTTCACTCACTCTAAGATTGCAAAGATTGTATATGTCCACTAAAACAGCTGAGCATTTGAGGTGGCACGCTACAGATCGAAACTTAGATGGTCTTCTTAGACATCCAAGAGATGGTGAAGCATGGAAGTCATTTGATGCTCAATACCCAGGATTTGCTGAAGAACCTAGAAATCTTAGACTTGGGTTGGCTAGTGATGGTTTTAATCCTTTTGGAACAATGAGCACTAATTATAGCATTTGGGCGGTTATTTTGATTCCATACAACTTTCCACCATGGATGTGTATGAAGCCAACATCTTTAATGTTGTCTATGATCATACTTGGGAAAAAAATGCCTGGAAATGACATTGATGTGTATCTACAACCGCTAATAAAAGAATTAAATGATTTGTGGGTCGAGGGCGTTGAAACATTTGATTCTTCAACTAACCAGAAGTTCAAAATGCGGGCTGCATTGTTATGGACTATAAGTGATTTCCTAGGGTTAGGTAATCTATCTGGTTGGAATACCTACACCGGCTATGCTTGTCCATCATGTAATTTTGATCAAAAGCCTATGAAACTCACCAATTGGAAAACGTCTTGCTTCATGGGTCATCGTAGATTCTTGCCAGCACAACATAGTTATAGATTTAATCGAAATCGTTTTGATGGGACAACAGAAAGACGGGATCCTCCAATTCAACTAGATGGTGTCATGATACTGAATCAAACAGAAGGCACTAATGTGACATTTGGTAAGCCTCTAGAGTCAGATTCAGTAAGAAAAAGACCACGTGCAAGAGAGACCCAACAATGGAGAAAAAGAAGTATATTTTTTCAATTGCCATATTGGGTTAATCTTAAGTTGCGAAACAATTTAGATATGATGCACATTGAAAAAAATGTGAGTGACAATGTGTTGTATACTTTGTTGAATGAAGCTGGAAAGACAAAAGATAACTTGAATGCTCGAAAAGATTTGCAATGTTTAGGAGTGAGACAAGAGTTATGGCCAGATGCAAATGGGAAATATAAATCTGCTTGTTTTACTATGAATAATCAGCAAAAGGATGTTTTCTTACAAACATTAAAGGATGTGACAGTGCCAGATGGTTATGCATCCAACATTTCTAGATGTGTTGACATGAAGAATCGTAAAATCTCAGGCTTGAAAAGTCATGACTCTCATGTACTCATAGAGCATCTACTTCCAGTAGCATTGCGAAATGCACATATTGACCCTAAGGTTACTGCAGTTGTGGTGGACTTGTGTGTGTTCTTTAGGAAATTATGTTCTCCTGTGTTAGATATCAAAGAGCTTGACCGACTTCAAGAAAAAATTGTGATCACACTTTGTCAACTAGAGATGTTATTCCCGCCCTCTTTCTTTACAATCATGGTGCACTTGGTGGTTCACTTGGTTGATGAAGCAAAACTTGGAGGTCCAGTTCAGAATCGATGGATGTATCCTATAGAACGATATTCTTTATTTTAATTTAGTTTTATCAAAATTAAAGTATTGTTTTCATTTTTTATTTTCTTTTGTTTTGACAACTGTATGTATAGGTACCTTGGACATTGTAAGACATATGTAAGAAATAAGGCTCAAGCAGAAGGCTCTATTGCTGAGAGTTATCTAGCTGAAGAAATATTGAACTTTTGTTCAAGGTATCTAGATGACATAGAGACAAGATTTAATAGGCCGAGTGGTATTGACGATAATGTTTGTACTGAGAACTCAAGGTCACAGATGTTCCCGCAATTAGGGCGTCCAGTTGGTAGCATCTCAGACTTTGAACTAACTCCTACTGAAAGATTACAAGAACATCATTGTGTCTTGTTCAATTGTAAAGCAATTAATGCGTTTGTTCAGTAAGTGTTACACACTAATCAATCTCTTTTTAGTTTATAAAATAATGTGGCTACGTAACTAACCTAATAAAATATCTTGTAGACAATATAGAGATGACGTGAAAGCTATGCTTCGCCGTCATACTAGATCTGCGGTGGCGATTGACAAGCATGTCACAAAAAATTTTGCTAATTGGTTTAAAGATTATGTAAGATTCAATTTGTTGTAAGATATATATTTTATTAAAACACCAAGTGTATGTTGTTAAAATATTTTGTTAATTGTTTTAGATTGGCAAGAATGACAATGCAAATGTGTCGGATGATATCAAATTCCTTGCACGTGGTCCTCAATCAATGTCTAGGAGATTCAATGCAGTAAATATTAATGGCTTTAGGTTTCGAACACTAGCAGAGAAGAAGGATTGAAAACCCAAAATAGTGGTGTATGGGTCTCATCACAAACTAGATGTTAGGCAAGTGCAAAAGATGCGAATGTAGCACTTGCAAACCTCTTATACTATGGAAAGTTAGTAGATATCATCGAATTGAACTACTATGGTCATATGAAAGTTATGCTTTTCAAATGTTTGTGGGCTAACACTAGAGGCTTAACATGGAGAAAGCTAAGTTCAGTGAAAGAAGAGTTAGAAGCTTTAAAAAAGGAGCGTGAAATGGAGCAAGCTCGTATGAAAGAAAAGTTTGAAGCTTTAGAAAAGGAGCGTGAAATGGAGAAAGCTTAGCAATATCACATGGTCAAATATTTAGCTGATCACATGGGAGTAACAATACCATCTGTGATTGTTGGCGAGGTACCATGTCCTACAACACAGGTAACATAAATGTTTCTTTTCTTTACAACAATATGTTAAAATAGACACTACACATTTTTATAAAATCTAACTGTCTTTCTTGTTCTAATTATAGGCACCTGATGTAGGCAGCGCAGAAGCATCACGTCGACGATCATCTGGAGCTAGTCATGATCCATGATCTTATATATTTATGTAGTTCTATTTTGATGGTAGTTATATTTAATTAGTTTTATTTTGTTGCTAGTACTAAACTTTTTAATTGCTATTAATGTATCCTTTATATTTTGAGATTGAGAATTATGTTGTGAAGACTTTATTTTGAGTTTGAAACTTTATTAGTAGATGTTGAAGTCATCTCAAATTCTATTATGTTGTCAAGACTTCATTTTGAATTTATATGCAGATGAAACTTTATTAGTAGTGTTGAATTTATTTTAAATTCTATTAGGTTTGATTTATTTATTGTTATTGTTGCTGGAGTTTATTTATTGATGTGTAAACTCTTGAATAGGCTGAGTATAAATGATACAAAGAAACAAAAATCTAAAAATTTTTTTGTAAAAAAACGATTCCAACGGCGGTTGTAACCGTCGCCAAAGGAAACATAAACACCATAAATATGGCGACGATTGCAACCATCGTTAGAGTAAATAATCTAATGGTGGTTGGAACCGTCGTTAGAATAAATAATCTAATGGCGGTTCCGACCGCCGTTAAATTTGATTACTCTAACGATGGTTGCAACCGCCGTTAGGGTTAGTTAATTTAACGGCGGTTGGAACCGCCGTTAGGTCAAAAATATGGGAGATGAAAATGGCCCTCTAGCGACGGTTGTAATCGCCGTTAGGTCGAAAATATGACTAACGGCGGTTATTCCAACGGTTGTCTTAACCGTCGCTAGAAGTGGTCCCGACGCATCGTTCGGCAACGGTTGTGCAACCGCCACTAGAGTTCTAGCCACGGTCACACCGCCGTTAGAGGCATATTCTAACAGTGGCTAGATGCCTGTTTCCTTGTAGTGAGCGCGGGTATTTGCACTTTCTCAGCAGGACCCTCATGCATCAAATGCAGTTGTGACAAGTACCCTTATTGTTTGCTCTCTTGAAGCACGAGTCTTATTTGATTCCGGCTCCACTCATTCCTATGTGTCGCATGCATTTGCCTCTAAATTCAACAAAAGTCCGTCTAGAATGGAAGAAATAGTACTAGTCTCTACTCCAATGGGAGAATCGGTACAAGAAGAGTATGTGAACAAGTCTTGCATTGTGGAGGTCGATGGTCATGAGACTGTGGTAGACCTTCGGTTGTTGTGTATGGTTGATCTTGATGTAATCCTTGGGATGGATTCGTTGTCGTCTTGCCATGCGGTTGTGGACTGCAGAGCTAAATCCTTAAAATTCAATATGCCAAACGAGGAGCCTTTTGTTATACGGGGTGACGGAGTTGCACCATATCCAAGCATGATCTCGGCTTTAAAGGCATCCAAGTTACTTGCAAAGGGATGTAAAGGGTATTTGGCCTTGGTCAAGGATACCACGAAAGCAGTACTTTCATCGACTCAAGTATCGGCAGTACGAGAGTTCTTGGATGTATTTCCAGAAGAGTTGCCGTGGTTGCCGCCTGATCGTGAGATTGAATTTGAAATTGACCTGCAACCTGGCACCCAGCCTATCTCCACACCACCTTACCGGATGGATCTGAAAGAGTTGAAGGAGTTACATAAGCAGTTGCAAGAATTGCTTGACAAGGGTTTTATAAGACCCAGCTTCTCTCCTTGGGGTGCACCGGTCCTTTTTGTAAAGAAGAAGGACGGATCTTTGCTATTGTGTATCGATTACCGAAAGTTAAACAAGGTGACAATCCGCAACCAATACCCACTGCTGAGGATAGATGACATATTTGATCAGTTACAGGGCGCAAAGCGGTTTTCCAAGATTGATTTGTGATCTGGGTATCACCAATTAAAGATTCGAGAATTAGATATACCTAAGACCGCATTCCGGAGCCGATATGGACATTACGAGTTCTTGGTGATGTCTTTCGGATTAACTAATTCTCCTGCAGCGTTCATGGACATGATGAACAGGGTCTTCAAACCATTTCTGGACCGATTTATCATTGTCTTTATCGATGACATCTTGGTTTACTCTAAGAATTCGGAAGAACATGCAGAACACTTGAGATTAGCATTGCAGAAGTTGAGAGAAGAGAAATTGTATGCCAAGTTCTCCAAGTGTGAATTCTGGCTTGACAAAGTTGCCTTTTTGGGTCACGTGGTATCCTCAGATGGAATCCACGTTGATCCAAGTAAGGTAGAAGCGGTGAAGAATTGGTCCCAGCCTACCTCAGTTACCAAAATTCGCAATTTCTTGGGCTTGGCGGGATATTATAGAAGATTTGTGCAGGACTTCTCTAAGGTTGCTGCACCTATGACTAAGTTAACTCAGAAGGGGGTGAAATTCATATGGGATGATAAGTGCGAGCAGAGTTTTCAGAAGTTGAAAGATAGTCTCACTACCGCTCCGGTGCTGGCACTACCTGAAGGCACATGAGGGTATGTGGTATACTGTGATGCGTCGAGGATCGGGTTAGGGTGTGTCTTGATGCAGCACGGCAAGGTGATTGCGTATGCATCGCGACAACTGTGGAAACATGAGAAGAATTACACGACTCACGACCTTGAGATGGCTGCCGTAGTGTTCGCTTTGAAAATATGGAGACATTACCTGTACAGTGAGGCGTGTGAAATTTGTATAGACCACAAAAGCCTCAAATACATTTTCGAGCAGAAAGACTTGAACTTGAGACAACGTCGATGGTTAGAGTTGTTGAAAGATTACGACTGCACGATCTTGTATCATCCAGGAAAGGCTAATGTGGTAGCCGATGCTTTGAGTCAAAAATCCATGGGCAGTCTTGCTCATATAAGTGAAGGAAGGAGACCGTTGATTAGAGAACTGCATGAGCTAGAACAAACAGGAAATCATTTTGAAATTGGGAATTCTAACTCACTTCTAGCTTATTCGCAAGCTAAATCCTCTCTGGTAGAAGAGGTGAAGGCTGGACAGGATGAAGATACCGACCTCAAGCAAATCAGGGATACGGTAACTAAAGAGAAGGGGGACGACGTCCGATTCTCTATTGATGATTTCGGGATACTTCGGTTGGAGGGACGGTTGTGTATCCCTATAGTTGATAACTTGAAAGAAAGAATTCTTGAAGAAGCACATCAGACAGCTTATACAATCCACCCAGGAGCTAATAAAATGTATCATGATCTGAGATATCTGTATTGGTGGAATGGCATGAAAAGGGATGTTGCAAACTATGTAGCCAGGTGTTTAGTGTGTCAGCAAGTCAAGGCTGAACACCAGAAGCCCGTCGGAACATTACAACAGATAGAAATACCTGAGTGGAAATGGGAGAGGATAACTATGGATTTTGTGACAGGGTTGCCAAGATAACAACGTGGATTTGATTCAGTTTGGGTGATAGTGGATCGCATGACTAAGTCTGCGCACTTTCTGCCAGTTAAGACCACTTAGGGAGTGAGTCAATATGCACAAATTTATCTATCAGAAATCGTTAGATTGCACGGTGTGCCAGTGTCCATAATATCTGATAGACGGCCACAGCTCACTTCCAGGTTTTGGAAGTCATTGCAGGAAGTGTTGGGAACGAGAGTTGATTTGAGTACTGCGTTCCACCCACAGACTGACAGACAATCAGAAAGAACCATTCAGATTCTTGAGGACATGCTTCGGGCGTGTATTATGGATTTCGACAGAAGTTGGGAAAGGTATTTACCTTTGGCTGAGTTTGCTTACTATAACAGTTATCAAGCGAGTATCCAGATGGCACCGTTCGAGGCTCTGTACGGACGAAGGTGCATGTCCCCGATTGGGTGGTTTGAGGTCGGAGAGGCTAGTCTAATCGGCCCAAAATTGCTACAAGATGCCTTGCAGAAGGTGAAATGTATAAGGGAGAGATTGCTGACGACTCAGAGTAGACAAAAGTCTTATGCAGACAATCGGAGGAGAGAACTCGAATTCGCCATTGGTGAACAGGTGTTTTTGAGGGTATCACCGATGAGAGGCCTAATGTGGTTCGGTAAGAAGGGGAAGCTAAGTCCTCGGTATATCGGGCCATTTGAAATCCTAGAACGAGTTGGAAATGTGGCGTATCGGTTGGAATTGCCTATGGAATTGGAGGGGGTACATCCTGTCTTTCATGTATCGATGTTTCGGAAATATCTTCCCGATCCCTCGCACGTGATTCAATCATAAGACGTGCAACTAACCGAAAATCTGACATATGAAGAGGAGCCAGTGGAAATCTTAGATCGGCAGTTGAGAAAACTTAGAACGAAAGAGATTCCATTGGTTAAAGTACTGTGGAGGAATCACTCGACCGAAGAAGCTACATGGGAGGTCGAGGGTGAAATGCGCAAGACGTATCCTCATCTGTTCCAAGACGAAGGTTAGTAGTTTATTTGAAATTCAGGGACCAAATTTCTTAAGGAGGGAAGATTGTAATATCCGAAATATTTAATTTATTTATTATCATTATTATTTAATTTATTTTTCTTTTTGAAAGAAAAATAAATTATATTAAATAATTAGAGAGTTAAAAATAAATGAAGAAGAAAGAAATAGGGGATATATATAATTTTTCTAGGACTTAAATGAAAGGGCGATTAAAAAGGATGGGGGAAAAGATAATATAATAACTAAAATAACTAATATATTATTTGTTTTATTATTATTAATTTAAAGGGGGGCCAAACCGTGAACCCCTTTCCAGCAAGCAACACACACACACAAAACATTAAAAAAAATAATATAAATATATAATATGTTAAAATGGGGGTCAAAACCGTGACCCCCATTCCACTTAAACAAAACGCGCACACACCCCCATTCCACTAAAACAAAACACACACACACATAAAAAAAATATAATAAGGAGAAGCAGTAGCGGGCGCACGAACAGAAGCAACGAACCGAGAAAAAAACGCGAAGAAGAAGGAGAAGCTATGGATGGAGGTTTTGGGCCGGTTTCTTGCCGGAGGACGTGTGCCGGTGACCGGAAAAGGTGGCTGGAGTCTTCTTTCATCCCCACCAAGCTTTCTACCCGATTGAATCAAGGTGAGAAAGCCCCAAACTCTCAAAACCCCAATTTCTCCAATTTTGGGTATTTTAGAAATTCTTCAAATACTTCCAATCGGGGTATTTCGGGGTTAAATTTGAGCTTAGTGTCTGTTATTGAAAGCTTAGTAAGGTTCAGAATCGAAGTTAAACCGTAGGATTTGACCGGGTATGGAAATTAGGAAAATTTAGTTAGAAAATTCCTATAAATTGAATTATTGCTAGTTGGATGCATGTATAGGTTTGGATTGGAGTAGTATGGGTGTTCTAATTGCTGGAAACATACAAGGGAATAAAGCCCGAGTATTTACCGTTTCAACCGGAAACCAATCCGGTGAAAAAGAGGCGAAATACTAAGCCACCGTACAGTAAGGAGCTGTGCGGTGGGTTGGACACCTTAGTCTAGTCTGTGGTGGACACCTAAGACCCGCTAAATTGGTCCCAAGGCTCTACCTATATCGGTTATGTTTTATATATATAATTAAAGAGGTCATAGTTGAACTCTTACTCGGTAAATGCGGGGAGACGGTGGAATGGATAAGCTAAGGCCTCTTTTGAGCCGTGAATTTATTCTATTATTAGTTAGAAGTGCTTATGAACACATGAAGTGGAATTTAGACAAGTAGGAATCTCTAACCTAAGCACTTAGAGGTTCTAAGTGGCTCGAATGTGTGAAAGCCGATATAAGACAGTATTGACTTTCAAAAAGAGCAAGTAAGACGACGCAACGAACTGAATAAATAGTTCTTGGAAATATCTAGAGGGTGCATAAGCATTAGCATGTCACGTGCATGGTAGATGCTTAGTTATACGTTCTAAATTTCTTAAATATATATGTGAATGGGCATCACAGGGTAATAGGAGCTCCAGGCACTCCGAGGACTGATCAGGAGGGCCAACGAGGTGAGGGGCTCTCCCATCCCTGCCCCACAGGGTTGGATGACTACGTGGAAATGTGGATATGCGATATTGTGGCTCACCGAGCCTTATATGATACCGTGGATAGGATTGAGTCGGAATTTCATATGTGAGGGTTTATTAATATTAGAAACCCATTTAAATTGATCATCGTGCAAAGGTTTTGACCGTATGGTACATTGAGGAAAATGAACCTAGGTTGTTAAATGTGAATGAGAGTGTTGCATAATTGAAACGGGGGAAATCTAGACCTAACTAAAGAACACGTATGATATTCAGTTAGTTACAAATAGGGCGTCTTTCAAGGTTAAATATGTTAGTTGAGTTTGTTAGGTTGTCCGAGTAGATCGAGTCGGTCATCCTGGTCAGACAGACAGGATTATGACGTCAGCAAGTATGCCACATAGTGGCCATTACCTTGGTTTAAACTGAGGTCAGACAAGTTGCCGGCTATTACTCTAAGCATGTCTTGGTGTCAGAAAGTTCCTAGTGTGATCAACTAGGTTCGAACAAGAGATTGCCTTCGGGCCAGTATTCTCTCAGCATAAGGCGGGAGACAGAAATTGAATAACTACGTGTATAAGTATGTACTAATTATGGAACCATATGATATATGTTAATGATTTGTTTACATGCGGATTAATAAATATGTTAAGACCATGAATTAGGATTTTAATTGTGAATATGATACACTAATTGCATGATCACGTTAAAGGTCACAATATAAATCCGTTTCATGCGTATGTCGTTGTGCTTGCTCCCTTTCCCCAGCTGTAGTGGTACCCGCTGTTACGCCAAGGATGGGGGAGCTCCTCACTGAGTCTGTTCGACTCACCCCCTCCCCCCCGTTTACATGTTTCAGATACAGGAGGTTCAGGCGTCGGGAACGCGTCCACTTCTTCTTAAGGAGGTGGACAACTCTGAAGACCGCACGCTTAGTCCGCGTGGGTAGTGTAATTTGGATTATATAGATATGTCGTTATATGTATATATAAATCCTTTTGGATGTTGCTTTGTACATATACAAACTGCTGTATTTATATATGTCCTACTCTAGCTATGTCGGCTTCATACAGATTAAAGTTAGGTCTTGGTGTTGGGGAATATAGGCTACGATAGGATATTTATCATGTGTTAGCTATGACTTCCGCATGTGAATAGGATAGATCACACGCATTGAGGCGTGTGATCAATATGTAAATTATACGTATGTGTGGCTGAATACCTGTTTGTATGAAAATATGGCTTCCGCATGTGAATAGGATAGATCACACGCATTGAGGCGTGTGATCAATATGTAAACTATATTCAAGTGTGTAATTGAATATATGTATGACTGTATACAAGACTTCTGCATGTGAATAGGATAGATCACACGCATTGAGACGTGTGATCAATATGTAAACTATATGCAAGTGTGTGATTGAATATATGTATGACTGTATACAAGACTTCTGCATGTGAATAGGATAGATCACCCGCACTAAAGTGCTGAGCGAGCCGTGGATTGCAAACTGCTTAGGTCAATGGAAATGGATGATCGTATACATATATATTATGTATATTGTTTGTACTAGAAATGCGTGGTTATAAACATGTAAAAATGTCAATAAGGGATTAGAGGCTTACGGGATAGGAGAAATCCGACTTCCCGTGCCAGTCACGGACGTCCGTTAGGGGGTCGTGACAAAATTGATTAAAAAAAGAAAAATGAATATCATGTTTTCGAAATACTCATCGGCAAAAACTGATTAAAAAAAAGAAAAATGAATATAAAGTTTTCGAAACACTCATTGGCGAAAAATGATTAAAAAAGAAAAAATAATATCAAGTTTTCGAAACACTCATCATTGAAAACTAATTAAATAAAGAAAAATGAATATCACGTTTTCGAAACATTCATCGTTGACAACTGATTAAGAAAAGAAAAATGAATATCAAGTTTTCGAAACATTCATCGGCGAAAACTGATTTAAAAAGAAAAATGAATATAAAGTTTTCAAAACACTCATCGGCGAAAACTGATTAAAAAAAAAAAAGAAAAATGAATATCAAGTTTTCGAAACAATCATCGACCAAAACTAATTAAAAAAGAAAAATGAATATCAAGTTTTCGAAACACTCATCGATGAAAACTTATAAAAAAAAAAGAAAAATGAATATCATGTTTTCGAAACACTCATCGGTGAAAACAGATGAAAAAATGAAAATGAATATCAAGTTTTCGAAACACTAATCGGTGAAAATTGCTTAAAAAAAGAAAAATGAATATTAAGTTTTCGAAACACTCATTAGCGAAAACTTACTAAAAAAAAGAAAAATGAATATCAAGTTTTCGAAACACTCATCGAGGAAAACTGATTAAAAAAATAAAAATGAATATCAAGTTTTCAAAACACTCATCGACGAAAACTGATTAGAAAAGGAAAATAAATATCAAGTTTTCGAAACACTCATCGGTGAAAATTGATTTAAAAAAGGAAAATGAATATCAAGTTTTCGAAACACTCATCGACGAAAAGTGATTAAAAAAATGAATATTAAGTTTTCGAATCACTCATTGACGAAAATTGATTAAAAAAATAAAAATAAATATAAAGTTTTCGAAACATTCAACGGCGAAAATTGATTAGAAAAGAAAAATGAATATCAAGTTTTCGAAACATTCATTAGCGAAAACTTACTAAAAAAATGAATATCAAGTTTTCGAAACACTCATCGACGAAAACTGATTAAAAAAAGACAAATAAATATCAAGTTTTCGAAACACGAATCTACGAAAACTGATTAAAAAAATTAAAATGAATATAAAGTTTTCGAAACACTCATCGGCGAAAACTGATTAAAAAAGGAAAATGAATATCAAGTTTTTAAAACACTAATCGGTGAAGACTGATTAAAAAAAAATGAATATCAAGTTTTCGAAACACTCATCAAAGAAAACTAATTAAAAAAAGAAAAATGAATATCAAGTTTTCGAAACACTCATCGGTGAAAACTAATTAAATAAAGAAAAATAAATATCAAGATTTCGAAACACTCATCGTTGAAAACTGATTAAAAAAAGAAAAATGAATATCAAGTTTTCGGAACACTCATTTGCGAAAACTGACTAAAAAAAGAAAAATGAATATCATGTTTTCGAAACACTAATCTACGAAAACTGATTAAAAATAACAAAAATGAATATAAAGTTTTCGAAGCACTCATCGGCGAAAACTGATTAAAAAAGAAAAATGAATATCAAGTTTTCGAAACACTCGTCGACGAAAAATGATTAAAAATGAATATCAAGTTTTCGAAACACGAATCGGTGAAAACTGATTAAAAAAAGAAAAATGAATATCAAGTTTTCGAAAGACTCGTCGACGAAAACTGATTCAAAAAAGAAAACTGAATATCAAGTTTTTGAAACACTCATCCACCAAAACTAATTAAAAAGAAAAATGAATATCAAGTTTTCGAAACACTCATCGGTGAAAACTTATTAAAAAAAGAAAAAGGAATATCATGTTTTCGATACAGTCATTGGCGAAAACTGATGAAAAAAGGAAAATGAATGTCAATTTTTCGAAACATTTATTGGCGAAAACTGATTATAAAAAGAAAAATTAATATCAAGTTTTCCAAATACAAATCGGCAAAAACTGATTAAAAAAAATGAATGTCAAGTTTCTAAAACACTCATCAACAAAAACTGCTTAAAAAAAATGAAAATGAATATAAAGTTTTCGAAACACTCATTAGCGAAAAATGATTAAAAAAGGAAAATGAATATCAAGTTTTCGAAACACGTATCGGCGAAAATTGATTAAAAAAAGAAAAATTAATATCAAGTTTTCAAAATACTAATCGACAAAAACTGTATAAAAAAAGAAAAATGAATATCAAGTTTTCGAAACACTCATTAGCGAAAACTTACGAAAAAAAGAAAAATGAATATCAAGTTTTCGAAACACTCATCGACGAAAACTGATTAAAAAAATGAAAATGAATATAAATTTTTCGAAAGACTCATCGGCGAAAACTGATTAAAAAGGGGAAATTAAAATCAAGTTTTCGAAATACTAATCGGTGAAAACTGCTTAAAAAATGAAAAATGAATATCAAGTTTTCAAAACACTAATCTACGAAAACTGATTAAAAAAAATAAAAAAGAATATAAAGTTTTCGAAACACTCATCAGCAAAAACTGATTAAAAAAGAAAAATGAATATCAATTTTTCGAAACACTCATCGACGAAAAATGTATAAAAAAAGAAAAATCTATATCAAGTTTTCGAAACACTCATTAGCGAAAACTTACGAAAAAAAGAAAAATGAATATCAAGTTTTCGAAACACTCATCGACGAAAACTGATTAAAAAAATGAAAATCAATATAAAGTTTTCGAAACACTCATCGGCGCAAACTGATTAAAAAAGAAAAATGAATATCAACTTTTCGAAACAATAATCGGTTGAAAACCGATTTAAAAAAGAAAAATGAATATCAAGTTTTCGAAACACTCATATGCGAAAACTGATTAAAAAAAGAAAAAAGAATATCAAGTTTTCGAAACACTAATCTACGAAAACTCATTAAAAAAAATAAAAATGATTATAAAGTTTTCGAAACACTCATCCGCGAAAACTGATTAAAAAAGGAAAATGAATATCAAGTTTTCGAAACACTCATCGACGAAAAATGATTAAAAAAACAAAAATGAATATCAAGTTTTCTAAACACTAATCGGTGAAAACTGATTAAAAAAAGAAAAAAGAATATCAAGTTTTCGAAACACTTATTGACGAAAACTGATTAAAAAAAAGAAAAATGAATATCATGTTTTCGAAACACTCATTGACCAAAACTAATTAAAATGAATAATGAATATCAAGTTTTCGAAACACTCATCGGTGAAAACTTATTAAAAAAAGAAAAATGAATATCATGTTTTCGAAATACTCATCGGCGAAAACTGATGAAAAATGGAAAATGAATATCAAGTTTTCGAAACACTTATCAGCGAAAACTGATTAAAAAAGAAAAATTAATATCAAGTTTTCGAAATACTAATCGGCAAAAACTGTATAGAAAAATGAATATCAAGTTTTCGGATCTAATTCAGGACCTAAGGAATTGGAAACCTGAATTAAATAGGGAAAGGGATTAAATTAAAATCACATATTAGTTATTATTTATCTAATTATTAATTAATTTATTTTTAATTATATTTATTTATTTATTTATTTATTATTTAATCATTTAATTATTATAATTATTTTTTTCTTTATTTTAATTATATTTAAAGGGGAGGAAGCCGTGCGTTTTAATAAAATAAAGAAAGGAGAGTAATATAAAAAAGAAAGAGAGAGAGAGAATCGAGTAAGAGAGGAAAGAAAACGTAGAGAGAGAGAGGGTGGAGACGGACGGAGGAAGAAGAAGGAGAAGATGTGGGTTCGCCAGAAAGGTGACCGAGGAGAGCTAGCCGACACCAAAAAAAGTCACCGGAGTTCGGGTACGACGTCTCCTACATCTTCCACCAATCGAATCGAAGGTTGGTAACCCCAATTTCATTCGAAACCTTCAATTTCTCCATTTTTAGGGATTTCTTCGATTCACCTTCGATTGAATTGTTTCGAGGGTAGATTGAGACCTAGGAAGTGTTCTTGAACACTTAGTTGGGGTAAGAATCGAGACTATACCCTCGGGTTTAGCCAAATTCGAATTTTGAAGGGTTTGGGGTTGAAATTCTAATTATTTCTAAATTGGAGAAATTATTGTTAGCTTAGGAATTGAGCTTGGGTTTGAGTAAATAGGCTTGGAATGGTTTTATTGAAATTATAATGTTAAGATATTAGCCGAACAAGACCGAGGTTACTAAGGTTGAACCTTGACGTTAACGTGCCGGGTCCCTGCTCGGATTGCCCAATTACACTTTAAGGGTGATATTGAGGGCTCGAAACCTCTTCTTTTCAATCTTAAACACCCTAGAATAATTCTAAATATGCTATCAAGCATTAAGAATTATTTTAAGTACTTTCTTGTTTCTCAAGGATGGAAACTTGCGGAACAATAAAGCCTAAATTTTAAAATGGCAATTTAATTCCTTCGTAATTATTAGGAAACCTTAAGTAGGATAATTTAGAAGCATATCGAGGTTTAGAAACTCAAATCCAAGGCTCCAAAATCAATTCAAGGTGAGCAATAATTATACGAAACCAAGTGTGTAGCACTTGAGACTCCCATGGAAGAGAGGGAAGACATATAAGACCAAGAACTCGGTTCTTGGCGACGTCTAGATGCATTTTTAGGCACGAGCATATCATATGCATATGAATTGCATATAGTTTGAGATGTTAACCACATGAATGCATTCATTAGGGAACTACGACTCGTCCGGAGTGGGAGCTACTCCAGGACAAGCACAAGGAAGCCGTCCAGGTGAGGGGTTTCCCATCCTTGCCCTACAGGGCTGATTGAGGATGTGGATATGTGGTTTGTCTACTTGCCTATGTGTAAGAATAATTTAGTGGTTAACATGCTATTGTTGTTCCTAAATTGTTATATATGAAAGTATTTATTTATGTGTGTGTGACTACAGGTAAAGAGGTACTGGAGGGTATCCATGTGATGACATGAGATACGCTGAACAGTACAAGCAACGGGGTAAGTTGTTGATTGAGTCCAAGGTTTGGTTCACCCTATTAATTAGAAACTCATTAAAGAAATCGTATAGAAGTTGTTAGTAAACGTCGACGTTTTATGGTAATTGAACTTAGGGAAGACCTTAGAGCTAGGTTATGATCTAAACCAAGGGTTTGGGAACAATATGAGGATTAATACGATCTCTTAATTGATTAGTGAGTCGTAGGGATGTTCACACTACCTAGGTAAAGTCAGTTTAGGATCGTAATGGGTAGATAGAGTCAGGATCCCAGCTGAAAGCTTGGGAATATAAACAAGTTAAAAGATTTGTCCGTTGAGGCCATTGTCCTAGCCTGGCACTGGGGTCATTAAAAGACTAAAAGATTTGCCCGTTGAGGCCATTGCCCTAGCCAGGCACTAGGTTCAGTAAAAGACTAAAAGATTTGCTCTTTGTGGCCATTGCCCTAGCCTAGTACTAGGGTCAGTAAAAGACTAAAAGATTTGCCCGTTGAGGCCATTGCCCTAGCCTGGCACTAGGGTCAGTTAAAGATTTAAAATAAATTTCTCGTTGAGGCCATTGCCCTAGCCTGGCACTAGGGTCAGTTAAGTGATTTACAGTTTTCAAATGATATGTTAAAAGTGTTTGCTTGATTATGAGAAGCATGATTGAAAAGCATGATCCGTAGGTTTATCTTTGATTTTAATGTTATATTAATATTGCCTTATCGTAATATAACATTTTATAAACTGGACTTTCATGCGCATGTGATTGTGGGTGTTTTCCTTTCCCCAGCTGTAGTGGTACTCGCCGCTACGCCGAGGATGGGAAGCTTCTCACTGAGTCTGTTTGACTCACTCCCTCTGCTTCAATATTTCAGATACAGGGATCGGCCAGGCATCGACGTCCAGACAGTGATACGGACATCAGACCATCCTTACGCTCTTGTTCGCGTGGGTGGACACCTTTTGGTTATTTTGATTTCTTCGGTTGTACATATTATAAGTTGTAGGAGTTATGTATATATATTTACAGCTTTTGATATGTACCTACTCTAGAATTGTCGGCTTCACATGTACTTAAAGACAGGGTCCATTTGGGAATAAACTAGGATATATGTTTGAGTATATAAACTTCTGCATGTGAATAGGATAGATCGTACGCATTGAAGCTTTTGGTCAATATGATATGGATATATATATTATGTGTGCTTGTTGCATGTGAATAGGATAGATCGTACGTATTGAGACGTACGGTCAATATGATATTAACACTTACATTATGAGTGCTGATAAATATATCTACACATTGAGTTGAGCTGAAGCGGTATTGAGCGAACCGCGGATTGCAGGTTAATTAAGCTACCAGTGAGGTGTGGCCACTAGTATGATATATATATTGTTTATATAGCAGGGTAGTTATAGTCATGTGAATAGTAGAGGTGTCATTAAGGGCCTAGCCCTATGGGCTGGCCCGGCCCGACCCTAAAAAAATTAGGGCCAAAGCGGGCTAGGGCCGGGCTGGGCTAGCTTGCTTTTTAAAAAAAATTTAATTTTTCAAATTATGATTTAATTTAGCCTAAATTCTTAATATTTTTTTATAAAAAATTCTTAACATATTTAATCTATACTTAGTCATTTACTCATTTACTAGCTATTCACTCACTACTAATAAATCAACTATTATTTTTTGTGAAAGTAAATAACATTTTTGGCATAACAATATGTTGAAAAACACATAACAACAATATGTTGAAAAACATTATTTACACAACTAAATTAATTTTGATTAGAGATATTTTAAAAAGAATGAAAAGATATTCTAAAATTTCTTTTCAACATTTTTGGCATAAACTTGTATATAATATCTAACATTTAATTTTTGTATTAATTAATTTACAAAATAATAAAAATAAAATAAAAGACATCATAATAATAATTATTATTAAAAAACCAATTTAAAAAAGAAAAAGAAAAAAGGGCTAGCCCGGCCCGGCCCTAGGCCCTAAAAGGGCCGGGCCGGGCTAGAAAAAACTTAGCCCATTTTAAAAACGGCCCAGCCCGACCCAACCCTAAATAATTAGGGCCAAAAACGGGCTAGGGCCGGGCCGGGCCGACCCGTTTTGACACCTCTAGTGAACAGGATAAGGCTTACTGGTATAGAGGTAAAAATCTATTCCCGTGCCGGTCACACGTATTCCCGATTTGGGGTCGTGACATAATCGACGAAAACTGATTAAAAAAAAGGAAAATGAATATAAAGTTTTCAAAACACTCATCGGCGAAAACTGATTAAAAAAGGAAAATGAATATCAACTTTTCGAAACACTAATCGGTGAAAACTGCTTAAAAAAAGAAAAATGAATATCAAGTTTTCGAAACACTCATTAGCGAAAACTTACTAAAAAAAGAAAAATGAATATCAAGTTTTCAAAATACTCATCGACGAAAATTGATTAAAAAAAATAAAAATGAATATCAAGTTTTCGAAACACTCATCGGCGAAAACTGATTAAAAAAAGAAAATGATTATCAAGTTTTCGAAACACTCATCGACAAAAACTGATTAAAAAAAGAAAAATGAATATCAAGTTTTCGAAACACTCATCGGCGAAACACTGATTAAAAAAAGAAAAATGAATATCAAATTTTCGAAACACTCATCGGTGAAAACTAATTAAATAAAGAAAAATGAATATCACGTTTTCGAAACAGTCATCGTAGAAAATTGATTAAGAAAAAGAAAAATGAATATCAAGTTTTGGAAACACTCACTGGCCAAACCTGATTAAAAAAGAAAAATAAATATCAAGTTTTCGACACACTCATCGGTGAAAACTTATTAAAAAAAAGAAAAATGAATATCAAGTTTTCGAAATACTCATTGACCAAAACTAATTAAAAAAGAAAAATGAATATCAAGTTTTCGAAACACTCATCAGTGAAAACTGATTAAAAAAACAAAAATGAATATCAAGTTTTCAAATCACTAATCGGCAAAAACTGATTAAAAGAAAAGAAAAACGAATATCAAGTTTTTAGAACACTTATCGGCGAAAATTGATTAAAAAAACAAAAATTAATATCAAGTTTTCGAAATATTTATCGGCAAAAACAGATTAAAAAAATAAAAATGAATATAAAGTTTTCGAAACACTCATCGGCAAAAAATGATTAAAAAAAGAAAAATAAATATCAAGTTTTCGAAACATTCATCGGTGAAAACTAATTTAATAAAGAAAAATGAATAGCACGTTTTCGAAACACTCATCGTTGAAAACTGATTAAGAAAAGAAAAATGAATATCAAGTTTTCGAAACACTCATCGACGAAAACTGATTAAAAATAGAAAAATGAATATCAAGTTTTCGAAATAATAATCTACGAAAACTGATTAAAAATAATAAAAAAGAATATAAAGTTTTCAAAACACTCATCGACGAAAAATGATTAAAAAAAATGAATATCAAGTTTTCGAAACACTAATCAGTGAAAACTGATTAAAAAAAGAAAAATGAATATTAAGTTTTCGAAACGCTCATCGACGAAAACTGTAATATCCAGGATATTTAAATTTAATTATTATAATTATTATTTAATTTATTTTTCTTTCAAAAAGAAAAATAAAATAAATTAAAGAATTAAAGAGTTAAAATAAAATAAAAAGAAAAAATAATAGGGAATAATTAAAAATTTTTAGGACTTAAAAGAAAGGAAAATTTAAGGGCTGGGAAGGAAATGGGATTTAACAACCAATTTTTTTTTATGGACGGCAAACTGTGTAGCCTCTCATAAAAAAAGCAAATAAATAAATATATAATAATAAAATATACTGTTTTCAAAACCGGACCGGACCGGCCGGTCGGACCGGAAAACCGGCTGCCAGTCCGGTCTGGAATAACCAAAGAACCGGTCAGATATAAAACCGGTCAATAACCAAAAAAACCGGTCAATAACCGAAAAACCGATCAGAACCGGTGGTTTAGACGGTTGAAACGGTTGTTCCTTTTTTTAAAAAAATTGTGTTGTTTATGATTTAGTATTTATTGAGAATTTGTTGTGACTTATAGTTGTAAGGATTGTTTTATTTCAGTATTTATTGTTTCGTTTGTGATAAGACTTGAGACTTAAATATGTTGATCCTTGAACTTATTTGAAGAGTTTAATATGATATTGTGGTAATTTGAAACTTGTTCTATTTCTAATTATGTTTAGATCGAGATGGAAACATATAATTATGAAGTATATAATTTATTTATGATATACTTTAGTATATTTAATTAAAAATATATATTTTAAATGCCACCGATTGGACCACGGTTGGACCATTGAACTGTGAACCAGTGCCTCGACTGGTTTAATGACCGGTCCGATTTTAAAAACATTGATAAAAAATATATGGGGAGGCCAACCGTGACCCACCTTTCACTAAAATACAAAAAGAAAAAGAATATATATATATATATTAAAATAATGGGGGGGGGGGGCAAATCGTGACCCCTCATCCAATTTATTAAAGCACACATAAAAAAAAGAGAAAGAGAGCAAAAGGCAAAAGCAGCAAACACACACACACATTAAAAAAAAAGAGAGAGCAAAAACGCACGAGCAGAGGCAGAAGCGAACGGAACACCCACGCACACGAGACAGCCGAGAGAGAAGAGGAGAAGCACGCACGGCGGGAAACGGCCGGAATCACGCTGGAGAACGCGTCCCGCCACCAGTGAGGGCCACCGAAGTTCATCTTTCATCACCACTAAGCTTCCCATCCAATTGAATCAAGGTATGGAAGCCCCAATCCTTCAAAAACCCCAATTTCTCTAATTTTGGGTATTTTAGGAATTCTTCAATTCCTTCTAATCGGGGCATTTCGAGGTTAAATTCGAGCTTAGTAGGCGTTATTGAAAGCTTAGTGAGGTTCAGAATCGAAGTGAAACCGTAGGAATTGACCGGGTATGGAAATTAGGAAAATTGGGTTAGGAAATTGCTCTAAAATTCGAAATTGATAATTTGATGCATAATTAGGCTTGCATTGGAGTAGTATAAGTGTTGTAGTTGATGGAAATATACAAGGAAATGAAGCCCGAGTATTTACCGTCTCAATCGGAACCCAATCCGATGAAAAAGAGGCGAAATACTAAGCCACCGTACAGTCAGGAGCTGTGTTGTGGGCTGGACACCTCGGCCTAGTCCGTGGTGGACACCTAAGACCAACTAAAATTGGTTCCAAGGCTCTAATTATACCCAATTATATTTTTATATATAATTAAAGAGGTAGTAATTAAGCTTTTACCCAACGGATAAGGGAGACGGTGGAATGAGTAAGCTAAAGCCTCTTTTGAGTCGTGAATTTAATTCTGTTATTAGTTAAATACCCATATGAACATATGAAGTGAAATTTAGACAAGTGGGAATCTCTAACCTAAGCAATTAGAGGTTCTAAATGGCTCGAAAGTGTGAAAGTCGAATATGAGACAGTATTAACTTTCAAAAACAACAAGTAAGACGATGTATCGAACTAAATAAATAGTTCTTGGAAATATTTAGATGGTGCATGAGCATCAACATGAAACGTGCATGGTAGAAGCTTAGCTACGCGTTCAAAATTTCTTAAATATATATGTGTATAGGGCACCACAGGGTAATTGGAGCTCCAAGCACTCCGAGGACCGATCAGGAGGGCCAACGAGGTGAGGGGCTCTCCCATCCCTGCCCCACATGGTTGGATGACTACGTGGAAATGTGGTTTGCTCTATTTTGTGCAATTGTCATATGAAATTTATTTATCTGAATGAATTTGTGTTACACGTGTATGATTAGCAAGTAAACATTCAACGTGCAACAGTATATGTGCTTATATGATTAGTCTCAAGCTTATTATGTGCTATGGTGGCTCACTGAGCCTTATATGTTACCGTGGGTAGGATTGAGTCATGATTTCATATGTGAGAGTTCAGTAACAGTAGAAACCCATCACATCGATTGTCATTGCTAAGACCTTGTTCGTATGGTTTGTTGAGGAAAGCTGAATTTAGGATTGTGAATGTGAGTGAGTGTTGCATAATTGGAACGGGGGAAATCTAGGCCTAACTAATGAACACGTATAATATTCAGTTAGTTTCTAATAGGGAGTCTTTAAAGGTTAAATTTGTTAGTAGAACCTGTTAGGTTAGTTCGGGTAGATCGAGTCGGTTATCCTAGTCGGATAGACAGGATTCAGTTAACAGTAAGCATGCCACATAGTAGCCATTACCTTGGTTTAACCGATGTCAAACAAGTTACTGGCTATTACTCAAAGTGTGTCTTGGAGTCAGAAAGTTCCTAGTGTGATCAACTAGGTTCGAACAAGAGATTGTCTTCGAGCCAATATTTCTCTCAGCATAATGCGGGAGACAGAAATTGAATGCCTACGTGTATAAGTATATGTTAACTATGGAACGATATGATATATGTTATGATTGGTTTACATGCAGATTAATAAATATGTTAGGAGCATGAATTAGGATGTTAATTGTGAATATGATACAATGATTGCCTGATCATGTTAAAGGTCACAATATAAATCCGTTTCATGCGTATGTGGTTGTGGTTGCTCCCTTCCCCCAGCTGTAGTGGTACCCTCTACTGCGCCAGGGATGGGGAAGCTCCTCACTGAGTCTGTTCGACTCACCCCCTGTTTACATGTTTCAGATACAGGTGGTTCAGGCATCGGGAACGCGTCCACTTCTTCTCAAGGAGGCGAACAACTCTGAAGACCGCACGCATAGTCCGCGTGTGTAGCGTATTTTGGTTTATGTAAATAAATCAGGATGTATATGTATATATATGACTCCTTTTTTGGATGTAACTTTTGTACATATACAACTGCGGTATATATATGTCGAACTCTAGTATTGTCGGCTTCATACAGGTTAAGATTAAGGTTAAGTCTTGGTATTGGGACTTTAGGCTATGATATGGCATATATCATGTATATATATATATATATATATATATATATATATATGACTTCCGCATGCGACTAGGATAGATCACACGCCTTGAGGCGTGTGATCAATATGTAAATTATATATATGTGTGTGACTGAATACCTGATTGTATGAAAATATGGCTTTCGCATGTGAATAGGATAGATCACACGCATTGAGGTGTGTGATCAATATGTAAACTATATGCAAGCGTGTGATTGAATATATGTATGACTGTATACAGGATTTCTGCATGTGAATAGGATAGATCACCCGCTCTAGAGCGCATGATAAATATGTATACTATATGAACGTGTGAGTGATTATGTGTATATGTATAGACTGAAGCGGTGTTGAGCGAGCCGTGGATTGCACGCTACTTAGGTCACCGGATATGGATGGCCATAAATACTATATATTGTTTGTATTAGAAATGGGTAATTATAAACATGTGAAAATGTCAATCAGGGATTAGAGGCTTACGGGATAGGAGAAATCTTACTTCCCGTGCCGGTCACGGATGTAATACCCAAGAAACTTTTCGAAGTTCAAAATAAAATAAAAGGGAAAGAAAGGAAGTAGAAAATAATTTTTAGGATTTAATTCATGACCTAAAAAATTGGAAACCTAAATTAAATAGGGAAAAGGGATAAAATTGGAATTTATTTTTCAGCCTTACTTATTTAATATTATTATTTTTATATACTAGAAAATAAAAAAATAAAAATTTAATTGGAAAGAGGAGGGATTTAATTGGGGATTTTTTTTCAAACTCTTCTTTATTATAATTATTATTATTAGAAATTAGTTACTTATTTATATTATTTTTATTTTTATTATTTAGTTATTTTATTTTTGAATTTAATTAATTTTGTTAAATAAGGCAGTGGGGTGCCGTGGGTATAAGGTTGAAAGAAAGAAAAGAAATTAAGAAAGGAAAAGAAGAAGAAAGGAAAGGTGAGAGAGAGAGAGACGTGAGAGCACACAGAGAAAAAAATGAAAATGAAAGAAGAGAGAGAGGGAGAAGATGTGAAGGAGGAAGAAGAAGGACAAGAGGGAGGATCTCGCCGGAAAAGTCACCGGAGCTCGGGTACGACGTCTCCTATACCTTCCACCAATCGAATCAAAGGTTGGTAACCCCAATTTCATTTGAAACCCTCAATTTCTTCATTTTTAAAGATTTCTTCGATCCACCTTCGATTGGATTGTTTTGATGGTAGATTGAGACCTAAGAAGTGTTCTTGAACACTTAGTTGAGGTAAGAATCGAGACTATACCCTCGGGTTTAGCCGAATTCGAATTTTGAAAGGTTTAGGGTTGAAATTATAATTTTTCCTAATTTTGGGAAATTATTGATAATTAGGAATTGAGCTTGGATTTGAGTAAATAGGCTTGGATTGGTATTATTGAAATTATATTATTGAAATATTAGCTGAACAAGACCCGTGAAGAGCTGGCCTGATGTTACTAAGGTTGAACCTTGACATTAACGTGTCGGGTCCCTGCTCGGATTGCCCAATTACACTTTAAGGGTGACATTGAGGGCTCCAAACCTCTACTTTTCAATCTTAAACACCCTAGAATAATTCTAAAAATGTTATCAAGCATCAAGAATTATTTTAGGTACTTTCTTGTTTCTCAAGGATGGAAACTTGCGGAACAATAAAGTCCAAATTTTAAAGTGGCGACTTTATTTCTTCGTAATTATTAGGAAACCATAAGTAGGATAATTTAAAAGTATATTGAGGTTTAGTAACTCAAATCCAAGGCTCCAAAATCAATTCAAGGAGAGTGATAATTGTACGAAACCAAGTGTGAAGCACTTGAGACTCTCATGGAAGAGAGGGAAGACGTATAAGACTAAGAACTCGGTTCTTGGCGATGTCTAGGTGCATTTTTAGGCACGAGCATACTATACGCACATGAGTTGCATACAGTCAAGATTGTTAACCACATGAATGCAATTGTTAGGAAACCATGATTCGTCCGGAGCGGGAGTTACTCTAGGACAAACACAAGGAAGCCGTCCAGGTGAGGGGTTTCCCATCCTTGCCCTACAGGGTTGATTGAGGATGTGGATATGTGGTTTGCCTACTTGCCTGTTTGTAAGAATTGTTAAGGTTAACATGGTTTTGTTGTTCCTAAACTGTTATCCATGAAAGTATTTGTATATGTGTGTTTGACTACAGGTAAAGAGGTACTGAAGGGTATCCATGTGATGACATGAGGTACGCCGAACATTACAAGCAAAGGGGTAAGTTGTTGATTGAGTCCAAATTTCGGTTCACCCTATTAATTAGAAACTCATTTAAGAAATCGTATAGAAGTTGTTAGTGAACGTCGACGTTTTATGGTAATTGAACTTAGGGATGACCTTAGAGCTAGGTTATGATCTAATCAAGGGTTTGGGTATTATATAAGGATCAAAAAGATCTCATAAATTGATTAGTGAGTCATAGGGAGGTTCACACTACCTAGGTAAAGTCAATTTAGGATAGTAATGGGTAGATAGAGTCAGGATCCCAGCTGAAAGCTTGGGAAGAGAAACAAGTTAACAGATTTTCCTGTTGAGGCCATTGCCCTAGCTTGGTACTAGGGTCAGTAAAAGACTAAAAGATTTGCCCGTTGAGGCCACTGCCCTAGCCTGAAACTAGGGTCAGTAAAAGACTAAAAGATTTGCCCGTTGAGGCCATTGCCCTAGCCTGGTACTAGGGTCAGCAAAAGACTAAAAGATTTGCCCGTTGAGGCCATTGCCCTAGCCTGGCACTAGGGTCAGTTAAAGATTTAAAAGAAATTGCCCGTTGAGGCCATTGCCCTAGCCTAGTACTAGGGTCAGTTGAGTGATTTACAGTTTTCATGATGACATGTTTAATATGTTTGCTTGTTTATGAAAAGCATGATAGAGGAGCATGATCCGTAGGTCTATCCATGATTTTATGTTATATTAATATTTCTTGATCGTAATATAACATTTGATAAACTGGATTTTCATGCGCATGTGATTTTGGGTGTTTCCCTTTCCCCAGCTGTAGTGGTACCCTCCGCTACGCCGAGGATGGGAAGCTTCTCACTAAGTCTGTTTGACTCACTCCCTCTACTTCAATGTTTCAGATACAGGTATCGGGCAGACGTCGACGTCCAGACAGTGATACAGACATCAGACCATCCTTTATGCATTAGTTCGCGTGGGTGGACATCTTTTGGTTATTTTGATTTCGTTTGTTGTACATATTTTAAAGTTGTAAGTGTTGTAAATATTTACAGCTTTTTATGTACGTTCTCTCTAGACTTGTCGACTTCACATGTATTTAAAGACATGGTCCAGTTTGGAGAAAACTAGGATATATGTATGAGTATATAAACTTCTGCATGTGAATAGGATAGATCGTACGCATTGAGGCGTACAGTCAATATGATATGGATATATATATATATATATATATATATATATATATATATTATGTGTGCTTGCTGCATGTGAATAGGATAGATCGTACGTATTGAGACGTACGGTCAATATGATATGAATATTTACCTTATGAGTGCTGATATATGTATTTATATAGTGAGTTGAGCTGAAGCGATATTGAACAAACCGCGGATTGCAGGTTAATTAGGCCACCAGTGAGGGGTGGCCACTATTATGATATATACATATTGATTGTATAGCAGGGTAGTTATAGTTAGGTTCACAGGGTAAGGCTTACGGGTTTAGAGGTAAAATTCTAATCCCGTGCCGGTCACGTACTCCCGATTTGGGGTCGTGACAAACTTGGTATCAGAGCCAGGTTATCTTTAAACTGTATCAAGTTTTCGAAACACTCATTGGCGAAAACTTACTAAAAAGAGAAAAATGAATATTAAGTTTTTGAAACACTCATCGACGAAAAATTATTAAAAAAATAAAAATGAATATCAAGTTTTCGAAACACTCATCGGTGAAAACTAATTAGAAAAACAAAAATGAATATTACGTTTTCGAAACACTCATCGGCGAAAACTAATTAAGAAAAAGAAAAATGAATATCAAGTTTTCATAACACTCGTTGGCGAAAATTGATTAAAAAAAAGAAAAAAGAATATCAAGTTTTCGAAATACTAATCGGCGAAAAAAGATTAAAAAAAGAAAAATGAATATCAAGTTTTCAGAACACTCACCGGAGAAAATTGATTAAAAAAAGAAATATTAATATCAAGTTTTAGAAATACTCATAGGCAAAAACTGATTAAAAAAAGAAAAATGAATATAAAGTTTTCGAAACACTCATCGGCAAAAAATGATTAAAAGAAGAAAAATGAATATCAAGTTTTCGAAACACTCATCACTGAAAACTAATTAAATGAAGAAAAATGAATATCACGTTTTCGAAACAATTATCGTTGAAAACTGATTAAGAAAAGAAAAATGAATATCAAGTTTTCGAAACACTCATCGGCGAAGACTGATTAAAAAACGAAAAATGAATATCAAGTTTTCGGAACACTAATCTACGAAAATTGATTAAAAAAAATAAAAATGAATATAAAGTTTTCGAAACATTCATCAGCGAAAATTGATTAAAAAAATAAAAATGAATATCAAGTTTTTGAAACACTCATCGACGAAAAATGATTAAAAAAAGAAAAATGAATATCAAGTTTTCGAAACACTAATCGACAAAAACTGATTAAAAAAAGAAAAATGAATATCAAGTTTTCGAAACACTAATCTACGAAAACTTATTAAAAAAAATAAAAATGAATATAAAGTTTTCTAAACATTCATCGGCGAAAACTGATTAAAAAAATGAATATCAAGTTTTTGAAATACTAATCTACGAAAACTAATTAAAGAAAATCAAAATGAATATAAAGTTTTCTAAACACTCATCGGCGAAAACTGATTGAAAAAGAAAAGTGAATATCAAGTTTTCGAAACACTTATCAACAAAAAATGATTAAAAAAAGAAAAATAAATATCAAGTTTTCGAAATACTCATTAGCTAAAACTTACTGATCGCACCCGTCGCAAGGTTGACCAAATTAACCGAATTAAAATGCAATATAGTAGCGCAATCCGGATCGTTTTCACTCAAGGAGCCTTTATCTAAGATGCTAGGCTAAACTAAGTATCAAAAACATGAAATTAATAAACTAAAGTGAAGTGTTGGGTTTTTAAGCTATCTACTAAATGAGAAAAGCAATAAAAGTAAACTTAAATGTAAATAAAGAGAACCTAAATTACTATTTTTGGTATTTTTCTTGAATAGGCTAATTGAAAAGAGGTTGGAATTAATATTGAAAATGCCCTTGGAAATGGAATTATGGCTATTAGAGTTCAAATTAATATGGGAATTAATATTTCACTAAGTCTTAAGGGAAAACCTCAAAGTACCACTTGAGTCTTGTGTTCTTTCTTAATAATCACTCCTACTACCATAGCTAGCAATTACTCCAAAAGACACAATTAAAAATCACTTAGTGTATGATTAAAATTAAACAAAAGCAACTTGTTCCTCTACTAAAAATTGCTCAACCGAGACAATCAAATACAAGCATAAAAGATTATATTCTCTAGTCATGAACATGATAGAAAATACTTTCTAATTGCATTGAAAAGGCAATATTTCTATACAATCATCAAGTTGCCAAAATCAATCTAAATCATAACCACTCAATACACATAGATAATGTACCCATAAATCTAATATTCTAAATTGCATAAAGATAAATCCTAAGCCTAGGAAATGAAATATACAATTTAAAATTAGGTATTGAGATAAAATAACTCCCCTTTGTAGAATGGGAACTCAAGCCCTAATCTCCATCTCCAAGAAGCAAGGAAATTTAGCCACACATTGAGAGAGATGCTACAATATCCCTCACTCTTTCAACCATGATGCAAGAAATAGAAGAATATATGATAATGATGGTGTGGAAACAGAGAAGATTTTGGTGAATGTGGTGAAGTGATGATGATGAAATTGTAATGAGTGGGGTGATGGAGTGGCGTGAGAATGGAAGAGAAGTGAGTAGGTTGAAGGAGAAGATGAAGTGGAGTGGAGGTGATGGTATGGCGTGAGGAGAAGAGGAATGGAGGTGAAGAGATGAAAACCAAGTAAGAATATGGAAGGGGAGGCGTTGAACAGAGGAGAAATTTTTTTTGGGGAAAAATTTTGCTGCCTTCCCTCCAATGTGTAGCATAGGTAAAAATGTGGGAAGGTGGATTTGGGCCTTGGGTCTTCAATTTTTTTGGGCTTTAAATTCTTATGCTTTGGCCTTTGAACTCTTCTTTTTTTTTTCTTTTTCAAGATAACCTACAAAGTAAAAATAAGCCCAATATAAAATAATCATTCTAAAATATTTTAATTAAAAAGCAATCACAAAAATATAACAATTTAACCATTGTTAGTATTATTTTCATGTAATTACTCTTTAACCAAATTTATCATAATTGATGCAATTAAGCCCAATAAAATATAATAAGAACCCTAAAATAAGATAGAAAATATTATACAAAATAGGGACTTATCACTTACGAAAAAAAGAAAAATGAATATCAAGTTTTCGAAACACTCATATGCGAGAACTGATTAAAGAAAATGAATATAAAGTTTTCGAAACACTAATCTACGAAAACTGATTAAAGAAAACAAATGAATATAAAGTTTTCGAAATACTCATCGGCGAAAAATGATTAAAAAAAGAAAAATGAATATCAAGTTTTCCAAACACTCATCGGAGAAAACTAATTAAATGAAGAAAAATGAATATCACGTTTTCGAAACACTCATCGTCGAAAACTAATTAAGAAAAGAAAAATGAATATCAAGTTTTCGAAATACTCATCGACGAAGACTGATTAAAAAAAGAAAAATCAATATCAAGTTTTCAAAAAACTAATCAACGAAAACTGATTAAAAAAAAATAAAAATGAATATAAAGTTTTCGAAACACTCATCGGCTAAAACAGATTAAAAAAGAAAAATGAATATCAAGTTTTTGAAACACTCATCGACGAATAATGATTAAAAAAAGAAAAATGAATATCAAGTTTTTGAAACACTAATCGGTGAAAACTGATTAAAAAAAGAAAAATGAATATCAAGGTTTTGAAACACTAATGTATGAAAACTGATTAAAAAAAATAAAAATGAATATAAACTTTTCGAAACACTCATTGGCGAAAAATGATTAAAATTGAAAAATGAATATCACGTTCTCGAAACACTCATCGTTGAAAACTGATTAAGAAAAGTAAAATGAATATCAAGTTTTCAAAACACTCATCGGCGAAGACTGATTAAAAAAAGAAAAATGAATATCAAGTTTTCGAAACACTAATCTACGAAAACTGATTAAAAAAAAATAAAAATGAATATAAAGTTTTCGAAACACTCATCGACGAAAACATATTAAAAAAGAAAAATGAATATCAAGTTTTTGAAACACTAATCGGCGAAAACTGATTAAAATAAGAAAAATGAATATCAAATTTTTGAAACACTAATCGACGAAAACTAATTAAAAAAAAGAAAAAAGAATATCAAGTTTTCGAAACACTTATCGGCGAAAACTGATTAAAAAATGAAAAATGAATATCAAGTTTTCGAAACACTCATATACGAAAACTGATTAAAAAAATAAAAATGAATATAAAGTTTTCGAAACACTCATTAGCTAAAACTTACTAAAAAAAGAAAATTGAATATCAAGTTTTCAAAACACTCATCTGCGAAACCTGATTAAAAAAATGAATATCAAGTTCTCGAAACACTAATCTACGATAACTGATTAAAAAAAATAAAAATGAATATAAAGTTTTCGAAACACTCATCGGTGAAAACAGATTAAAAGAAGAAAAATGAATATCAAATTTTCAAAACCCTAATGTAATACCCGAGAATATTTTAACTAGCATCATTAGTTAAATTAAATCAATTAATTTAAAAGAGGGAAATGAGATGAAAAAATACACTAGCCTAACACTTATTATGTTGTAAATATAAAATTTTTAAATCCTAATATTTCTATTTTTCTTTTTATTTATTAATAAATCAGACTTATTTTCTTTTGATATGTATATATTAATTTATTTTATATATATATATATATATATATATATATATATATGTAAAAAGGAAATAAGAATTCTTTTTTTTTTTTCTGTAATATATATATATATATATATATATATATATATTAATTTATTATAATATATATATATATATATATTAGATAAAGAAGAATAAAAGAGAAAAGAAAGAGAGCAGAGAGAGGCGTGAGATTGACGAGAGAAAGAGACGCACGGAAAGGGAAGGTAACGCGAGAGAGAGAGAGGGCTGAAGCACTGACACGGAGGAAGGCCGGAGCTGGACGGAGAGGACGCGTGGGGTGGCCGGACGTGCGAGCCGGAGCCGGAAAACGCCGTCTTGTGGCTGGAGGAGAGAGAGAGCTCGGGTTAGAGAGAGAGAGCAAAGGGAGAGAGCTTTCTCGCCGGAAAACGTCGTCTCTTCACCGGGGAAGGTAGCTGGGAGTCTCCTCTACTCCATATCGTCCTTCTAACCGGTTGAATCGAGGTGAGAAGTCCCGAAACTCTCAAACCCCAATTTTATCAATTTTAGGGATTTTTTGAAAGACCCCAATTGATTCAATCTGAGTGTTCTGGGTCCTAAATTGAAGTATATGCATGTTAGGGAGTGAGTTGGAAGCTTAGGAACCGGAACCAAATTGATGGAATTTATCCGGGTTGGAAAAAGTGTAGGAAAATGTGGTTGTTAAGGTTTAAGGGTGTTGTGGAATGTTTTGGGGTGCATTGAAAGGTTGAATGATAATTATATAATTGTTAAAAATTATTGGAATGTACGAGGGATTAAAACCCGAGTAATTCCCGCTTCACCCGGAACCCCGTTCGGGGAAAAAAAGACAATTTGCTAGTTTTACGCGCATTCGGGTATGTGTATTCATGTGTAGGTGAAGTGTTCAAGGTTAGTTTGATAAATGCAAAACTTGGACAAGTAGGATTTATGATTCTCTTCAGCCATAAATTCAAGACTTGGGTAATGGAAGTTCATATGGATACATAGAGGTGGGATTGGGTAACCTTGCATTTCCAAGTCAAAGCTTCCGAATAGTGTGATTAAGAAATGGCTGAACACGAATAGAAGCATGCTAGGTGTTCTGAAAACTAGTTGAGGGCATTCCAAGCCAACAACTAGTCTATGGAATTAATTAGAAAGAACATGAGCATTAGCGTTACATGTACACTATAGTGGTTGAAATTGCAAGTTTCTGAATCTCTCAAGTATATGTGTATAGGGCACCATACTGTGAGTGGACTTTCGGGCGTACCGAGAGCCGATCAGAGGGGCCAACCAGGTGAGGGGTTTTCCTATCCTTATCTTATAGGGTTGACTGCGGATATGGATATATGGTTTGCCTTCTTGCATATTTGTAGGAATTACATGTTAGATAACATGCTATTGTTGTTTCTAAATTACAGTATATGTGAAAATGTGCTATATGTGTGTTTGTGAATTGTAAAAGCGATGGTGGCTCAAGGAGCCTTATATGAAAAGAAGGTCCACGGGACCTATACGATATCGGGGGTAGGATCGAGTAAATACTATCCGAAGGGTGTGGTTTTGTATGTAAGTCCTTAAAGAGAATAAACCTTGGTGACTTTGTTCTGAACCAAGAGTCCGAATTAGAACCACTTGGAAATCTAGATTTGCCTAAGAAGAAGTAAAACGAACAAGTAGTGGTCCATAGGGGTCATTTATGGTACAACGCGGGAACCGAGTCTATCACGGGTGGTCCGGGTAGATTGAGTCTCTTGTCTTGAGTCAACCCACAGAAATATAGTGTATATGAGTTCACCACATTGTGGCTATTGCCTTGGGTAAACCGAGGTCAGATGAGTCGCCGGCTATGCTCCAGGTGAAGTCTTGGGGTCAGATTATTGTTCCAAGTATAGTCTTGGGATCAGGGGTTCCTAGAATGATCAACTAGGTTCCCATATTGCTCACATGAGATATTGCCTCCGGGCCAGATTCTCTGCTAACGGAGATATTGCCTTCGGGCCAGTTTATGATTACGGTTGATTGAATACGGGTGACCACTTAGAATTATATGTTAAACTATGATATGATGTATGTGTGAATTTAAATGTATGTAAATTCATGCTTTAAATTCTTTATTGTGAATATGATATAACCTAATTGCCTGACCACTTAATATATGGAAACTCAAACCTGTTATATGCGTATGTGTTTGTGATTGACTTCTCTTCCCCAGTTGTAGTGGTACCCGCTACTACACCAGGGATGGGAAAGCCTCTCACTGAGTTCGTTTGACTCACCCCAATGTTAAATGTTACAGACACAGGTGGTCTAGGCATCGGGAGCGCTTCCACTTCATCTCAGGGAGGCGGAAAGACTTAGAGGCCGCACGCATTGTTCGCGTGGGTAGTATTGATATATGTGTTTTGTCAGGATGTATATGTATATGATTCTTTTGGTATAGCATTGTTTTGTACAGTTGCTCAATGCATATATGTATATGTCACACTCTAGAACTGTCGGCTTCATACAGATTAGAGATTGGTCTTGTTGTTGGGGATATAGGTTGTGATATGATGAATATCATGTGTATATATATATATATATATATATATATATATATATATATATATATATATATATATATATATATATATGAATGTGACCTCTGCATGTGAATAGGATAGATCACACGCACTGAGCGTGTGGTCAATATGTAAATTTATATATATGTGTGACTGAATACTTGATTGTATGAAAATACGGCTTCTGCATGTGAATAGGATAGGTCACACGCATTGAGGCGTGTGATCAATATGTAAATTATATGCAGGTGTGTGATTGAATATATATGCTTGACTGTATACAGGGATTCTGCATGTGAGTAGGATAGATCACCCGCCATGAGGCGCGTGAACAATATGTATACTATATGTATATGTGATTGATTATGTGTATATGTATAGACTAAAGCGGCGCTGAGCGAGCCGTGGATTGCGTGCTACTTAGGTCACCGGATAGGGATGACCATATTTACTATATATTGTTGGTATTAGGAATGGGTAGTTACGCATATATAAAAATGTCAATCAGGGATTAGAGGCTTACGGGATAGGAGAAATCCTACCTCCCGTGCCGGTCACGGACGTCCGATAGTGGGTCATGACAACTAATCGGTGAAAACCGATTAAAAAAAGAAAAATGAATATCAAGTTTTCGAAACACTAATCGACGAAAACTAATCAAAAAAAAGAAAAAAGAATATCAAGTTTTCGAAACACTTATCGACGAAAACAGATTAAAAAAAGAAAAACGAATATCAAGTTTTCAAAACACTAATCTACGAAAACTGATTAAGAAAAATAAAAATGAATATAAAGTTTTCGAAACACTCATCGGCGAAAACTGATTACAAAAGAAAAATGAATATCAAGTTTTCGAAACACTCATCGGCGAAAAGTGATTAAAAAAAGAAAAATGAATATCAAGTTTTCGAACCACTAATCGGTGAAAACTGATTAAAAAAAGAAAAATGAATATCAAGTTTTCAAAACACTAATCGACGAAAACTGATTTAAATAAAGAAAAATGAATATCAAGTTTTCGAAACACTTATCGGCGAAAACTGATTAAAAAATAAAAATGAATATTAAGTTTTCGAAACACTAATCTACGAAAACTGAATAAAAAAATAAAAATGAATATTAAGTTTTCGAAACACTAATCGGCAAAAACTTATTAAAAAAAGAAAAATGAATATCAATTTTTCAAAACACTAATCAACGAAAACTGACAAAAACAAATAAAAATGAATATAAAGTTTTCGAAACACTCATTGGCGAAAACTGTTTAAAAAATAAAAATGAATATCAAGTTTTCGAAACACTAATCGACGAAAAATGATTAAAAAAAGAAAAATGAATATCTATTTATCGAAACATTTATCGGCGAAAACTGATTAAAAAAGGAAAAATGAATATCAACTTTTTGAAACACTAATCTACGAAAACTGATTAAAAAAATAAAAATGAATATAAAGTTTTCGAAACACTCATCATCGAAAAGTGATTAAAAAAAGAAAAAAATGAATATCAAGTTTTCAAAACGCTAATCTACGAAAACTAATTAAAAAAAATAAAAATGAATATAAAGTTTTCGAAATACTCATCGGCGAAAACTGATTAGAAAAGAAAAATGAATATCAAGTTTTCGAAACACTCATCGACGAAAAATGATTAAAAACAGAAAAATGAGTATCAAGTTTTCGAAACACTAATCGGTGAAAACTGATTAAAAAAGAAAAATGAATATCAAGTTTTGGAAACACTAATCCACGAAAACTGATTAGAAAAAAGAAAAATCAATATCAAGTTTTCGAAACACTTATCGAAGAAAACTGATTAAAAAAGAAAAATGAATATCAAGTTTTCGAAACACTAATCCACGAAAACTGATTAAAAAAAATTAAAATGAATATAAAGTTTTCGAAACACTCATCGGCGAAAACTGATTAAAAAAAAAGAAAAATGAATATGAAGTTTTCAAAACACTAATCTACGAAAAATGAATAAAAAAAATTAAAATGAATATAAAGTTTTTGAAACACTAATCGGCGAAAACTGATTAAAAAAGAAATATGAATATCAAGTTTTCGAAACACTAATCTACTAAAACTGATTAAAAAAATAAAAATGAATATAAAGTTTTCGAAACACTCATCGGCGAAAACTGATTAAAAAAGAAAAATGAATATCAAGTTTTCGAAACAATCATCGACGAAAAATGATTAAAAAAAGAAAAATGAATATCAAGTTTTTGAAATGTGAAAACTGATTAAAAAAAGAAAAATGAATTGTAATACCCCGGAAAATTTTGAGGATTTAAGAATGATTTATTTAAAATTTTTTTTTAGGATTAAAGAAGGATTTATTCCGGGGCTAGGAATTTAAAACTTTTAAAATATATATATATAGAAGAAAAAAAGTATGAAAGTTAAAAAGGAACTGGGGACTAAAACGAAGGAAAACATAGAGTTGGAGGATGGAGGGACTAAAGTGAAGAGAAAACTTGTTTCTCCCCACTTACACCCCTTCCACGCCACTCACACACACAATCAGAAAAGAAAAAGAAAGGAAAGGAGAGACGTCGTGTCGTGCCCGCCATGTGGCCTGGTTGGGTAATGGACGAGTGGGCTCAAGTTATTGCCCCGCAGCAAGGGGTCAGGACGTGCCACGTGGTGGCTACGTATCAGTTGTTTGATAGATAGAAGTTGATTGTGTTTGATTAATAGAATTGTCACAAGGTCACTAGTACCCAAGTGAAGGGGTTAAGTATTGTTTGATTAACAGAATTGTCACGAGGTGACCAGTACCCAAGTGAATGGGTTAAGTATGCTTTGCCACGTGGTGGCCAACAAACCGAATGTACGGGTTTGAGGTAGAAAAGCCATGTAGTGGCTAGTAAATACCCCAGAGTGGGGGAAGTTAAGTAGATGTATGTTATAGTATCTGCGTGTACTTAAAGAATTGTCTGCGTTTGCATATTATTGCTAATTGTGCAGCGGAGTGGTGACGTACAGGATTACGTCATCACAACATCTTGTTTGATTCGGGTATGCTGAACGTGAGAAGACCGGTAAGTAAAAGCCGGCACTATATGTTACGTGTTTAATTGTTGATTGATGACGTGGAATAAACTGCTGCATGTTTATAGTTATTAAATGCATGTGAGTGTTTGGGTGAAATTTCGGTTGTTGTGTGATCACCAAGAATGTATGCTAACAACAGTAACTAGTTGTTTTTGCATGTAGTTGTGTATGACTCCCAAACCCAGCGCTATGGTACCCACCTTGCGCCGGGGATGGGAGAGTCCTCATTGAGTCGCGTGGTCAAGACTCACACCTCATTTTTACTACACAGAGACAGGTTAAGTACAGGTGGAAGAAGTCTCGGTGGAACGAGGGTTGAGCAACACTTTTCCAAGACCCACAACTTGTTCATGTGGGTGAATAAAGTGTAATTGTAATTTAATTTACTTTATTATTGTATCATAAAGTAAAGGGTAGACGTACCCAATTATATTGTATCACTAAATCTAGAACTGTCAGCTTCACACACCTTAAAGATCAGGATCCGTTAGATTACAATACAGGGAAAACTTGTTTCCAAAAATATATATATATACATATATTTGTTGCATGTGAATAGGATAGGCAGCATCTTCGGATGTGTAGCCAGTACACAGGTTATATATTATGTGTGTTTTCCTATATCTATATCCTGAAGCGGCACTGGCCGTGGATTTGCTTGCCTATGATAGGCCACCATTTTCGGTGTACCCATGGTATTATACTGCATGTGGATGTATTTTCAATAATAGATATTCTGTCAATTAGGTGATACGGATTACAGGCATACGGATATTCCCTGTGCCTGTGCCGATCACGGTCCTCTAAACGGGGTGATAATACCAATATTTACCCTTGTATCTTTTGGCATTTGACAAGCTTTTGTTGAGTTTAAAGAGTCATTATGCATGATTTAATGTTATTCAAGGGCACTTAAGGACTTAAATCACAATCTTGCTAATTCCATGTTTTTATTGAATAACTTGTGATAATTCTCTAGTTTTATTAACTTGAGGGCCTCACAATTGTTTTGGTTGATTTGTAGGTCAACTAGCTTGAGGAATAGCAAGGATTCAAGTGCTAGAGGTCGAGAAAGAAGTTGGAAAGTGAAGCCGGTACAAGATTTGAAGCTTAGAGGCATTTTTGGGCCTATTCTGCTGTTCCACCCGCTGCCAGCGGGTAGCCGTGCAAGCTGGCAGCGGGTGGATCTCAGTTTAAAGGGAAACGTGCGTTTCGAGTAATTCACCCGCTGCCAGCGGGTACACCAGTTCTGCACAATTTTCTCGCGATTTTAAGAGCTGAAACGGATTGTGGGCCCATTTTCTCAATGTTTTACCACAAGGGGAGCATACTAGGTCGGATTAGAGGGAATATTCTGAGGTTTTAGAGGCCCTTAACCTAATTTGGAGAGAAAAACCCACGATTTTTACACACATTCATCACACAAGCTCTCATCCTCTCAAGTCTCTCCACATTTCCAGCCACACTCACCATTTTCTCTTCATCTTCTCCACTCTCCACACCTATTCAGACCAAATTCCAGCAACCTCCATCATCATCCATGGCTAAGCAAGGGTTGGAGGAGCTTGGTGAAGCATTTCTCCCATCCATGAGTGGCTAAACTTCTTGTGCTTTGGAGGAGGATGATTAGGGCTTGAGCTATGGCATCCAATAGGGAGTTTTTCTTGTTTTCCTACTACTTCTCTTTATGGATTCATGTTTATCTTGTTGATATTGATGAGTTTGTATTGATTGTGGCTCCATGGTTGTGGAACTCAACTAGGTTGTAGTTGGATGTTAGAAATTTAAATAGACTAGTGATTTGTATTTTGATTCTCCCATTGTGGGTTTTGATTACATTGGATTTGGTTGAATCTTATTGTAATTTTTAATTCATTGTGGAAGTCACTCTAATGACAATGGTAATTGTTGAGTTGAATTCTAGTTTATGTTAAATTCCTCATTTGCTTCATTGATGGTATTTGATTAGGTTTGTTAATTGTCCGGTTGGTTAATTGCATCCTCTAATTAAATTACCTAGGTTTAGTGGTCACTAAACTACTTTAGGAAATGGCCTTTCATTGATTAACTCCATACTTTTTGATAGCAAGGATAGCCCAAAGCATTCTCCAACAAAGCATATTCATCTCATTTCATTCGCCTCAATTTACTTTAGCTTTAAAAATATTGAAAATCCCAAAAAGTGTTAGTTCTAGTTTCATTTAGTTGCATTTAATTCCATTTAGTTTCATTGCACACCAAGTGTTTGTTAAATTGCTTCAAAGACTTCCCTTTTTGTGTTAATTGAGCATATTTGTCCATTGAGTCCATAGGCTCCGCGAGAGAGAATCGACCTAGGTTGTGCCACTAGCTGCACTTTCTAGTATTAATTTTATTGGTGCCGGCCTCGCGACAAGGCCGCGTCCATCACGGGGGTCGTGACAGAATATCAAGTTTTCAAAACACTAATCGACGAAAACTGATTTAAAAAAAGAAAAATGAATATCAAGTTTTCGAAACACTTATCAGCGAAAACTGATTAAAAAAATGAATATCAAGTTTTCGAAACACTAATCCACGAAAACTGATTAAAAAAATAAAAATGAATATAAAGTTTTCGAAACACTTATCTGCGAAAAATTGATTAAAAAAAAGAAAAATATAATCAAGTTTTCAAAACACTAATCTACGCAAACTGATTAAAAAAAATAAAAATGAATTTACAGTTTTGGAAACACTCATCGGCGAAAGCTGATTAAAAAAGAAAAATGAATATCAAGTTTTCGAAAGACTAATCTGCGAAAACTGATTAAAAAAAATAAAAATGAATATAAAGTTTTCGAAACACTCATCGGCTAAAACTGATTAAAAAAAATAAAAATGAATATAAAGTTTTCGAAACACTCATCGGCGAAAACTAATTAAAAAAAGAAAAATGAATATCATGCTTTCAAAACACTAATCTACGAAAACAGATTAAAAAAAATAAAAATGAATATAAAGTTTTCGAAACACTCATTGGCGAAAACTGATTGAAAAAGAAAACTGAATATCAAGTTTTCGAAACACTCATGGACGAAAAATAATTAAAAAAAGAAAAATGAATATCAAGTTTTTGAAACACTCATTAGCTAAAAGTTACTAAAAATAGAAAAATGAATATCAAGTTTTCGAAACACTCATATGCGAAAACTGATTTAAAAAAATGAATATCAAGTTTTCGAAACACTAATCTAAGAAAACTGATTAAAAAAAAAGAAAAATGAATATAATGTTTTCGAAACACTTATTGGTGAAAACTAATTAAATGAAGAAAAATGAATATCATGTATTCGAAACACTCATCGTTGAAAACTGATTAAGAAAAGAAAAATGAATATCAAGTTTTCGAAACACTCATCGGCGAAGACTAATGAAAAAAAGAAAAATGAATATCAAATTTTCGAAACACTAATCTTGGGATTCGCCGATGTCCCAAATTTCTTTCTATTTTCAATTACCCTGGCACAATCAGCAGCCTGTGCTAGAGTTTCAAACTGACCACATTGCCGCAGTAGGACTACGAACAATGGCTCTACCAACCTGTGGATAAACCTCTTAATCAACTCCCTCTCATCGGGAACCAATTCTGGAGCATATTGAGCTAGCTCCGTGAACTGCAGCTCAAACTCAGTCATTGACATATTCGGCGTCATCCACAAATCTTCAAACTGTTGACGCTTGGCATGCCTCATTCCTTCAGATAGAAACCGATCCAGGAATTCCCTCTGAAAATCTTCCCAGGTCATAGGAGCAACTCTCCTTGCATATCTCTTCTGTACTGATTCAAACAAAATCCGTCCAGCGCCTCTTAACTGAAACGAGGCAAGTTCCACCATCTCTCCTCCTGGACACCTCAGTAATTGCCCAATTTTGATTATATCACGGAGGAAATGTTGAGGGTCCTCCTTGGTTTCGGTTCCGCAAAAGGTAGGAGGATCCAGCTTCAGAAATTTAGTAATCGGTAATTCCCTCGGAACTCCCCTCGGTCCCCGGGGCACGTCCCTTTGTTGCCATTCCCTTCTTGGTTCTTCCTCCCATTCCTCAACGATTTCAGTTCCCTGCTCAGCCGATATCACTTGCTGCTCTTCCTCGCCGACCACTAGACAGCGTACTTCCTGTTGAATTTGGCGGGTCATTTCAGCTCTCAACTCCTGAAATCCCGCAGTCAGCATCTCAGCCACTGACGGAGCACCCGTCTCAACCTGTGGCTCTGGGGTTTGTTACCTATGCACTTCTCTTTCTTGTGCCCTACCACGAACGCAAGCACGGCCTCTAGCTCGGCCCCTAGGAGGCATTCTCTCCTCCCGAACGGATTCCTCATCAGTACGTGCAGGGACTCTTTCGCCCCTCCTAGCCTGCCTAGTAGTCGGCGGCATCCCTGTACTGCACATAAACGTCACCTGATGAGAATTTGCATAATTTATCATAGATTAAGAAGGAATGAAAGAAAAGCTGACTCAATTTATCCTGGGTACGATCTATCCTATTCACATGCAAAAGTTTAAATATACTCAAACATATATCCTAGTTTATCCCCAACTGGACCCTGTCTTTAAGTACATGTGAAGCCGACAAGTCTAGAGTGAACGTACTTCAAAAGCTGTAACTATTTACAACACTTACAACTTTAAAATATGTACAAAAAAATAAATTAAAATAACCCAAAAGGAGTCCACCCATGCGAACAAGTGCGTAAGGATGGTCTGATGTCCGTATCACTGTCCGGACGTCGATGCCTGCCCGATCCCTGTATCTGAAACATTGAAGCAGAGGGAATGAGTCAAACAGACTCAGTGAGAAGCTTCCCATCCTCGGCGTAGCGGCGGGTACCACTACAGCTGGGGAAAGGGAAACACCCACAATCACATGCGCATGAAACTCCAGTTTATCAAATGTTATATTACGATCAGGCAATATTAATATAACATTAAAATCCTAGATAAACCTACGGATCATGCTTTTGTATCATACTTCTCAATATCAAACAGTCATAATTAACATATCATATGAAATCTGTAAATCAATCAACTGACCCTAGTGCCAGGCTAGGGCAATGGCCTCAACGGGCAATTTCTCTTAATCTTTAACTGACCCTAGTACCAGGCTAGGGCAATGGCCTCAACGGGCAAATGCTTTACTCTTTAACTGACCCTAGTGCCAGGCTAGGGTAATGGCCTCAACGGGCAAATCTTTTAGTCTTTTACTGATTTGTTTCCCTTCCCGAGCCTTCAGCTGGGATTCTGAGTCTATCTACCCATTACTATCCTAGACTGACTTTACCTAGGTAGTGTGAACCTTCCTATGACTCACTAATCAATTTATGAGATCGTTTTAATCCTTATGTAATACCCAAACTCTTGATTAGATCATAAACTAGCTCTAAGGCATTTCCTAAGTTCAATTTCCATAAAGCATCGACGTTAAGAACACTTTCTTTATGATTTCTTAAATGAGTTTCTAATTAATAGGGTAAACCAAACCTTAGACTCAATCAACAACTTACCCCCTTGCTTGTACTATTCGGCGTATCTCATGTTAACACATGGACACCCTCCAGTACCTCTTTACCTGTAGTCAAACACACATATACAGATACTTTCATATATAACAGTTTAGGAACAACAATAACATGTTAACCACTAAATAATTCTTACAAATAGGCAAGTAGGCAAACCACATATCCACATCCTCAATCAACCCTTTAGGGCAAGGATGGGAAACCCCTCACCTGGACGGCTCCCTTGTGCTTGTCCTGGAGTAACTCCCACTCCGGACGAGTCGTGGTTTCCTAACGAATGCATTCAAGTGGTTAACATCTCATACTATATGAAATTTGTATGCATACGACATGCTCGTGCCTAAAAAATGCATCTAAACGTTGCCAAGAACCGAGTCCTTGGTCTTATCCGTCTTCCCTCTCTTCTATGAGAGTCTCAGGTGCCTTGGAGTTGGTTTCATATCACTATCGCTCTCCTTGAGTTAATTTTGGGGCCTTGGATTTGAGTTACTAAACCTCAACGTGCGTCTAAGCTATCCTACTTAAGGTTTCCTAAGGTTTGTGTAGAAGAAATTTAGAATTTCAAGAAGTTGGACTTAGTTTGTTCCGTAAGTTGCTATTCTTGATGGACAAGAAGACATTTGAAATGATTTTGATCCTTAAAAACATAGTTGGGGTGTCCTAAGATGTTTCGGATTGAAAATAGGAGGTTCGGACGCCCCGGATTGGCTTAAAAACAAACTTTGGGCATGCTGGGCAGAGACCGGGCGCTGCAGTGCCCATTTGGGCGCTGTGGCGCCAAGCTGCTGCCCAGCAGCTCTTGTGTACCCGAGAGTGGGCGCTGTAGCGCCAGTTTGGGCGCTACAACGCCAGCTCGCAGCACAGCAATTCGTTTGCTGTGCTGTGGGCTGGTTTGGGCCCGTTCCGGCCCCCTTTCGACCCCGGCTTCGACTCCGCACCTCACGGGTTTTGTTCACCTACAATCCAACGACATAAATCCAACCCTTACTACTCAAATCCAAGCCTGATTCCAAGTTTATCAACGAATCCCCAAATTGGGAATATTTAGAATTTTAAACCCCAAACCCTTTCAAATTCGAATTCGGCTAAACCTGAGGGTATAGCCTCGATTATTACTCCAACTAAGTGTTCAAGAACACTTCATAGGTCTCAATCTACCCTCGAAACAACCCAATCGAAGGTGGATCGAAGAAATCCCTAAAAATGAAGAAATTGGGGTTACCAACCTTTGATTCGATTGGTGGAAGGTGTAGGAGACGTCGCACCCGAGCTCCGTTGACTTTTCCGGCGTCGGCTAGCTCTCCCCGGTCACCTTTCCAGCGAACCCCAACTCTCCTTCTTCTTCCTCTTCTCCACACTCCACTCTCTCTCTCTCTTCTTTCTCTCTCTTCCTTTCCTTTCTTTCTTGTTTCTAATTCCCGTAGTCCCCTCCTCTTTCTTTTCTCTTATATTCATTTTTTTATTCTCCTTCATCCCTTCTAATCACGGCACCCCATCCCCAAAATTAAATAAATTAATATATATATATATATATATATATATATATATATATAATAATAATAACAATAATAATAATTATAATAAAGATTAGGTAGTAAATATCCTCAATTAAATCCTCCTCTTTCCAATTAAAATTTTTCATTTCCTCTTATATCCCAAATTAAATACCCAAAAATATTCCCTACTCTCTTTTCACCATTTAATTCAGGTTTCCAATTCCTCAGGTCCTGAATTAAATCCAAAAATTATTTTCTACTTCTTTCCTTTCCCTTTCATTTCATTTTAAACTTCGAATTTTTTTTTTGGGTATTACAATCTTCCCCCCTTAAGAAATTCGGTCCCCGAATTTCAATTAACATACTAACCTTAGTCTTGAAACAGGTGAGGATATGTCCTGTGCATCTCCGCTTCAACTTCCCATGTTGCTTCCTCAACCGAATGGTTTCGCCACAGGACTTTCACCAAGGGTATCTCCTTTGACCTCAGCTTCTTCAACTGGCGATCTAGGATTCCCACTGGCATCTCCTCATAAGTTAGACCCTCGGCTAGTTGTATTTCCTGGGGTTGGATTACATGAGAGGGATCTGGCAGGTACTTGTGAAGCATAGACACGTGAAACACCGGATGAACTCTGTCCAACTCCGCTGGCAATTCTAAATGGTAGGCAACATTTCCTACGCGCTCTAGAATCTTAAACAGTCTGATGTACCTTGGACTTAGCTTGCCCTTTTTGCCAAATCTCATCACGCCCTTCATCGGTGAAATTTTTAAGAACACCTGCTCACCCACAGCAAACTCTAACTCTCTTCTCCGGTTGTCAGCATACGACTTATGCCTACTCTGAGCCGTGGCAAGCCTTTCTCTAATGAACTTTATCTTGTCTAAAGCATCCTGCACAAGTTCTGGACCAACCAACTTGGCCTCTCCGACCTCGAACCACCCAATCGGGGATCTGCACTTCCAACCATACAAGGCCTCGAAGGGTGCCATCTGAATACTGGCTTGGTAACTGTTGTTATAGGCAAACTCCGCTAACGGCAGGTATTTCTCCCACCCTACGCCGAAATCCATAATACATGCCCTAAGCATGTCCTCTAAAATTTGAATGGTCCTCTCGGACTGTCCGTCTATTTGGGGATGAAATGCTGTACTCAGATCAACCCTTGTCCCCAATGCCTCCTGCAATGCTCTCCAGAATCGAGAGGTAAACTGTGGACCCCTGTTAGAGATAATCGACACCGGTACTCCGTGTAACCTCACTATCTCTGATAGGTACACCTGGGCATACTGACCCACTCCGTAAGTGGTCTTAACTGGCAGGAAATGGGCGGACTTGGTCATCCGATCAACGATTACCCAAACTGAGTCGAATCTCCTTTGTGATCGCGGCAATCCTGTCACAAAATCCATAGTAATTCTCTCCCACTTCCATTCAGGAATTTCTATCTGTGGAAGCGTTCCGGCGGGCTTTTGGTGTTCAGCCTTAACCTGCTGATACACTAGACATCTAGACACGTAGTCTGCCACGTCCTTCTTCATACCATTCCACCAGTATAACTCATTCAGATCCTGATACATTTTATTACTACCCGGATGGATTGTGTACGCTGTCTTGTGTGCCTCATCAAGAATTCTTACTTTCAAAGCATTTACGATAGGTACACATAATCGTCCCTCCAATCGAAGTTTTCCACTGTCATCTATGGAGAATCGGACGTCGTCCTTCTCCCCTTTAACCACTGTATCTCTGATCTGTTTGAGGTCGGCGTCTTGGTCTTGCTTGGACTTAACTTCTTTGACTAGAGCTGACTTGGCTTGGACATGGGCTAGAAACAAGTCGGAGTCTCCAATTTCAAACTGAGTTCCAGACTGTTCCAGCTCATTTATTTCCCGAATCAACAGCCTTCGTACTTCACTGATATGGGCTATGCTACCCATTGACTTTCGGCTCAGAGCGTTTGCCACCACATTCGCCTTACAAGGATGGTACAAGATCATGCAGTCATAGTCTTTCAACACTTCCATCCACCTGCGTTGTCTCAGATTTAGATGTTTCTACTCGAAAATGTACTTAAGGCTCTTGTGGTCTATATATACCTCACATGTTTCACCATAAAGGTAGTGCCTGCAAATCTTCAAGGAAAATACCACCGCTGCCATTTCAAGATCGTGAGTTGGGTAGTTCTTTTCGTGCTTCCGGAGTTGCCTAGACGCATAAGCAATCACCTTTCCATGTTGCATAAGAACACACCCTAACCCAACTCGTGAAGCATCACAGTAAACCACATACCCTCCGATGCCCTCAGGAAGAGCCAACACCGGTGCTATGGTGAGACTTTCCTTTAGCTTCTGAAAACTCTCTTTACATTTGTCATCCCATACAAACTTTACCCCTTTCTGAGTTAACTTTGTAAGAGGTGCAGCAACTCTCGAAAAGTCTTGCACAAACCTTCTATAGTATCCAGCCAAACCTAGAAAACTACGGATCTCCGTGACTGAGGTAGGCTGGGACCAATTCTTCATGGCTTCCACCTTGCTCGGATCAACATGGATTCCCTCTGAAGATACCACGTGACCGAGAAATGCAACCTTATCAAGCCAAAACTCGCATTTTGAAAACTTAGCATACAAATTCTCTTCTCTCAGCCTCTGTAATGCCAGTCTCAAATGCTCTGCGTGCTCCTCAGCATTCTTGGAATAAACTAGAATGTCATCTATGAATACAATGACAAACCGGTCTAGAAATGGCTTGAAAACCCAATTCATCATGTCCATAAAAGCTGCTGGTGCATTAGTTAGCCCGAACGACATGACTAGAAACTCATAATGGCCGTATCGGGTTCGAAAAGCAGTCTTGGGCACATCTTCTTTTCTAATCTTCAGCTGATGATACCCTGATCGCAGATCGATCTTTGAAAACCTCTTAGCACCCTGCAACTGATAAAACAGATCCTCGATTCTTGGAAGTGGATACTGATTACGGACCGTTACCTTATTTAACTTTCGATAATCGATACACAATCTTAAAGTTCCATCCTTCTTCTTCACGAATAGAACTGGTGCACCCCAAGGTGGAAAACTGGGTCTGATGAAACCCTTATCAAGCAATTCCTGTAATTGCGAGTGTAGCTCCTTCAACTCCTTCGGAGCCATTCTGTAGGGTGGTGTGGAAATCGGCTGAGTACCTGGTAAAAGCTTGATCTCAAATTCAATCTCTCGATCAGGCGGCAAACCAGGTAATTCGTCAGGAAATACATAAAGAAACTCCCGAACCACTGGTACCTGATTCGCGGGAAGAACTTCTTTCGTGGCATCCCTCACAAAAGCCAAATATCCTTTACACCCTTTCTCAAGTAGTTTGGAAGCCTTCATTGCCGAAATTAAACTTGGATATCGTGTAGCACCATCACCCCGCACCACGAATGGCTCTTCATTCGGCATGTTGAATTTCAAACACTTCGCCCTGCAGTCAACTACCGCATTACAAGATGCCAACCAATCCTTACCCAGAATAACATCCAGGTCCACCATGTATAGTAGTCGTTGGTCCACAATTGTTTCATGACCTTCGACCACAACCACACACGACTCATAGACATATTTGACTTGGACCGATTCACCCATCGGAGTAGAGACCATTTCTGTCTCCTTCAACCTAGTCGGGCTTCTCTCAACTTTCCGTGCAAATGTATGAGCGATGTAGGAATGTGTTGAACCAGAATCAAATAATACAAGAGCCTGGAGAGAGCATACTGAAATTGTACCTGTCACTACTGCATTTGAGGCATGTGCATCCTGGCGAGACAAAACAAACACCCGTGCCTGTCCTCCCCCTAGTGCACCTGGGCCTCTACCTCCTACTCCTCTACCTCTGCCCGCTCCTGAAGTGTTAACTTGGGGTGGTACAGTTCTAACTGGTGGGGCTGCAATTGGAGTACTACCCGGAGTAGGATTGCTCTTGACACTCGTATTACTCTTCCTCTACGGACATTCCTTAGCCATATGCCCGAACTGACCACAGTTGTAACAACCTGCCTTTGTGACTCTACACTCTCCAAAATGGAATCTCCCACATGTTCCACGCTGCGGTTTCTAGTTACCGCCCTGACTACTGCATTGGAACCTCTGCCAACCTTGTGTGTTACTCCTCCCAGAACTTGTGGTGGTAATAGCAGACTGCCCACCAACTTGCCCTACATAATTTGGGACTTTACCAGAATTACCAGCTGTCTTTTGCTTCTTCTTCCATCCCTGTCCATCACTACCTGTCAGTAACTTGTTCTTGGGATTCGCCGATGCCCCAAACTTCTTTCTATTTTTAATTACCCTGGCACAATCAGCAGCCTGTGCTAGAGTTTCAAACTGACCACATTGCAGCAGTAGGACTACGAACAATGGCTCTACCAACCTGTGGATAAACCTCTTAATCAACTCCCTCTCATTGGGAACCAATTCTGGAGCATATTGAGCTAGCTCCGTGAACTGCAGCTCAAACTCAGTCACTGACATATTCGGCGTCATCCACAAATCTTCAAACTGTTGACGCTTGGCATACCTCAATCCTTCAGATAGAAACCGACCCAGGAATTCCCTCTGAAAATCTTCCCAGGTCATAGGAGCAACTCTCCTTGCATATCTCTTCTGTACTGATTCAAACTAAATCCGTGTAGCGCCTCTTAACTGAAACGAGGCAAGTTCCACCATCTCTCCTCCTGGACACCTCAGTAACTGCCCAATTTTGATTATATCACGGAGGAAATGTTGAGGGTCCTCCTTGGTTTCAGTTCCGCAAAAGGTAGGAGGATTCAGCTTCAGGAATTTAGTAATCAGTAATTCCCTCGGTCCCCGGGGCACGTCCCTTTGTTGCCATTCCCTTCTTGGTTCTTCCTACCTTTCCTCAACGATTTCAATTCCCTGCTCAGCCGATATCACTTGCTGCTCTTCCTCGCCGACCACTAGACGACGGAATTCCTGTTGAATTTAGCGGGTCATTTCAGCTCTCAACTTCTGAAATCTCGCAGTCAGCATCTCAGCCACTAACAGAGCACCCGTCTAAACCCGTGGCTCTGGGGTTTGTTGCCTGTCCACTTCTCTTTCTTGTGCCCTACCATGACCACGAGCACGGCCTCTAGCTCGGCCCCTAGGAGGCATTCTCTCCTCCCGAACGGATTCCTCATCAGTACGGGCAGGGAATCTACCGCCCCTCCTAGCCTGCCTAGTAGTCGGCGGCATCCCTGTACTGCACATAAACGTCACCTGATGAGCATTTGCAAATTTATCATAGATTAAGATGGAATGAAAGAAAAGCTGACTCAATTTATCCTGGGTACTCCCACAAGTGCCTGTTTAATGCAACGTTGAGCCCGGGTTTCACAACGAAGCTTAAACCGACACCTGGTTATACCAATCGCTTCACATGACTTAAAGAATAACCTGGCTCTGATACCAGGTTTGTCACGACCCAAAATCAGGAGTACGTGATCGACACGGGAATAGATTTTTACCTCTAAACCCGTAAGCCTTATCTTATAAAAATGACTATAACTACCCTGCTATACAGTCAATATATATATATATATATATATATATATATATATATATATATATATATATATATATGTCATACTAGTGGCCACACCTCACTGGTGGCCTAATTAACCTGCAATCCGCGATTCGCTCAATACCGCTTCAGCTCAATCTAGTGTATAGATATATTTATCAGCACTCGTAATGTAAATATTAATATCATATTGACCGTACGTCTCAATACGTACGATCTATCCTATTCACATGCAGCAAGCACACATAATATATGTATCCATATCATATTGATCGTACGCCTCAATGCGTACGATCTATCCTATTCACATGCAAAAGTTTATATATACTCAAACATATATCCTAGTTTATCCCCAACTGGACGCTGTCTTTATGTACATGTGAAGCCGACAAGTCTAGAGTGAACGTACTTCAAAAGCTGTAAATATTTCCAATACTTACAACTTTAAAATATGTACAACAAAATAAATCAAAATAACCCAAAAGGAGTCCACCCACGCGAACAAGTGCGTAAGGATGGTCTGATGTCCGTATCACTGTCCGGACGTCGATGCCTGCCCGATCCTTGTATCTGAAACATTGAAGCAGAGGGAGTGAGTCAAACAGACTCAGTGAGAAGCTTCCCATCCTTGGCGTAGCGGCGGGTACCACTACATCTGGGGAAAGGGAAACACCCACAATCACATGCGCATGAAACTCCAGTTTATCAAATGTTATATTACGATCAGGCAATATAAATATAACATTAAAATCAAAGATAAACCTACGGATCATGCTTTTGTATCATACTTCTCAATATCAAACTGTCATAATTAACATATCATATGAAATCTGTATATCAATCAACTGACCCTAGTGCCAGGCTAGGGCAATGGCCTCAACGGGCAATTTCTCTTAATCTTTAACTGACCCTAGTGCCAGGCTAGGGCAATGGCCTCAACGGGCAAATCTTTTAGTCTTTTACTGACCCTAGTACCAGGCTAGGGCAATGGCCTCAATGGGCAAATGCTTTACTCTTTAACTGACCCTAGTGCCAGGCTAGGGCAAAGGCCTCAACAGGCAAATCTTTTAGTCTTTTACTGACTTGTTTCCCTTCCCGAGCCTTCAGCTGGGATTCTGACTCTATCTACCCATTACTATCCTAGATTGACTTTACCTAGGTAGTGTGAACCTTCCTATGACTCACTAATCAATTTATGAGATCGTTTTAATCCTTATGTAATACCCAAACCCTTGATTAGATCATAAACTAACTATAATGCATTTCCTAAGTTCAATTTCCATAAAGCGTCGACGTTAGCAACACTTTCTTTATGATTTCTTAAATGAGTTTCTAATTAATAGGGTGAACCAAACCTTAGACTCAATCAACAACTTACCCCCTTGCTTGTACTATTCGGCGTATCTCATGTTAACACATGGACACCCTCCAGTACCTCTTTACTTGTAGTCAAACACACATATACAGATACTTTCATATATAACAGTTTAGGAACAACAATAGCATGTTAACCACTAAATAATTCTTACAAATAGGCAAGTAGGCAAACCACATCTCCACATCCTTAATCAACCCTGTAGGGCAAGGATGGGAAACCCCTCACCTGGACGGCTCCCTTGTGCTTGTCCTGGAGTAACTCCCGCTTTGGACGAGTCGTGGTTTCCTAACGAATGCATTCAAGTGGTTAACATCTCATACTATATGAAATTTGTATGCATACGACATGCTCGTGCCTAAAAAATGCATCTAAACGTTGCCAAGAACCGAGTCCTTGGTCTTATCCGTCTTCCCTCTCTTCTATGAGAGTCTCAAGTGCCTCGCACTTGGTTTCATATCATTATCGCTGTCCTTGAGTTGCTTTTGGGGTCTTGGATTTGAGTTACTAAACCTCAACGTGCGTCTAAGCTATCCTACTTAAGGTTTCCTAAGGTTTGTGTAGAAGAAATTTAGAATTTCAAGAAGTTGGACTTAGTTTGTTCCGTAAGTTGCTATTCTTGAGGGACAAGAAGACATTTGAAATGATTTTGATCCTTAAAAACATAGTTGTGCGTGTCCTAAGATGTTTCGGATTGAAAATAGGAGGTTCGGACGCCCTGAATTGGCTTAAAAACGATCTTTGGGCATGCTGGGCAGAGACCGGGTGCTGCAGCGCCCATTTGGGCGCTGTGGCGCCAAGCTGCTGCCCAGCAGCTCTTGTGTACCCGAGAGTGGGCACTGCAGCGCCGGTTTGGGCGCTGCAGCATCAGCTCGCAGCACAACAATTCATTTGCTGTGCTGTGGGCTGGTTTGGGCCCGTTCTGGCCCCCTTTCGACCCCGGCTTCGACTCTGCACCTCATGGGTTTTGTTCACCTACAATCCAACGACTTCCGCAAAACACTCATCGGTGAAAACTAATTAAATAATGAAAAATGAATAACACGTTTTCGAAACACTAATCGGCGAAAACTGATTAAAAAAAAGAAAAGTGAATATCAAGTTTTCGAAAACACTCATTGGCGAAAACTGATTAAAAACAAAAAAAATGAAAATCAAGTTTTCGAAACACTAATCTACGAAAACCGATTAAAAAAAGAAAATAGAATATCAAGTTTTCGAAACACTAATCGACGAAAACTGATTAAAAAAAATGAATATCAAATTTTCGAAACACTTATCGGCGAAAACTGATTAAAAAAAGAAAAATGAAAATCAAGTTTTCGAAACACTAATCTACGAAAACTGATTAAAAAAAGAAAAATGAATATAAAGTTTTCGAAACAATAATCGATGAAAACTGATTAAATATAAGAAAAATGAATATCAAGTTTTCGAAACACATATCGGCGAAAACTGATTAAAAAAGAAAAATGAATATCAAGTTTTCGAAACACTAATCTACGAAAACTGATTAAAAAAAATAAAAATGAATATCAAGTTTTCGAAACACTCATCGGCGAAAACTGATTAAAAAAAGAAAAATGAATATCAAGTTTTCGAAACACTAATCTACGAAAAGTGATTAAAAACAATAAAAATGAATATAAAGTTTTCAAAACACTCATCGGCAAAAACTGATTAAAAAAGAAAAATGAATATCAAGTTTTCGAAACACTCATCGAAGAAGACTGATTAAAAAAAGAAAAATGAATATCAAGTTTTCGAAACACTAATCTACGAAGACTGATTAAAAAAAATTAAAATGAATATAAAGTTCTCGAAACGCTCATCGGCGAAAACAGATTAAAAAAGAAAAATGAATATCAAGTTTTCGAAACACTCATCGACGAAAAATGATTAAAAAAAGAAAAATGAATATCAAGTTTTCGAAACACTAATCTACGAAAACTGATTAAAAAAAATTAAAATAAATATAAAGTTTTCGAAACACTCATCGGCGAAAACAGATTAAAAAAGAAAAATGAATATCAAGTTTTCGAAACACTGATCGACGAAAACTGATTAAAAAAAGAAAAAAAGAATATCAAGTTTTCGAAACACTCATCTGCGAAAACTGATTAAAAAAATGAATATCAAGTTTTCGAAACACTAATCTATGAAAACTGATTAAAAGAAAGAAAAATGAATATCAGGTTTTCGAAACACTCATCGTTGAAATCTGATTAAGAAAAGAAAATTGTATATCAAGTTTTCGAAACACTCATCGGCGAAGATTGATTAAAAAAAGAAAAATGAATACCAATATTTCGAAACACTAATATACGAAAAGTGATTAAAAAAATATAAATGAATATAAAGTTTTCGAAACACTCATCGACGAAAACTAATTAAAAAAGAAAAATGAATATCAAGTTTTTGCAACACACATCGGCGAAAACTGATTAAAAAAAGAAAAATGAATATAAAGTTTTCGAAACACTAATTTACGAAAACTGATTAAGAAAAATAAAAATGAATATAAAGTTTTCAAAACACTCATCGGCAAAAACTGAATAAAAAAAAATGAATATCAAGTTTTCGAAACACTCATCGACGAAAAATGATTAAAAAAAGAAAAATGAATATCAAGTTTTCGAAACACTAATCTACGAAAACTAATTAAAAAAAATTAAAATAAATATAAAGTTTTCAAAACAATCATCGGCGAAAACAGATTAAAAAAGAAAAATGAATATCAAGTTTTCGAAACACTTATCGACGAAAACTGATTAAAAAAAGAAAAAAAGAATATCAAGTTTTCGAAACACTCATCTGCGAAAACTGATTAAAAAAATGAATATCAAGTTTTTGAAACACTAATCTATGAAAACTGAGTAAAAAAAAGAAAAATGAATATCACGTTTTCGAAACACTCATCGTTGAAATCTGATTAAGAAAAGAAAATTGTATATCAAGTTTTCGAAACACTCATCGGCGAAGATTGATTAAAAAAAGAAAAATGAATATCAAGATTTCGAAACACTAATCTACGGAAAGTGATTAAAAAAATATAAATGAATATAAAGTTTTCGAAACACTCATCGACGAAAACTGATTAAAAAAGAAAAATGAATATCAAGTTTTCGAAACACACATCGGCGAAAACTGATTAAAAAATGAAAAATGAATATAAAGTTTTCGAAACACTAATTTACGAAAACTGATTAAAAAAAATAAAAATGAATATAAAGTTTTCGAAACATTCATCGGCGAAAACTGAATAAAAAAAATGAATATCAAGTTTTCGAAACACTCATCGATGAAAAATGATTAAAAAAAGAAAATTGAATATCAAGTTTTCGAAACACTAATCGGTGAAAACATATTTAAAAAAGAAAAATGAATATCAAGTTTTCGAAACACTAATCAACGAAAACTGATTAAAAAAAGAAAAATGAATATCAAGTTTTTGAAACACTAATCTACGAAAACTGACTAAAAAAAGAAAAATGAATATCAAGTTTTTGAAACACTAATCCACGAAAATTGATTAAAAAAAATAAAAATGAATATAAAGTTTTCGAAACATTCATCTGCAAAAACTGATTAGAAAAAGAAAAATGAATATCAAGTTTTCAAAACACTAATCTACGAAAACTGATTAAAAAAAATTAAAATGAATGTAAATGCATGCGACACATAGGAATGAGTGGAGTAGAGACCAGTACTGTTTCTTTCATTCTAGACGGGCTTTTGTTGAATTTACAGGCAAATGCATATGACACATAGGAATGAGTGGAGCCGGAATCAAATAAGACTCGTGCTTCAAGAGAGCAAACAATAAGGGTACCTATCACCACTGCATTTAATGCATGAGCGTCTTGTTGAGAAAGTGCAAATACCCGTGCTTGCCCTCCACCTACTGCCCCTGGCCCTTTGCCACTAGACCCTGCACCACGACCCCTAGCTGCACCTGTACTTGCAGTCTGTGGTGGTACAGTTCTTACTGGTGGGGCTGAAATAGGTGTACTCCTCGGCGTCGGATTACTTCTCACACTTTTACCCTCTTTTCTCTTTGGACACTCTCTAGCCATATGGCCCACCTGGCCGCAGTTGTAGCATCCACCTGTCAGTCTCCGACACAATCCAAAATGATACCTGCCGGAAGTCGTACACTGGGGTCTTGTTTTACCGGCATTTCCACCCCCTTGCACTCTTTGTCCCCCTTGAGTATTACCTCTTGTACCTGCTTCAAGGGTGGTAGTTTAGGATTGTCCTCCTGCGGACCCTGAGTATCCTACACCTCCACTTGTTGTCTTCCTTTTCTTACTTCCACCTCCTTGGTTATCACTGCCCGTAATCAACCTGACTTTGGGATCAACCGCCGTCCCGTACCTCTTCCTGGTTTCAATCATTCTGGCATAGTCTGCGGCTTCAGCTAAAGTCTCAAATTTCCTTCTCTGAGGTAACAAGGCAGTAAATAGCGGCTCCGTGAGACTGTGTATAAATCTCTTGATCCTCGCCTCTTCATCCGGAACCAACTCAGGTGAGAATTAAGCCAGTTCCGTAAAAAGTAACTCATATTCCATCACAGTCATTTTAGGCGTCATCCACAACTCCTCGAATTGCTGACGCTTTGCATCTTTGGTGCCTTCAGATAGAAATCGATCCAGGAATTCCCTCTGAAAATCTTCCCAGGTCATCGGTGCCACCCTTCTTGAATACCTGGTCTGTACGGACTCTATCCATACTATAGCAGCTCCCCTCAGTTGAAATGAAGCCAACTCCACCAACTCCACCAACTCATGCCCTGAGCACCTCAGCTTGTGCCCAATTCTGACTACGTCTCTCACAAAATACTGCGGATCCTCTTTCTCACTAGTTCTGCAGAAAGTGGGTGGATGAAGCTTCAAAAATTTTGAAATTGACAGCTCTCTGGGTGCTAGCCGTGGCTCACGAGGCACGTCCTGTGGTTGTTGCCATTCTCTGTCCTCTTGCTCAACAACCTCCATCTCCTGATTGCTAGGAACTCTCTCTTCTTCTTCCTCGCTGACTACTAACCGGCATACTTCCCTCTGTATTTGTCTCGTCATCTCTTGTCTTAGTTCCTGAAATCCTTCTGTGAGCATTTCTGCCACAGAAGGTGCACCTGTCTCAACATGAGGTTCTGGTGACTGTCTCATCTCTTCTTCTCTCACTTATGCTCTACCTCGACCACAAGCACAACTTCTACCTCGGCCTCGAGTACGGCCTCTACCTCAACCTCGGGTGGGCATTCCCTCCTCCCGAACTGATTCTTAATCAATTTCAGCAGGAGTTCTCCCTCCACCACTAGTCTGTCTCGTGATAGGTGGCATCCCTATACTGCACAAGGACCACAACTAATAAGTACACGCATATCAATGATATTTCATATCAAAGAGAATAGAAAGAAAGGGCTAACTCAATTTCCTGGGTACTCCCACAAGTGCCTTTTTACTCCCACGTTGCGCCTGGGTTCACAACGAGACGTAAACTGACACCCTGTCATACCTATGGCTTCATACAGTTTAAAGATAACCTGGCTTTGATACCAAGTTTGTCACGACCCCTTATCAGACGTTCGTGACCGGCACGGGAAGTAGGATTTCTCCTATCCCGTAAGCCTCTCATCCCTGAATGACATTTTCACATGTTTATAACTACCCATTTCTAATACTAACAATATATATAATATATATGTATACGGCCATCCATTTCCGGTGACCTAAGCAGTTTTCAATCCACGGCTCGCTCAGCGCCACTTCAGTATATATATATATATATATATATATATATATACACATAATCATTCACATGTACATATAGTATACATATTGATCACGCGCTTCAGTGCGGGTGATCTATCCTATTCACATGCAGAAGCCCTGTATGCAGTCATACATATATTCAATCACACACTTGTATATAGTTTACATATTGATCACACGCCTCAATGCGTGTGATCTATCCTATTCACATGCGGAAGCCGTATTCTCATACAATCAGGTATTCACTCACACACATATATATAATTTACATATTGATCACACCCCTCACGGCGTGTGATCTATCCTAGTCGCATGCGGAAGTCATATATATATATATATATATATATATATATGTACATGATATGCTATATCATAGCCTAAATTCCCAATACCAAGACCTAACTTTAATCTGTATGAAGCCGACAATGCTAGAATTCAAGTGTGACATATATATACACAAAAGATGTAAACGTACATACGCCACGCCCAAAAAGGATTCATATATATATATATATATATATATATATATATATATATATACATCACAACATATATACATAATCAAAATAACTACCGACGCGAACAAAGCGTGCGCTCTTCAGAGTTGTCCGTCTCCTTGAGAATAAGTGGACGCGTTCCCGACTCACCACCTGTATCTGAAACATGTAAACAGGGGGGGTGAGTCGAACAGACTCAGTGAGAAGCTCCCCCATCCCTGGTGTAGCAGCAGGTACCACTACAGCTGGGGGAAGGGAGCAACCACAACCACATGCGCATGAAACGGATTCGTATTATGATCTTTAACATGATCAAGCAATCAGTAAATCATATTCACAATTTAAAATCCTATTTCATGCTTCTAACATATTTATTAGTCCGCATGTAAATCAATCATAAACATATATCATATGGTTCCAATGTTAACGTATACTTGTGCACGTAGGCACTCACTTTCTGTCTCTCGCATTACGCTAAGAGAAATACTAGCCCGAAGGCAATTTCCTGTACGAACCTGGTTGATCACACCAGGAACTTTCTGACTCCAAGGCATGCTTAGAGTAATAGCCGACAACTTGTCTGACCTCAGTTTAAACCAAGGTAATGGCCACTATGTGGCATACTTGCTGACGTCATAATCCTGTCTGTCCGATCAATATGACCGACTCGAACTACCCAGACAACCTAAACAAACTCAACTAACATATTTAACCTTGAAAGACGCCCTATTTGTAACCTACTGAATATCATACGTGTTCTTTAGTTAGGCCTAGATTTCCCCCGTTTCAATTATGCAACACTCTCACTCACATTTAACAACCTAGGTTCATTTTCCTCAATGTACCATACGGTCAAAACCTTTGCACGATGATCAATTTAAATGGGTTTCTAATATTAATGAACCCTCACATATGAAATTCCGACTCAATCCTACCCACGGTAACATGTAAGGCTCAGTGAGCCACAATAGCACATATACACCTTGAGATTAATCATATAAGCACATATACTATTGCACGTTGACTGCTTACTTGCAAATCATACACGTGTAACGCAAATTTATTCATATAAATAAATTTCATATAACAATTACAAAAATTAACCAAACCACATATCCACGTAGTCATCCAACCCTGTGGGGTAGGGATGGGAGAACCCCTCACCTCGTTGGCCCTCTTGATTTGTCCTCGGAGTGCTTGGAGCTCCAATTACCCTGTGGTGCCCTATACACACATATATTTAAGAAATTAAGAACGCATAACTAAGCATCTACCATGCACGTGTCATGCTAATGCTTATGCACCCTCTAGCTATTTTCCAAGAACTAATTATTTAGTTCGTTACGTCGTCTTATTTGCTCTTCCTGAAAGACCAGAATGCCCCATATTCGACTTTCACACTTTCGAGCCACTTAGAACCTCTAATTGCTTAGGTTAGAGATTTCCACTTGTCTAAATTTCCCTTCATGTATTCATATGGGTATTTAACTAATAAAAGAATTAAATTCACGGTTCAAAAGAGGCTCTAGCTTACTCATCCCACCGTCTCCCTTATTCGCCGAGTAAAAGCTTAATTACTACCTCTTTAATTATATATAGAAATATAATTGGGTATAATTAGAGCCTTGAAACCAATTTAGCGGGTCTTAGGTGTCCCCCACGGACTAGACCAAGGTGTCCAACCCACTGCACTGCTCCTTACTGTACGGTGGCTTAGTATTTCGCCTCTTTTTTCACCGGATTGGGTTCCGGTTGAAACGGTAAATACCCGGGCTTTATTCCCTTGTATGTTTCCAGAAATTAGAACACCTATACTACTCTAATCCAAACCTATACATGCATCAAACTATCAATTTCGAATTTATAGCAATTTTCCTAACCCAATTTCCATGATTTCCATACCCGGTCAAATCCTACGGTTTCACTTTGATTCTGAACCTTACTAAGCTTTCAATAACACCCACTAAGCTCAAATTTAACCCCGGAATGCTCCGATTGGAAGTATTTGAAGAATTCCTAAAATACCCAAAATTGGAGAAATTGGGGTTTTGAGAGTTTGGGGCTTTCTCACCTTGAATCAATCGGCTAGAAGGCTTGTGAGTGTTGAAAGAGACTTCTGGTCAGCTCTCCGGTCACCGGCGCTGCCTCTCCGGCGTGAATCCGGCCAAAACCGTGCTTCCCGTGGCTTGTTCTTCTTCCTCGCGTGCGTGCGCCTCTGCTTCGGTTTCGTGCGTGCTTCTCCTTATTTTTTTTAATCGGTGTGTGTGTTTTTACTGAATGGGGCACATGGCTTTTTAGCCACTTTACTTTAACATATTGTGTGTATATATATATATATATATATATATATTTTATGTGTGTTGGCTGATTTGGGGTGTGTGTGCGTTTTGTTTAGTGGAATCGTGGTCACAGTTTTGACCCCCATTTTACATATTATATATTATAATTTTTTTTTGTTTAAATGAATTGAAAAAGGGGCACACGGTTTATCACAAAAAAAAGAATAAAAAGAATATAAATTAATATATTACTTAAATCCTAATTTCTTCCCATCTTTTTAAATCCCACTTTCTTTTAAGTCCAAAAATTAATATATTATCCCCATTTTTTTTCTTCATATTATTTCTACTTTTTAATTTAATTTATTTTTCTTTCCCGAAGAAAAATAAATTAATAACAATGATACTAATAAAAATTAATATCTCGGATATTACAATCTTCCTCCCTTAAGAAATTCGGTCCCTGAATTTCAAATAAACTATTAACCTTAGTCTTGAAACAGATGAGGATACGTCTTGCGTATTTCACCCTCGACCTCCCATGTAGCTTCTTCGGTCAAGTGATTTCTCCACAGAACTTTAACCAATGGAATCTCTTTCGTTCTGAGTTTCTTCAAAATCCGTTCTAAGATTTCCACTGGCTCCTCTTCATATTTCAGATTTCCGGTTAGCTACACGTCTTGCGATTGGATTACGTGCGAGGGGTCGGGAAAATATTTCCGAAGCATTGATACATGAAAGACAGGATGTACTCCCTCCAATTCCGTAGGCAATTCCAACCGATACGCCACATTCCTAACACGTTCTAGGATTTCAAACGGTCCGATATACCGAGGACTTAGCTTCCCCTTTTTACCGAATCGCATCACGCCTCTCATCGGTGATATCCTCAGAAACACCTGTTCACCAATGGCGAATTCGAGTTCTCTTCTTCGGTTATCTGCATAGGATTTCTGCCTACTCTGAGCCGTTAACAATCTCTCCCTTATACACTTGACCTTTTGCAAGGCATCTTGTAACAATTCTGGGCCGACTAGGCTAGCTTCTCCGACCTCGAACCACCCAATCGGGGATCTGCACCTACGACCGTACAAAGCCTCGAAAGGTGCCATTTGGATACTCGCTTGATAACTGTTATTGTATGCAAATTCAGCCAAGGGTAAATACCTTTCCCAACTTCTGCCGAAATTCATAATACATGCTCGAAGCATGTCTTCAAGGATCTGAATGGTTCTTTCTGATTGCCCGTCGGTCTGTGGGTGGAACGCAGTACTCATATCAACTCTAGTTCCCAACACTTCCTGCAATGACTTCCAAAACCTGGAAGTGAACTGTGGCCCTCTATCAGATATTATGGACACTGGCACACCGTGCAATCTAACGATTTCTGATAGATAAATATGTGCATATTGACTCACTCCGTAAGTGGTCTTAACTGGCAGAAAGTGTGCGGACTTAGTCATGCGATCCACAATCACCCAAACCGAATCAAATCCATGTTGTGATCTTGGCAACCCTTGTAATACCCCGGAAAATTTCGAGGATTAAAGAATGATTTATTTATAAATTTTGAGGATTTAAGAAGGATTTATTCCGGGGCTAGGAATTAAAACCTTAAAAAGAATATAGGAAAATTATGAAAGTTAAGGGAAACCGGAAAGGAACCGTGAAATTCTTCGAAATTTCAAGTAAAATAAAAGATGAAAGAAATGAGTAAAATAATTTTTTTGGAAATTATTCAGGACCTATGAAATTAGAAACCGAAAATAAATAGGAGAGGGAACTAAATTAAAATATTATTAGTTATTGTTTATATAGTTATTAATTAATTAATTAATTTATTTTATACTATTTTCATATTTTATTATTATTATTATTATTATTATTATTATTATTATTATTATTATTATATATAAATTATTAAAGAAAAGAAAGGAAAAGAAAATAAAAGTGAAAAAGAGAGAGGGAGGGGGCTACGGGGAAGAAGGAGAAACAAGGAAGAAAAGGATAAGGAAATGAGAGAGAGGGAAAAGAGAGAGAGGGAGAGCTAGGGCTTAGAGGTGGGAGGAGATCCGGAGGGAATCTCGCCGGAATCCGGCGAGCCGGAGTTGGAGGAGGAGCCGGAGATCATCCTCGTCTCAATCTCTCGAGTTAAGGTTGGTATAACGCCCGATTCTCTCCAAGTCCCCATTTTCTTCATTTTTCATCATTTTTGGAATTGAGTTGAGAATCCAAGTTTGGGCGGATACGAGGGTAGAATGATGTTTCTAAAGTGTTCTTGAACACTCATTGGGGTAAGTATTCGAGGCTAGATCGTTGGATTTGGCTGGATTCGAAGCTAGAAGAGTTTGGGGTTTATAAAACCCATTTTTCCCATCTCGAACGATCAACGATTCGGCGATGAATCGGACTTGGATTTGAGTTGTAGGACTTCCTAAATGTAGTATATATGTAGGTGAACAAAACCTGTGGGGTGTGGAGTCGATGCCGGGGGCGGAAAGGGGCCGAAACGGGCCCAAACTAGCCCACAGCACTACAAACGAATTATTGTGCTGCGAGCTGGGGCTATAGCGTCGAAACCGGCCCTATAGCGCTAGCTCTCGGGTGTAGCAAGAGCTACAGGGCAGCAGCTCGGCGCTATAGCGCCCGGCCTCTGCCCAACATGCCCGAAATTCATTTCTATGCCAATCCGGGGTGTCCGAACCTCCTACTTTCAATCCTAAACGTCTTAGAACACCACCAACCATGTTTTTAAGGATCAAAATCATTCCAAATGTCTTCTTGTCCCTCAAGAATAGAAACTTACAGAGTAAACTAAGTCCAACTTCTTGAATTTCAACCTTAAACTGTCACAACCTTTAGGCAACCTTAAGTGGGATAAATTGGAGATATATTGAGGTTTAGAAACTAGATTTCTTAAAACCCAAGTGGGAACACAAGTTGATTTAAAATGCTTAGACCTTCCTAAAATTAGGATTCCATCCAACCAAGCTATATAAGCTTTCTTAGATGCGAATAAAACTTAGATAGAGGTCTAGTACTCAAATCCAAGTATGTGAAACACTCAAGTAGAGTGTTATACGTGAGTAAGTCAAGTGTCCGAGGAAGGATACACATACGTCGGGATAGAGAAGTCCGATAAGACCAAGAGCTTGACTCTGTGGCAACCAGGGACTACACGTGAGAGTAATGGAGAGATAAATAACAAGTTAAGCTAAGTAATAATCTTAATGAAATAAATGTTGTTCTTATAGGAACAACGACACGTAAAAGAGTGCAATAGAAACTCCGAGGAGACTAAAAGCTACAGGAGAGAATTGCATGGAAGGTTGGCCAAGGTGAGGGTTCTTTCATCTCTGCTCCTAGGGTCGTATGCTTATGTGGATTACATGAGTATGTATATTCTCTGCTTGTCTGGTATGTGTTAGCTAGAGATATAAAATGCTAAAAGAATGAAAGAATTAGAAAATAGGTTGTGGAAAGTGGCTTGGATAGGAAGACATAGGAGTAGAGTGTAATTTTTTGCTATGATTGGTGTGTTACAAATCCAACTCAAACACTCCGGAGGCATGATGAGTATTTTATTAAATCTTTTCCACGACGGTGGCAAGAGTCCTTGTACGAAAGGACTACACTTTTATTTTGAAAACTCGTCACGACGGTGACTTAAATTATAATCATGCAAAGGGAGTTATTGGTGGGTTTCGGATTTGATTATGCTAGCGATGTGAGACATCGACTAGAACAACGTCAGATGGCACTTGAGACCTCAGTTTTATAATCACCATGACGATGGTCATTGCCCTATCCTGGCAATAGGGTCAGAAAGGACTTATATTGCTATGACGATAGCTTGAGGCTCAGAGAGTGCATCTGGACGGGTATATGAGTTATATCCTGTTGAGGATACTTGTATATATTAATAAGGAGAAGAATTGTTGATCCTTCGGGAAAGATACAAAGAATCCTATTAATATGTGAGACTAAGGTAAGGAGACACGGGAGGAACCTACGGGTGAACCGTGAGCCTAACCTAGTAAAAGAGAAACCATCCTGTGGAGTTGGTCCAGGGTGTGTCAATGGCCATGCTTCGAGACGTCGTGCCGTGCCCGCCATGTGGCCTGGTTGGGTAATGGACGAGTGGGCTGAAGCTATTGCCCTGCAGCAAGGGGTCAGGACGTGCCACGTGGTGGCTATGCGTCAATTGTTTGATAGATAGAAGTTGATTTTGTTTGATTAACAGAATTGTCACGAGGTGACCAGTACCCAAGTGAGTGGCTAGTAGATACCCCAGGGTTGGGGAGATTAAGTGGATGTATGTTTAGCATCTGTGTGTATGTATAAATTGTCTGTGGTTGCATATAACTGTTGATTGTGCAGCGTAGTGGTAACGTACAGGACTATGTGACCCAAAAAGACAACTTTGTCAAGTCAGAATTCACACTTAGAGAACTTGGCATACAATTTCTCCTCTCTCAACTTCTGCAATTCTATTCTCAAGTGTTCTATATGTTCTTCAGAATTCTTAGAGTAAACCAAGATGTCATCAATGAAGACAATGACAAATCGGTCCAGTAATGGTTTGAAGACCCTGTTCATCATGTCCATGAACGTTGTAGGAGCATTAGTTAATCCGAAAGACATCACCAAGAACTCGTAATGTCCATATCCAGAATGCGGTCTTAGGTATGTCTGATTCTCGAATCTTTAATTGATGATACCCATATCGCAAATCAATCTTGGAAAACCACTTTGCGCCCTGCAACTGATCAAATAAGTCATCTATCCTCGGCAGCGGGTATTGATTGCGGATCGTCACCTTGTTTAACTTTCGGTAATCGATACACAACCGCAAAGAGCCGTCCTTCTTCTTCACAAAAAGGACCGGTGCACCCCAAGGAGAGAAGCCGGGCCTTATAAAACCCTTGTCAAGCAATTATTGCAATTGTGTATGTAACTCCTTCAACTCTTTCGGAGCCATCCGGTAAGGTGGTCTGGAGATAGGTTGGGTACCCAGTTGCAGCTCAATTTCAAATTCAATCTCACGATCGGGCGGCAACCCCGGATATGGATGGCCATAAATACTATATATTGTTTGTATTAGAAATGGGTAGTTATAAACATGTGAAAATTTCAATCAGGGATTAGAGGCTTACGGGCTAGGAGAAATCCTACTTCCCGTGCCGGTCACGAACGTCCATTAGGGGGTCGTGACACTCATATTAAAGGTCGCAATATAAATCTGTTTCATGCGCATGTGGTTGTGGTTGCTCCCTTCCCCCACCTGTAGTGGTACCCGCTGCTACGCTAGGGATGGGGGAGCTCCTCATTGAGTCTATTCAACTCACCCCCCCTGTTTATATGTTTCAGATACAGGTGGTTCAGGAGTCGGGAACCCGTCCACTTCTTCTCAAGGAGGCGGACAACTCTGAAGACCGCACGTTTTGTCCGCGTCGGTAGTTATTTTGGTTATGTACATGTGTTGTGATGTATATATATAAATCCTTTTTGGGTGTAGCGTTTGTACGTATACATCTGCTGTGTATATATACATATATATCATACTTGAATTCTAGCATTGTTGGCTTCATACAGATTAAGGTTAGGTCTTGGTATTGGGACTTTAGGCTATGATATAGCATATATCATGTATATATATATATATATATGACTTCCGCATGCGACTAGGATAGATCACACGCCTTGAGGGGTGTGATCAATATGTAAATTATATATATGTGTGTGACTGAATACCTAATTGTATGAAAATATGGCTTCCGCATGTGAATAGGATAGATCACACGCATTGAGGCGTGTGATTAATATGTAAACTATATGCAAGCGTGTGATTGAATATATGTATGACTGTACACAGGATTTCTGCATGTGAATAGGATAGATCACCCGCCCTGAAGCGCGTGATCAATACGTATACCTATATGTACGTGTGAGTGATTATGTGTATATGTATAGACTGAAGCGGCGTTGAGCGAGCCGTGGATTGCACGCTACTTAGGTCACCGGATATGGATGGTCATAAATACTATATATTGTTTGTATTAGAAATGAGTAGTTATAAACATGTGAAAATGTCAATCAGGGATTAGAGGCTTACGGGATAGGAGAAATCCTACTTCCCGTGTCGGTGACGGACGTCCGATAGGGGGTCGTGCCATTTTCGAAACATTTATTAGCGAAAATGATTAAAAAAAGAAAAATGAATATCATGTTTTCGAAACACTTATCGGCGAAACCTATATAAAAGGAAAAATGAATATTACGTTTTCGAAACACCATCGGCGAAAACTAATTAAAAAAAGTAAAAATAACTATCAAGTTTTCAAAACACTCATCAGCGAAAACTGATTAAAAAAAGAAAAATGAATATCAAGTTTTTGAAACACTCATCGGTAAAAACTGATTAAATAAAGAAAAATGAATATCAAGTTTTCGAACCACTCATCGGCGAAAACTGATTCAAAAAAGAAAAATGAATATTAAGTTTTCGAAACATTTATTGGCGAAAAATGATTAAAAAACGAAAAATGAATATCAAGTTTTCGAAACACTTATAGGTGAAAAATAATTAAATAAAGAAAAATGAATATCACGTTTTCGAAACACTCATCGGGAAAACTTTATAAAAAGAAAAATGAATATTACGTTTTCGAAACACCCGTCGAGGAAAATTGATTAAAAAAAGTAAAAATAACTATCAAGTTTTAAAAACACTCATCGGCGAAAATTGATTAAAAAAAGAAAAATGAATATCAAGTTTTCGAAACAATCATCAGCGAAAACTTTTTAAAAAAGGATAAATGAATATCAAGTTTTCAAAACACTGATCGACCTAAACTAATTAAAAAAGACAAATGAATATCAAGTTTTCAAAACACTCATCGGCGAAAAATGATTAAAAAAGTAGAAAATGAATATCAAGTTTTCGAAACACTCATCGACCAAAACTAATTTTAAATAGAAAAATGAATATTAATTGTCGAAACACTCATCGACCAAAACTAATTAAAAAAGAAAAATGAATATCAAGTTTTCAAAAGTCTCATCAGCGGAAACTGATTAAAAAAAAGAAAAATGATTATCAAGTTTTTGAAACACTCATCGGCGAAAACAGATTAAAAAAAAAGAAAAATGAATATCAAGTTTTCGAAACACTCATCGGCGAAAACTGATTTTAAAAAAAACGAAAAATGAATATCAAGTTATCGAAACACTCATCGGCAAAAACTTATTAAAAAAAGAAAAATGAATATCAAGTTTTTGAAACACTCATCGGCGAAAACTGATAAAAAAAAGAAAAATGAATATCTAGTTTTCGAAACACTCATCGGCGAAAACTGATTAAAAAAAGAAAAAAGAAATATCAAGTTTTCGAAACATTTATCGGCGAAAAATGATTAAAAAAAGAAAAATGAATATCAATTTTTCGAAACACTTATCGGTGAAAACTAATTAAATAAAGAAAAATGAATATCACGTTTTCGAAACACTAATCTGCGAAAATTATATAAAAAAAGAAAAAAGAAAAATGAATATTACGTTTTCGAAACATCAACTGATTAAAAAAAAGTAAAAATAACTATCAAGTTTTCAAAACACTCATCGGCGAAAACTGATTAAAAAAAGAAGAATGAATATCAAGTTTTGGAAACACTCATCGGCGAACACTTATTAAAAAATGAAAAATGAATATCAAGTTTTGGAAACACTCATCGACCAAAACTAATTAAAAAAGAAAAATGAATATCAATTTTATAAAAACACTTATCGGCGAAAAATGATTAAAAAAAAGAAAAAAGAATATCAAGTTTTTGAAACACTCATCGGCGAACACTTATTAAAAAATGAAAAATAAATATCAAGTTTTGGTCAACTAATTAAAAAAGAAAAATGAATATCAATTTTACAAAAACACTTATCGGCGAAAAATGATTAAAAAAAAAGAAAAAAGAATATCAAGTTTTTGAAACACTCATCGACGAAACTGATTAAAAAAATAAAAATGAATATCAAGTTTTCGAAACACTTATTAGCGAAAACTGATTAAAAAAGGAAAATGAATATCACGTTTTCGAAATACTCATCGGTGAAAACTTAATAAAAAAAGAAAAATGAATATTAAGTTTTCGAAATGCTCATCGGCGAAAACTGTTTAAAAAAACGAATATCAAGTTTTTAGAACACTCATGGCTAAAATAGATTAAAAACCAAAAATTAATATCAAGTTTTCGAAACACTTATCGGCGAAAACTTATTAAAGAAAGAAAAATGAATACCAAGTTTTCGAAACACTAATCGGCGAAAACTAATTAAAAAAAGAAAAATGAATATAAAGTTTTCGAAACATTCATAGGCGAAAACTGATTAAAAAAGGAAAATGAATAACAAGTTTTCGAAACACTCATCGACCAAAACTAATTAAAAAAGAAAAATGAGTATCAAGTTTTCGAAACACTCATCGATGAAAACTGATTAAAAAAAGAAAAATGAATATCAAGTTTTTGAAACACTAATCGGCGAAAACAGATTAAAAACAAGAAAAACGAATATCAAGTTTTTAGAACACTCATCGGCGAAAACAGATTAAAAAAATAAAAATTAATATCAAGTTTTTGAAATACTCATCGTGAAAAACTGATTAAAAAAATGAATATCAAGTTTTCGAAACATTCATAGGCGAAAACTAATTAAAAAAATGAATATCAAGTATTGGAAACACTCATCGGCAAAAACTGATTAAAAAAAGAAAAACGAATATCAAGTTTTCGAAACACTCATCGGCGAAAACTGATAAAAAAAGAAAAATGAATATCGAGTTTTCGAAACACTCATCGGCGAAAACTGATTAAAAAAAAAGAAAAATTAATATCAAGTTTTTGAAACACTCATCGACGAAACTGATTTAAAAAAATAAAAATGAATATCAAGTTTTCGAAACACTCATCGGCGAAAACTGATTAAAAAAGGAAAATGAATATCACGTTTTCGAAACACTCATCGGTGAAAACTTATTAAAAAAAGAAAAATGAATATCAAGTTTTCGAAACGCTCATCGGCGAAAACTATTTAAAAAAAACGAATAACAAGTTTTTAGAACATTCATGGCGAAAACAGATTAAAAAAATAAAAATTAATATCAAGTTTTCGAAACACTCATCGGCGAAAACTAATTAAAGAAAGAAAAATGAATATCAACTTTTCGAAACACTAATCGGTGAAAACGGATTAAAAAAAGAAAAATGAATATAAAGTTTTCGAAACATTCATAGGCGAAAACTAATTAAAAAAGGAAAATGATAAACAAGTTTTCGAAACACTCATCGACCAAAACTAATTAAAAAAGAAAAATGAATATCAAGTTTTCGAAACAATCATCGGTGAAAACTAATTTAAAAAAAGAAAAGAAAAATGAATATCAAGTTTTCGAAACACGCTTCGGCGAAAACTGATTAAAAAAAGAAAAACGAATATCAAGTTTTCAGAACACTCATCGCCGAAAACAGATTAAAAAAAGAAAAATTAATATCATGTTTTCGAAATACTCATCGGCAAAAACTGATTAAAATAAGAAAAATGAATATCAAGTTTTCAAAACACTCATTAGCGAAAACTTACTAAAAAAAGAAAAATGAATATGAAGTTTTCGAAACACTCATCGACCAAAACTGATTAAAAAAATAATAATGAATATCAAGTTTTCGAAACACTCATCGGCGAAAACTAATTAAAAAATGAAAATGAATATCAAGTTTTGTAAACATTAATCGGCGAAAACTGATTAAAAAAAGAAAAATGAATATCAAGTTTTCGAAACACTCATCGGCGAAAACTGATTAAAAAAAGACAAATGAATATCAAGTTTTCGAAACACTCATCGGTGAAAACTACCTAAATAAGGAAAAATCAATATCAAGTTTTCGAAACACTCATCGGCGAAAACTATATAAAAAAAAGAAAAATGAATATTACGTTTTCGAAACACTCATTGGCGAAAACTATTAAAAAATTGAAAAATAACTATCAAGTTTTCAAAACACTCGTCCGCGAAAACTAATTAAAATAAGAAAAACGAATATCAAGTTTTAGAAACATTTATCGGCGAAAACTTATTAAGAAAAGAAAATGAATATCAAGTTTTCGAAATGCTCATCGGCGAAAACTGATTAAAAACAGAAAAATAAATATTAAGTTTTCGAAACATTTATCCGCGAAAAATGAATAAAAAAATGAAAATGAATATCAAGTTTTCGAAACACTTATCGGTGAAAAACTAATTAAATAAAGAAAAATGAGTATCACGTTTTCGAAACACTCATCCGCGAAAACTGATTAAAAAAGTAAAAATAAGTAACAAGTTTTCAAAACACTCATCGGCGAAAATTGATTAAAAAAGAAAAACGAATATCAACTTTTCGAAATACTCATCGGCGAAAACTTATTAAAAAAAGAAAAATGGATATCATGTTTTCGAAACACTCATCGACCAAAACTAATTAAGAAAGAAAAGTGAATATCAAGTTTTCAAAATACTCATCGGCGAAAAATGATTAGAAAAAAGAAAAATGAATATCAAGTTTTTGAAACACTCATCGACCAAAAATAATTAAAAAAGAAAAATGAATATCAAGTTTTCGAAACACTCATCGACCAAAACTAAGTAAAAAAAGTGAATATCATGTTTTCAAAACACGTATCGGCGAAAACTGATTAAAAAAAGAAAAATGAATATCAAGTTTTCGAAATACTCATCAGGAAAACTGATTAAAAACAAAAAAATGAATATCAAGTTTTGGAAACACTAATTGACGAAAACTGATTAAAAAATGAATATCAAGTTTTCGAAACACTAATTGGCTAAAACTATTTAAAAAAAGAAAAATGAATATCAAGTTTTCGAAACACTCATCGGCGAAAACTAATAAAAAATACGAAAAATGAATATCAAGATTTCGAAACACTCATCTGCGAAAGGTGATTAAAAAAAGAAAAATGAATATCAATGTCACGGCCCCCGTTCGGGGAGCACGCGACCGGCACAGATCAAAGGTGGGACCCCCGGTCTGTAAGCCTACTATCCTGGAACTTAACTAATCTTGCTTGAATCAGATATCAATATGAAAACTATAATTCTTACAAATCGTAAACAAACATTTATATACGCGCATGATCCTGCCTCTAGACTATGGAGCTGACAACTAGAAAATTTAGCATAGCTATTACAATACAAAATATACTTATACCCACACGAACAAGATGTGGGTCTTGGAAGTTGACTCCTTACTTGAGCAAGACCTGCTGTAAACCTATCTCTGAAAAATATCAACATAGAAGGGTGAGTTATACGACTCAATGAGAGACTAACCCATCCTAGGCGTAGTAGCGGGCACCACTACGACAGGGGAAGGGTGACAATCACAATTCACATGCAAACTATATTAAAACAATCACATATCAGCATATCATAGATATAACTTTCACCTCATTCACAAATACACCTGGTACAATTCTTATATATATATATCTTGAAACATAATTGCCAACAATGCACAAGTCCCCAATCACACAATGGAGATTTCAACCCATAACTATCACTGTTACAACGCAATCAACCACATCATATTCCGATTCAGTCCAAACAAATCCAATCTTAATAAATTCCTCACAATTCATGGGCGAGAGTGTTGGCCACATAGACTTAACTTCTTGAACACTTTAGTACGAAATAAAAAGAGAGTTTTAAAAAGAAATGACTTCAAGCTTTACACTCACCGTTTAATACAGTACCCAGAGGTTTATTCAGTCATGCAAAAATATTTAAGGTAAAATAATGTAAAGTATAGTTAAGTAAGTTTCAATAAAGGAAAAAGGATTGGAAAGATACCTCCGGGTTTTAAATAAAACAAGTTTTAAAATTTTGTTTGAAACTCAAAAAAATGAACATTTGGGAAATACTCATACTACCTTAAGGAAATCACGTTGAATAGAGGTAGTCCTTGAAAATCTTGTATCTTAACTTTAAACATGGCAATTATATAAATTTTCATCTTGTAAAGTTTCCTAATGAAAATGAATACTTACTTTCAAAATCACTATATGACCAACATCCCTTTATCATATCTAAACTTATCATAGCAATAGGGGGAGAACATGGTTCAGACTCTCTACTTCCCATGCTCCCCCTTCATATCAAACAAATGACCATCTTGCATAAGGATCCAAACCAAACGTACAAATTATTGTTTGAGCCCACTCGTTTACTACCCACCAGACCACATGGTAGTCACAACACGACGTCTCAAACTTGGCCATTCAACAAGGCGGGCACATGGTTCAACCCAGTTACTTCCCATGATCCGCATACCTTCCCATATTTAAAGGTCGGGTACATGGTTCACCCTCGGTCCTTCCCATGTCCTTCATCCCTTTTCATATGCACACACATCCATAAGGTGGGGCACATGGTTCATCCACGATACTTCCCATGTCCTTCATCCCTTTACAATCACAATCTCAATCATAAAAGTAAAATCAAAGGGGTCCACACCCAAACTAATTCAAATTCCAATCATAATGACAAACAAGTCTCATTGGCCAATTCATAGAGGTTCACATCATAAAACCACAATTAAATTATAAGTTAATTCATATCCATACATAGCTCATATCAAAGGTCTATATACCACGTTAGCTCAGTCACATTAATTCTCATTTACCATAATCATCTAACTCAAGATCAAGCCTCATGACTAATCAAATTCATTCACATCCAATCATAATACAAATCGACCAAATTCTCATATCATATAATTCATATATTTCAAACATCCCATCAAGGGCTAAGATAAGAAAGTGCCTCACCTTGGCCGCTTTACTTAGTAATCCCCTTGAGCACTCTTGTCTCCAAAGAATTACTTGAGTCCTATCGCATATATAGAACCAATCAATCAACTCTAGTTTCATACACAATTTCGTAATTTCTCTACTTATGGCTTCCTACATCTATCCAACTTTTAAATTCATTAACCTAACCTATGGTCATAATTTGGAAATTCCCTTTAGTTTGAAAAAATTAATGAACTAGTAGGCAAGCGCTTACAAGCTCTCTCACCTCTGAAGCTCCATCCATGGAGGGTTTTTTTTTACCAAAAATAGAAATTTCTCACCTTCAAAAAATTTTCATCAATCATCATTCCGACCTTTGGGCATTCCTCCAAATCATCTAAGATGTCTAAACAATTCATTTGTAATCCATACATACCAACCAACTAATAAAATCTATAAATTTCTCCAAAAAAGGTAAAATCCGTAACTTGTGAACCCTATGGTAGAAACATCCATATAACTCATGATTTGTGTGTTTCTTATGTTCTAAAATAGTCCTATGGTGATATACTATCAATGGGTAACTCATTTCTATCAAGAAATCCATGATTTAAGTGATGGAATCAAGTTTTTAGAAGCTGACCTTGTGAAAGTCCGAATTTAGAAGTTTGAGAGGATTGCCCAAGCTCCTTGAAGCTCAACAAGTGTGGAGGAAGCTTGAGAGAGCATTAGTGTAGTGGGAGAAAGCAAGAAAAGTGGCGGGGAGGTGAAATCTTGGTGGTTCTCCTTTTGCCCTAGGAGAGAAATGAAGAAGGGAAGAAGAAGAAGATAAAGAGAATAGGTGAAGAAGTGGTGGCGTGCTTTTGGAGGAAGAAGCAAATGGGTTTCATAAATTGGGTTGGTGATTTAAGGAAATTTGGGTATTTGGCTTTTTTTTTATTATGGCAAAATTGAGTTTTAATTGGATTTTCATATTTAGATTTATTTATGGGTAAAAATATGAGATTTTTGAATTTTTTGGGTAGCCATAAGTCTACTAAAAATATTTGAAAAAGGGCCTCTAGCAGATAAGAAATTTCTACCGGATAGAATTTTAATCTCAAAAAAAATTCAAATTTAAACTGTGAGCTCACAATATTTCATATGATCACATTTTAACTAGATTATAATTTTTCTACTTAATTTTCTTATTTATTTTAATTTCTTAAATTCTTAACTTTGGAGTTATTAAAATCTTAATATTAACCCCAAAAATCTTATTTCATTCTAAAAAAATTTATTTGTATTTTCTTTAGTCAAAATATCAAACCTCAATGTCACAAATCTACCAATTTCAAATTATCTCATCAATACTTGTTTATTTATTATTTGTTCATTTATTTATTTTCAATTCCTCCCTTGCGCACTTTTCCTCTAAGTTTCTATTTACAAATGATGACCATCCTTCCTCTAAAATCCAACCTATCGAAGCTAAGACTTGAAATACAGGGTTTCACAATCAAGTTTTCGAAACGCTCATCGGCGAAAACTAACTAAAAAAAAAGAAAAATGAATATCAAGTTTTCGAAACGCTCATCGGTGAAAACTAATGAAAAAAAGAAAAATGAATATCAAGTTTTCGAAACACTCATCGGCGAAAACTGATTAAAAAAAGAAAAAAGGATATTGAGTTTTCGAAACACTTATCGGCGAAAGCTAATTAAAAAAAGAAAAATGTATTTCAAGTTTTTGAAACACACATCGGCGAAAACTGATTAAAAAAAAGAAAATGAATATCAAGTTTTCGAAACACTCATCGGCGAAAACTGATTAAAAAAAGAAAAATGAATATCAAGTTTTGGAAACACTGGTCGACGAAAACTGATTAAAAAACACAAAAATGAATATCAAGTTTTCGAAACACTAATCAGCTAAAACTATTTAAAAAAAGAAAAATGAATATCAAGTTTTTGAAACACTCATCGGCGAAAACTGATAAAAAATAAGAAAAATGAATATCAAGGTTTCGAAACACTCATCGGCGAAAGCTGATTAAAAAAAGAAAAATGAATATCAAGTTTTCGAAACGCTCATCGGCGAAAACTAATTAAAAAAAAGAAAAATTAATATCAAATTTTTGAAATGCTGATCGGCGAAAACTAATTAAAGAAAAAGAAAAATGAATATCAAGTTTTCGAAACGCTCATCGGTGAAAACTAATGAAAAAAAGAAAATGAATATCAAGTTTTCGAAACACTCATCGGCGAAAACTGATTAAAGAAAGAAAAATGAATATCAAGTTTTGGAAACACTGATCGACGAAAACTGATTAAAAAACACAAAAATGAATATCAAGTTTTCGAAACACTAATCAGCTAAAACTATTTAAAAAAGAAAAATGAATATCAAGTTTTTGAAACACTCATCGGCGAAAACTGATAAAAAATAAGAAAAATGAATATCAAGGTTTCGAAACACTCATCAGCGAAAGCTGATTAAAAAAAGAAAAATGAATATCAAGTTTTCGAAACGCTCATCGGCGAAAACTAATTAAAAAAAGAAAAATTAATATCAAATTTTTGAAACGCTCATCGGTGAAAACTAATTAAAGAAAAAGAAAAATGAATATCAAGTTTCGAAACGCTCATCGGTGAAAACTAATGAAAAAAAGAAAATGAATATCAAGTTTTCGAAACACTCATCGGCGAAAACTGATTAAAGAAAGAAAAATGAATATCAAGTTTTCGAAACACTAATCGGCGAAAACTGATTAAAAAATGAATATCAAGTTTTCGAAACACTCATCGTCAAAAACTAATTAAATAAAGAAAAATGAATATCACGTTTTCGAAACACTCATCAGCAAAAATTTATTAAAAAAAGAGAAATGAATATCAAGTTTTCGAAACACGCATCGGCGAAAACTGATTAAAAAAAGAAAATTAAATATCAAGTTTTGGAAACACTCATCGACGAAAACTGATTAAAAAAACCAAAATGAATATCAAGTTTTCGAAACACTAATCAGCTAAAACTATTTAAAAAAAGAAAAATGAATATCAAGTTTTCAAAACACTCATCAGCGAAAACTGATAAAAAATAAGAAAAATAAATATCAAGATTTCGAAACACTCATCGACAAAAGCTGATTAAAAAAAAGAAAAATGAATATCAAGTTTTCGAAACGCTCATCAGCGAAAACTAATTAAAAAAAAAGAAAAATTATTATCATGTTTTTGAAACGCTCATTGGCGAAAACTAATGAAAAAAAGAAAAATAAATATCAAGTTTTCGAAACACTCATCGGCGAAAACTAATTAAAAAAAGAAAATTAATATCAAGTTTTCGAAACACTAATCGGCGAAAACTGATTAAAAAAGAAAAATGAATATAAAGTTTTCGAAACATTCATAGGCGAAAACTAAAAAAAGAAAATGAATATCAAGTTTTCGAAACACTCAACGGCGAAAACTATAATATCCGAGATATTTAACTTTAATTATTATCATTATTATTTAATTTATCTTTCTTTTTGAAAGAAAGATAAATTAAATTAAATAATTAAAAAGTTGAAATAAGAAAAAAAAATATCGGTATATATATAAATTTATTTAGGACCTAAATCAAGTGGGGATTTAAAAAGGGGGGGAGGAAAAAAAGGTTTACTACAAATAAAATATTTCAACTTATTTTCTTTTTATTAAGGACCAAACCGTGACCCCATTCAGCACTCACACAAATAGACAAAAAAAAAAAGCGAAGCAGCAGCGAGAAGTACGAAACTGAGAGCTCAAGGCGAAGGGGAGAAGCAACGTGACGGTGGGTTTGGTGCCGGAATCTCGCTGGAAATCGCATTCCGTCACTGGTGACAGTAACCGGGACTCTCTTTCATCACCACCAAGCCGCCCATCCGGTTGAATCAAGGTATGGAAGCCCCAATCCTTCAAAACCCCAATTTCTCCAATTTTGGGTATTTTAGGAATTCTTCAAATACTTTCAATCGGGGCATTCCGGGGTTAAATTTAAGCTTAGTGGATGTTATTGAAAGCTTGGTGAGGTTCAGAATCGAAGTTAAATGTGAAGGAACCGGGGCTAGGAATTTAAACCTTTAAAAAGAATATAGAAAAAAGTATGAAAGTTAAAAGGAACCGGGGACTAAAACGAAGGAAAACGTAGAGTTGGAGGATGGAGGGACTAAAGTGAAGAGAAAACTTGTTTCTCCCCACTTACACCCCTTCCACGCCACTCACACACACAATCATAAAAGAAAAAGAAAGGAAAGGAGAGAGAGGGAGAAGAGAGAGAGGGGGAGCTAGGGCTTGGACGGGGGAGCAAATCCGGCGAGAATCTCGCCGGAATCCGGCGAGCCGGAGCTAGAGGAGGAGCCGGAGATCATCCTCGTCATCTTCCTCGTCTCAATCTCTCGAGTTAAGATTGGTACAATACCCGATTCTCTCCAAGTTCCCATTTTCTTCATTTTTCTTCATTTTTTGAATTGAGTTGAGAATTCGAGTTTGGGCGGATTCGAGGGTAGAATAATGTTTCTAAAGTGTTCTTGAACACTCATTGGGCTTAGGATTCGAAGCTAGATCGTTGGATTTGGCCGGATTCGAAGTTGGAAGAATTTGGGGTATAAAACCCATTTTTCTCAATTTCGAACAATCAATGATTTGAGTTGTAGGACTTCCTAAATATAGTATATATGTTGGAGAATAAGACCTGTGAAAAGTGGAATCGAAGCCGGATCGGAAGATGACCGAAAAGGCGGCCGAAATCAGCCACAGCACAGCAAAAACGTTGCTGTGCTGCGAGCTGGCGCTGCAGCGCCCACTTGCTGGTTGGCCAAGGGCTACCAAGGCAGCAGCTCGGTGCCGCAGTGCCAGATTGGGCGTTGTAGTGCTCGGTCCCTGCCTGGCTTGCCTCAAGACCCTTTTTAGGGCGAACTGAGACCTCCAAACCCATTCTCTTCAATCCTAAACACCCTAGAACACTCCTAAACATGTTTTTGAGAATTAATTCACCTTTTGAGGATTAAATCACTCCAAGTACCCCCTTGTTTCTCAAGGATGGAAACTTGCGGAACAAATTAGGTCTAACTTTATGAATTGCAACTTTATCCCTTCACAACCTTTAGGAAACCTTAAGTAGGATAAATTGGAGGTATGTTGAGGTTTAGAACTAGATTTCTTGGAACCCAAGTATGATAAATTGGAGGTATATTGAGGTTTAGAATTTAGATTTCTGAAACCCAAGTAAGAACACAAGTTGAATCAAAATGTTTAAACTTTCCTAAAATTAGGATTTCTTCCAACCAAGCTAGATAAGCTTCCTTAGATGCGAATACAAGTTAGATAGAGGTCTAATACTCAAATCCAAGTATGTGAAACACTCAAGTAGAGTGTTATATGTGAGTAAGGCAAGTGTCCGAGGAAGGATACGCATAAGTCAGGATAGAGAAGTCCAATAAGACCAAGAGCATGACTCTGTGGCAACCATGGACTACACGTGAGAGTAATGGAGAGATAAATAACAAGTTAAGCTAAGTAATAACCTTAATGAAGTAAATATTGTTCTTATAGGAACAACGGCACGCAAAAGAGTGCAACAGGAACTCCGAGGAGACTTAAGTTACAGGAGAGGATTGCATGGAAGGTTGGCCAAGGTGAGGGCTCTTTCATCTCTGCTCCTAGGGTCGTATGCTTATGTGGATTACATGAGTATTTATATTCTCTGCTTGTCTGGTATGTGTTAGCTAGAGATATAAAATGCTAAAAGAATGAAAGAATTAGAAAATAGGTTGTGGAAGGTGGCTTGGATAGGAAGACATTGGAGTATAGCGTAATTGTTTGCTATGATTGGTTTGTTACAAATCCAATTCATACACTCCGGAGGCATGATGGGTATTTTATTAAATCTTTTCCACGATGGTGGCAAGAGTCCTTGTACGGAAGGGCTAAACTTTATTTTGAAAACTCATCACGATGGTGACTTAAATTATAATCATGCAAAGGGAGTTATTGGTGGGTTTCGGATTTGGTTATGCTAGTGATGTGAGACATCGACTAGAACAACATCAGATGGCACTTGAAACCTCAGTTTTATAATCACCATGACGATGGTCATTGGCCTATCCTGGCAATAGGGTCAGAAAGGTTTTAAATTACTATGACGATAGCTTGAGGCTCAAAGAGTGCATCTGGACGGGTATATGAGTTATATCCTGTTGAGGATACTTGTACATATTAATAAGGAGAAGAATTGTTGATCCTTTGGGAAAGATACAAAGAATCCTATCAATATGTGAGACTAAGGTAAGGAGACACGGGAGGAACCTACGGGTGAACCGTGAGCCTAACCTAGTAAAAGAGAAACCATCCTGTGGAGTTGGTCCAGGGTGTGTCAGTGGCCATGCTTCGAGACGTCGTGCCGTGCCCGCCATGTGGCCTGGTTGGGTAATGGACGAGTGGGCTCAAGCTATTGCCCCGCAGCAAGGGGTCAGGACGTGCCACGTGGTGGCTACGTATCAGTTGTTTGATAGATAGAAGTTGATTGTGTTTGATTATTAGAATTGTCACGAGGTGACTAGTACCCAAGTGAATGGGTTAAGTATTGTTTGATTTATAAAATTGTCACGAGGTGACCAGTACCCGAGTGAATGGGTTAAGTATATTTGCCACGTGGTGGCCAGTAACCTGAGTGCACGGGTTCGAAGTAGAAAATCCACATAGTGGCTAGTAGATACCCCAGAGTTGGGGAGATTAAGTGGATGTATGTTTAACATATGTGTGTATGTACAAATTGTCTGTGTTTGCATATAATTCCTGATTGTGCAGTGTAGTGGTGATGTAAAGGATTACATCACCACAACGTCTTGTTTGATTCAAACATGCAGAACGTGAGAAGATCGGTAAGTAAAAGCCAGCATTATATGTTACCTGTTTTCTTGCTGATTGATGACGTGGAATAAACTGCTACATGCTTATATCTGTTAAATGCATGTGACTGATTGGGTGAAATTCCTGTTATTGTGTGATCACCAGGAATGCATGCTAACTCACAGTAACTAGTTGTTTGTGCATGTGGTTGTGTATGACTCCTAGTCCCAGCGGTAAGGTACCCGTCTTGCGCTGGGGATGGGAGAGTTCTCACTGAGTCGCGTGGTTAAGACTCACACCTCATTTTTACTACACAGAGACAGGTTAAGTATAGGTGGAAGAAGTCTCGATGGAGCGAGAGTTGAGCAACACTTTCCAAGACCCACAACTTGTTCATGTGGGGTGAATACAGTGTAATTGTAATTTAATTTACTTTATTGTTGTATCATAAAGTAAAGGGTAGACGTACTCAATTAGATTGTATCACTAAATCTAGAACTATCGGCTTCACACACCTTAAAGATCAGGATCCATTAGATTACGATGCCAGAAAAACTTGTTTTCAATATATATATATATATATACACATATCTGTTGCATGTGAATAGGATAGGCAGCATCTTCGGATGTGTAGCCAGTATACAGGTTACATATATTATGTGTGTTTTCCTATATCTATATCCTGAAGCGGCACTGGCCGTGGACTTGCTTGCCTAGGATAGGCCACCATTTCGGTGTAGCCATGGTACTATAATGCATGTGAATGTATTTTTCTATAATAGCTATTTTGTCAATTAGGTGATAAGGCTTACAGGCATAGGGGTATTCCCTGTGTCTGTGCCAGTTACGGTCCTCTAAATGGGGGTCGTGACATTAAACTGTAGGATTTGACGGGGTATGGAGATAAGGAAAATTTAGTTAGAAAATTCCTATAAATTGAATTAATGCTAGTTGGATGCATGTATAGGCTTGGATTGGAGTAGTATAGGTGTTCTAATTGCTGGAAATATACAAGGGAATAAAGCCCGGGTATTTACCGTTTCAACCGGAACCCAATACGGAGAAAAAAGAGGCAAAATACTAAGCCACCGTACAGTAAGGAGCTGTGCGGTGGGTTGGACACCTTGGTCTAGTCCGTGGGGGACACCTAGGACCCGCTAAATTGGTTCCAAGGCTCTAATTATACCTAATTATATTTTTATATATAATTAAAGAGGTAGTAATGAAGCTTTTACTCGGCGAATAAGAGAGACGGTGGGATGAGTAAGCTAGAGCCTCTTTTGAACCGTGAATTTAATTCTTTTATTAGTTAAATACCTATATGAACACATGAAGGGAAATTTAGACAAGTGGAAATCTCTAACCTAAGCAATTAGAGGTTCTAAATGGCTCGAAAGTGTGAAAGTCGAATATGGGGCATTCTGGACTTTCAGAAAGAGCAAATAAGACGACGTAACGAACTAAATAATTAGTTCTTGGAAAATAGCTAGAGGGTGCATAAGCATTAGCATGACACGTGCATGGTAGATGCTTAGTTACGCGTTCTAAATTTCTTAAATATAATGTGTATAGGGAACCACAGAGTGATTGGAGCTTCAAGCACTCCGAGGACTGATCAGGAGGGCCAACGAGGTGAGGGGCTCTCCCATCCCTGCCCCACAGGGTTGGATGACTACGTGGAAATGTGGTTTGCTCTATTTTGTATGAATGAATTTGTGTTACACGTGTATGATTAGCAAGTAAGCAGTCAACGTGCAACAGTATATGTGCTTATATGATTAGCCTCAACCCTCAAGTGTATTATGTGCTATTGTGGCTCACTGAGCCTTATATATTACCGTGGGTAGGATTGAGTCATAATTTCATATGTGAGAGTTCAGTAACAGTAGAAACCAATCACATCGATCGTCACTGTTAAGACCTTGTTCGTATGGTTTGCTGAGGAAAACTGAACTTAGGATTGTTAAATGTGAGTGAGAGTGTTGCATAATTGGAACGGGGGAATCTAAGCCTAACAAATGAACACTTCTAATATTCAGTTAGTTACTAATAGGGCGTCTTTCAAGGTTATATTTGTTAGTTGAACTTGTTAGGTTAGTTCGGGTAGATCGTGTCGGTTATCCTGGTCGGACAGACAGGATTCAGTTAACAGTAAGCATGCCACATAGTGGCCATTACCTTGGTTTAACCGAGGTCAGACAAGTTGCCGACTATTACTCTAAGTGTGCCTTGGAGTCAGAAAGTTCCTAGTGTGATCAACTAGGTTCGAACAAGAAACTGCCTTCGGGCCAGTATTTCTCTTAGCGTAACGCGTGAGACAGAAAGTGAATGCCTATGTTTATAAGTAGGTGTTAACTATGGAACCATATGATATATCTGGTGATTGATTTACGTGCGGAGTAAAAATTATGTTAGAAGCATGAACTAGGGTATTTATTGTGAATATGATATATATTGACTGCCTGATCATATTAAAGGTCGCAATATAATCAGTTTTATGGGTATGTGGTTGTGGTTGCTCCCTTCTTCCAACTGTAGTGCCACCCGCTGCTACGCCAGGGATGGGGGAGCTTCTAACTGAGTCTGTTCGACTCACCCCCTGTTTATATGTTTCAGATATAGGTGGTTCAGGAGTCGGGAACGCGTCCACTTCTTCTCAAGGAGGCGGACAACTCTGAAGACCGCACGCTTTGTCCGCGTCGGTAGTCATTTTGGTTATTTATATATGTTGTGATGTATGTATATATATATAAATCCTTTTTGGGCGTAGCTTTTGTACGTATACATCTGCTGTGTATATATATATATATATATATATCATACTTGAATTCTAGCATTGTCGGCTTCATACAGATTAAAGCTAGGTCTTGGTGTTGGGGAATATAGGCTGTGATATGACATATATCATATGTATATATATATATATATATATAGATATGACTTCCGCATGCGACTAGGATAGATCACACGCCTTGAGGGTGTGATCAATATGTAAATTATATATAAGTGTGACTAAATACCTGATTGTATGAAAATATGGCTTCCGCATGTGAATAGGATAGATCACACGCATTGAGGCGTGTGATCAAAATGTAAACTATATGCAAGCGTGTGATTGAATATATGTATGACTGTAAATAGGATTTCTGCATGTGATCTGAATAGGATAGATCACCCGCCCTGAAGCGCATGATCAATATGTATACTATATGTATGTGCGAGTGATTGTGTGTATATGTATAGACTGAAGCAGCATTGAGCGAGCCGTGGATTGCACGCTACTTAGGTCACCGGATATGGATGACCATAAATACTATATATTGTTTGTAATAGAAATGGGTAGTTATAAACATGTGAAAATGTCAATCAGGGATTAGAGGCTTACGGAATAGGAGAAATTCTACTTCCCCTGGCGGTCACGGACGTCCGATAGGGGATCGTGACAAAAACTGATTAAAAAAAAGAAAATGAATATCAAGTTTTCAGAACACTAATCGGCGAAAACCGGTTAAAAAAAGAAAAATGAATATCAAGTTTTCGAAAACACTCATCGGCGAAAACTGATTAAAAAAAGAATATGAATATCAAGTTTTCGAAACACTCATCGGCAAAAACTGATCAAAAAAAGAAAAATGAATATCAAGTTTTCGAAACACTCATCAGCAAAAACTTACTAAAAAAAGGAAAAATAAATATCAAGTTTTCGAAACACTCATCGGCGAAAATTGATTAAAAAAGGAAAATGAATATCAAGTTTTCGAAACACTCATCGGTGACAACTGGTTAAAAAAAGAAAAATAAATATCAAGTTTTCGAAACACTAATTAGCGAAAACTTACTAAAAAAAGAAAAATGAATATCAAGTTTTCGAAATCCCCATCGACGAAAACTGATTAAAAAAAATAAAAATAAATATCATGTATTCGAAACACTCAACGGCAAAAACTGATAAAAAAGAAAAATGAATATAAAGTTTTCGAAACACTCATCGGCGAAAACTGATGAAAAAAAGAAAATGAATATCAAGTTTTCGAAACACTCATCGGCGAAAAATGATTAAAAAAAGAAAAATGAATATCAAGTTTTCGAAACACTCATTGTTGAAAACTAATTAAATAAAGAAAAATGAATATCACGTTTTCGAAACACTCATCGACGAAAACTGATTAAAAAAAGAATATTACGTTTTCAAAACAGTCATCGGCGAAAACTGATTAAAAAACGAAATATGACTATTAAGTTTTCGAAACACTCATCGGCGAAAACTGTTTAAAAAAGAGAAAAAACATATCAAGTTTTTGAAACACTCATCAGCGAAAACTGATTAAAAAAAGAAAAATGAATATCAAGTTTTCAAAACACTCATCGGCGAAAACTGATTAAAAAAAATGAATATCAACTTTTTGAAACACTCATCGGTGAAAACTAATTAAATAAAGGAAAATGAATATTGTAATACCCAAGAAATTTTTTCGAAGTTTAAAATGAAACGAAAGGGAAAGAAAAGAAATAGAAAATAATTTTTAGGATTTAATTCAGGACCTAAGAAATTGGAAACTTGAATTAAATAGGGAAAGGGATCCCTCTCATGTAATCCAACCTCAAGAAGTACAGCTAGCCGAAAGTCTGACTTATGAGGAGATGCCAGTGGAAATCTTAGATCGCTAGTTGAAGAAGCTGAGGTCGAAAGAAATACCATTGGTGAAAGTCCTGTGGTGAAACCATTCAGTCGAAGAAGCTACGTGGGAAGTTGAGGCTGAGATGCGCAGGACATATCCTCGCCTATTTCAAGACTAAGGTTAGTATGTTAATTGAAATTTGGGGACCGAATTTCTTAAGGGGGGAAGATTGTAATACCCAAGAAATTTTTTCGAAGTTTAAAATGAAATGAAAGGGAAAGAAAAGAAATAGAAAATAATTTTTAGGAATTAATTCAGGACCTAAGAAATTGGAAACCTGAATTAAATAGGAAAGGGATTAAATTAAAAATACATATTAGTTATTATTTATTTATTTATTAATTAATTTAAATTTAAATTATATTTATTTATTATTTAAGTATTTAATTATTACAATTATTTTATTAATTTGTAATATTTATTATTTTAATTGGGTGGGGGTTGCCGTGGGTTTAGGTGTAAATAAAAGAAAGAAAAGAAAATGAATAAGAAAGGAAAGAAGAAGAGAAAGAGAAAGAAAGGATAGAGAGAGAAAGAGTCGAGAAAGAAAGAGAGAGATAGGAGACGAGAAGAAGAAGAAGGGGAAGGAGGGGGATCTTGCCGGAAAAGTGGCCGGAGGGAGCTAACTGAAGCCGGAAAAAGTCACCGGAGCTCGGGTACGACGTCTCCCATACGTTCCACCGATCGAATCAAAGGTTGGTAACCCCAATTTCATTCGAAGCTGAATAAGACCCGTGAAGAGTTGGCCCAAGGTTACTAATGTGGAACCTTGACATTAACGTGCCGGGTCCCTGCTCGGATTGCCCAATTACAATTTAAGGGTGATATTGAGGGCTCCAAACCTCTTCTTTTCATCTTAAACACCCTAGAATAATTCTAAATATGCTATCAAGCATCAAGAATTATTTTAGGTACTTTCTTGTTTCTCAAGGATGGAAACTTGCAGAACAATAAAGTCCAAAATTTAAAATGGCAATTTAATTCCTTCGTAATTATTAGGAAACCTTAAGTAGGATAATTTAGAAGCATATCGAGGTGTAGTAACTCAAATCCAAGGCTCCAAAATTAATTCACGGTTAGCGATAATTATACTAAACCAAGTATGTAGCACTTGAGACTCTCATGGAAGAGAGGAAAGACGGATAAGACCAAGAACTCGGTTCTTGGCGACGTCTCGATGCATTTTTAGGCACGAGCATGTCATATGCATATGAATTGCATATAGTTTGAGATGTTAACCACATGAATGCATTCGTTAGGAAACCACGACTCGTCTGGAGCGGGAATTACTCCAGGACTAGCGCAAAGAAGCCATCCAGGTGAGGGGTTTCCCATCCTTGCCCTACAGGGTTGATTGAGGATGTGGATATGTGGTTTGCCTACTTATAAGAATTGTTTAGTGGTTAACATGCTATTGTTGTTCCTAAATTGTTATCCATGAAAGTATTTCTATATGTGTGCTTGACTACAGGTAAAGAGGTACTGGAGGGTATCCATGTGATGACATGAGGTACGCCGAACAGTACAAGCAAGGGGGTAAGTTGTTGATTGAGTCCAAGGTTTGATTTACCCTATTAATTAGAAACTCATTAAAGAAATCGTAAAGAAGTTGTTAGTAAACGTCGACGTTTTATGTTAATTGAACTTAGGAAATGCCTTAGAGCTAGGTTATGATCTAATCAAGGGTTTGGGTATTACATAAGGATTAAAACGATCTCATAAATTGATTATTGAGTCATAGGGAGGTTCACACTACCTAGGTAAAGTTATTCTAGGATAGTATTGGGTAGATAGAGTCAGAATCCCAGCTGAAGGCTCGGGAAGAGAAACAAGTGAGAAAAGATTGCCCGTTGAGGCCATTGCCCTAGCCTGGCACTAGGGTCAGTTAAAGATTAAAACAATTGCTCGTTGAGGCCATTGCCCTAGCCTGGTACTAGGATCAGTTAAAGAGTAAAGCATTTGCCTGTTGAGGCCATTGCCCTAGCCAGACACTAGGGTCAGTAAAAGACTAAAAGATTTGCCCGTTGAGGCCATTGTCCTAGCCTGGCACTAGGGTCAGTAAAAGATTAAAAGATTTTCCCATTGAGGCCATTGCCCTAGCTTGACACTAGGTCAGTTAAACATTAAAAGAATTTGCCCGTTGAGGCCATTACCCTAGCTTGGTACTAGGGTCAATTAAGTGATTTACAGTTTTCATATTAGATGTTAAAAAAATGTGATTGCTTGTTTACGAGAAGCATTATAGAAAAGCATGATCCGTAGGTTTAATTGTGATTTTAATTTTATATTAATATTGCCTAATCGTATAATAACATTTGATAAACTGGACTTTCATGCGCATGTGATTGTGGGTGTTTCCCTTTCCCCAGCTGTAGTGGTACTCGCCGCTACGCCGAGGATGGGAAGCTCCTCACTGAGTCTGTTTGACTCACTCCCTCTGCTTCAATGTTTCAGATACAGGGATCGGGCAGGCATCGACGTCCGGACAGTGAAACGGACATCAGACCATCCCTACGCTCTTGTTCGTGTTGGTGGACTCCTTTGGTTATTTTGATTTCTCTTGTTGTACATATTTTAAAGTTGTAAGAGTTGTATATATATATTTACAGCTTTTGATATGTACCTACTCTAGAATTGTCGATTTCACATGTATTTAAAGATAGGGTCCAGTTGGGGATAAACTAGGATATATGTTTGAGTATATGAACTTCTGCATGTGAATAGGATAGATCGTACGCATTGAGGCTTACGGTCAATATGATATGGATATATATATTATGTGTGCTTGCTGCATGTTAATAGGATAGATCGTACGTATTGAGACGTACGGTCAATATGATATTAATATTTACCTTATGAGTGCTGATATATATATATATATATATATATATATATACACATTGGCTGAGCTGAAGCGATATTGATCGAACCGCAGATTGCAAGTTAATTAGGCCACCAGTGAGGTGTAGCCACTAGTATGATATAAATATATTGATTGTATAGTAGGGTAGTTATAGTCATGTTTACAGGATAAGGCTTATGGGTTTAGAGGTAAAAATCTATTCCCGTGTCAGTCACGTACTCCCGATTTGGGGTCGTGACAAACATGGTATCATTGGTATAACCGGGTGTCGGTTTAAGCTTCGTTGTGAAACCCGGGCACAACGTTGCATTAAACAGGAACTTGTGGGAGTACCCAGGATAATTTGAGTCAGCCTTTCTTTCATTCCTTCTTAATCTATGATAGATTATGCAAATGCTTATCAGGTGACATTTTTGTGCAGTACAAGGATGCCGCCGACTACTAGGCAGGCTAGGAGGGGCGGTAGAGTCCCTGCACGTACTGATGAGGAATCCGTTCAAGAGGAGAGAATGCCTCCCAGGGATCGAGCTAGAGACTGTGCTAAAGGTCGTGCTCGCGGTCGTGGTAGGACATAAGAAAGAGGAGTGCATAGGCAACAAACCGTCAGTGGCTGAGATGCTGACTGCAAGATTTCAGGAGGAGAGATGGTGGAACTTGCCTCATTTCAGTTAAGAGGCGTTGCACGAGTTTGGTTTGAGTCAGTACAGAAGAGATATGCAAGGAGAGTTGCTCCTATGACCTGGGAAGATTTTCAGAGGGAATTCCTGGGTCGGTTTCTATTTGAAGGAATGAGGTATGCCAAGCGTCAACAATTTGAGGACTTGTGGATGATGTCGAATATGTCAGTGACTGAGTTTGAGCTGTAGTTCACGGAGCTAGCTTAATATGCTCCTGAATTGGTTCCCGATGAGAGGGAGTTGATCAAGAGGTTTATCCACAGGTTGGTAGAGCCATTGTTCGTAGTTTTACTACCGCAATGTGGTCAGTTTGAAACTCTAGCACAGGCTGCTGATTGTGCTAGGGTAATTGAAAATAGAAAGAAATTTGGGACGTCGGAAAATCCCAAGAATAAGTTACTGACATGCAATGATGGACAGGGGTGGAAGAAGAAGCAAAGGACAACAGGTGGTTCTAGTGCAATTCCAAATTATGCAGGGCAAGTTGGTGGGCAGTCTGCCATTACCACCACAAGTTCTGGGAGGAGTAACACACAAGGTGGACAGAGGTTCCAAGGCAGTAGTCAGGGCGGTAACCAGAAACCGCAGTGTGGAACATGTGGGAGATTTCATTTTGGAGAGTGTAGAGTCACAAAGGCAGGTTGTTACAACTGTGGTCAGTTCGGGCATATGGCTAAGGAATGTCCATAGAGGAAGAGTAATACGAGTGTCAAGAGGTGGAGGACCAGGTGCACTAGGGGGAGGACAGGCACGGGTGTTTGCTTTGTCTCGACAGGATGCACATGCCTCAAAAGCAGTAGTGACAGGTACACTTTCAGTATGCTCTCTCCAGGGTCTTGTATTATTTGATTCTGGTTCAACACATTCATACATCTCACATGCATTTGCACGGAAAGTTGAGAAAAGCCCGACTAGGTTGAAGGAGACAAAAAAGGTCTCTACTCCGATAGGTGAATCAATACAAGTCAAGTATGTCTATGAATCGTGTATGGTTGTGGTCGAGGTTCATGAAACAGTTGTGGACCTACGACTACTCTATATGGTTGACTTAGATGTCATTCTAGGTATGGATTGGTTGGCATCATGTCATGTGGTAGTTGACTGCAGGGCGAAGTGCTTGAAATTCAATATGCCGAATGAAGAGCCATTCGTGGTGCGGGGTGATGGTGATGCACCATATCCGAGTCTAATCTCAACAATGAAAGCTTCCAAGCTACTCGAGAAAGGGTGTAAAGGATATCTAGCTTTTGTGAGGGATACTATGAAAGAAGTACTTCCTGCGAATCAGGTACCGGTGGTTTGGGAGTTTCTTGATGTATTTCCTGACGACTTACCTGGTTTGCTGCCAGATCGAGAGATTGAATTTGAGATCGAGCTTTTACCAGGTACTCAACCGATTTCCACACCACCCTACAGAATGGCTCCGAAGGAGTTGAAGGAGCTACACACGCAGTTACAGGAGTTACTTGATAAGGGTTTTATCAGACCCAGTTTTTCAACTTGGGGTGCACCAGTTCTATTTGTGAAGAAGAAGGATGGGACTTTAAGATTGTGTATCGATTACCAGAAGTTAAATAAGGTAACGGTCCGCAATCAGTATCCACTTCCAAGAATCAATGATCTGTTTGATTAGTTGCAGGGTGCTAAGAGGTTTTCAAAGATTGGTCTGCGATCAGGTTATCATCGACTGAAGATTAGAAAAGAAGATGTGCCCAAGACTGCTTTTCGAACCCGATACGGCCATTATGAGTTTCTAGTCATGTCGTTCGGGCTAACTAATGCACCAGCAGCTTTTATGGATATGATGAATCGGGTTTTCAAGCCATTTCTAGACCGGTTTGTCATTGTATTTATTGATGACATTCTAGTCTATTCCAAGAATGCTGAGGAGCATGCTGAGCATTTGAGACTAGCATTACAGAAGCTAAGGGAAGAGAAATTGTATGCTAAGTTTTCAAAATGTGAGTTTTGGCTTGAAAAAGTTGCATTTCTCGGTCACGTGGTATCTTCAGAGGGAGTCCATGTTGACCCGAGTAAAGTAGAAGCAGTGAAGAATTGATCCCAGCCTACCTCAGTCACGGAGATTCGTAGTTTTCTAGGTTTGGCTGGATACTATAGAAGGTTTGTGCAGGACTTTTCGAAGGTTGCTGCACCTCTTACAAAGCTAACTCAGAAACGGGTAAAGTTTGTGTGGGATAACAAGTGTGAAGAGAGTTTTCAGAAACTGAAGGAAAGTCTCACCACAACACCGGTGTTGGCTCTTCCTGAGGGCACCAGAGGGTATGTGGTGTACTGTGATGCTTCACGAGTTGGGTTAGGGTGTGTTCTTATGCAGCATGGCAAGGTGATTGCTTATGAGTCTAGGCAACTCCAGAAGCACGAAAAGAACTACCCAACTCACGATCTTGAAATGGCAGCGGTGGTATTTGGCTTGAAAATTTGGAGGCATTACCTTTATGGCGAAACATGTGAGGTATATACAGACCACAAGAGCCTTAAGTACATTTTCGAGTAGAAAGATCTAAATCTAAGACAATGCAGGTGGATGGAGTTGTAGAAAGACTATGGCTGCATGATCTTGTACCATCCCGGTAAGGCGAATGTGGTGGCAAACGCTCTGAGCCGAAAGTCAATGGGTAGCTTAGCCCATATCAGTGAAGTGCGAAGGCCATTAATCTGGGAAATACATGAGCTGGAACAGTCTGGAACTCAGTTTGAAATTGGAGATCCCAGCCTGTTTCTAGCCCACATTCAAACTAAGTCAGCTCTAATCGAAGAAGTTAAATCCAAACAAGATCAAGACGCCGACCTCAAACAGATCAGAGATACAGTGGTTAAGGGGGAGAAGGACGACGTCCGATTCTCCATAGATGACAATGGCATAGTCCAGTTGGAGGGACGACTGTGTGTACCTATGGTGGATGGTTTGAAAGAAAGAATTCTTGTTGAGGCACACAAGACAGCGTATACTATCCATCCAGGTAGTAATAAGATGTATTAGGATCTGAGAGAATTATACTGGTGGAATGGTATGAAGAAGGATGTGGCAGACTACGTATCTAGATGTTTAGTGTGTCAGCAGGTTAAGGCTGAACAACAAAAGCCTGTCGGAACACTTCAACAGATAGAAATTCATGAATGGAAGTGGGAGAGAATTACTATGGATTTTGTGACAGGATTTCCGCGATCACAGAGGGGATTCGATTCAGTTTGGGTAATCGTTGATCGGATGACCAAGTCCGTCCATTTCCTGCTAGTTAAGACCACTTACTGAGTGGGTCAGTATGCCCAGTTGTACCTATCAGAGTTAGTGAGGTTACACGGAGTACCGGTGTCGATTATCTATGATAGGGGGCCACAGTTTACCTCTCGATTCTGGATATCATTGCAGGAGGCATTGGGGACGAGGGTTGATCTGAGTACAGCATTTCATCCCCAGACAGACGAGCAATATGAGAGGACCATTCAGATTTTAGAGGACATGCTTAGGGCATGTGTTATGGATTTCGGCGGAGGGTGGGAGAAATACCTGTCGTTAGCGAAGTTTGCCTACAATAACAGTTACCAATCCAGTATTCAGATGGCACCCTTCGAGGCTTTGTATGGTCGGAAGTGTAGATCCCCGATTGGTTGGTTCGAGGTCGAAGAAGCCAAGTTGGTTGGTCTAGAACTTGTGCAGGATTCTTTGGACAAGATAAAGTCCATTAGAGAAAGGCTTGCCACGGCTCAGAGTAGGCAAAAGTCGTATGCCGACAACCGGAGAAGAGAGTTAGAGTGTGCTGTGGGTGAGCATGTTTTCTTAAAGATTTCACCGATGAGGGGCGTGATGAGATTTGGCAAGAAAGGCAAGCTAAGTCCAAGATACATCGGACCGTTTTAGATTCTGGAGCGCGTGGGAAATGTTGCCTACCGTCTAGAATTGCCAACGGAGTTGGAAGGAGTTCATCCAGTGTTTCATGTGTCCATGCTTCGAAAGTACTTGCTAGATCCCTCTCATGTAATCCAACCTCAAGAAGTACAGCTAGCCGAAAGTCTGACTTATGAGGAGATGCCAGTGGAAATCTTAGATCGCCAGTTGAAGAAGCTGAGGTCGAAAGAAATACCATTGGTGAAAGTCCTGTGGCGAAACCATTCAGTCGAAGAAGCTACGGGGGAAGTTGAGGCTGAGATGCGCAGGACATATCCTCACTTATTTCAAGACTAAGGTTAGTATGTTAATTGAAATTCGGGGACCGAATTTCTTAAGGGGGGAAGATTGTAATACCCAAGAAATTTTTTCGAAGTTTAAAATGAAATGAAAGAGAAAGAAAAGAAATAGAAAATAATTTTTAGGATTTAATTCAGGACCTAAGAAATTGGAAACCTGAATTAAATATGGAAAAGGATTAAATTAAAAATACATATTAGTTATTATTTATTTAATTATTAATTAATTAATTTAAATTTAAATTATATTTATTTATTATTTAAGTATTTAATTATTATAATTATTTTATTAATTTGTAATATTTATTATTTTAATTGGGTGGGGGTTGCCGTGCGTTTAGGTGTAAATAAAAGAAAGAAAAGAAAAGGACTAAGAAGGGAAAGAAGAGGAGAAAGAGAAAGAAAGGATAGAGAGAGAAAGAGTCGAGAAAGAAAGAGAGAGATAGGAGACGAGAAGAAGAAGAAGGGGAAGGAGGGGGATCTTACCGGAAAAGTGGCCGGAGGGAGCTAGCTGAAGCCGAAAAAAGTCACCGGAGCTCGGGTAAGACGTCTCCCACACCTTCCACCGATCGAATCAAAGATTGGTAACCCCAATTTCATTCGAAGCCCTCAATTTCTCCATTTTTAGGGATTTCTTCGATTCACCTTCGATTGAATTGTTTCGAGGGTAGATTGAGACCTAGAAAGTGTTCTTGAACACTTAGTTGGGGTAGGAATCGAGACTATATCCTCAGTTTTGACCGAATTCGAATTTGGAAGGATTTGGGGTTGAAATTATAATTAACTCTAAATTGGAGAAATTATTGTTAGCTTAGGAATTGAGCTTGGGTTTGAGTAAATATGTTTGGATTAGTATTATTAAAATTATATTATTGAAATATTAGGTGATTAAGACCCGTGAAGAGCTGGCCCGAGGTTACTAATGTGGAACCTTGACATTAACGTGCCGGGTCCCGGCTCGGATTGCCCAATTACACTTTAAGGGGATATTGAGGGATCCAAATAGGGATGATCAAAATACCCATACCCATTGGGTACCCTGAAAATTTACCCAGCGGGTCTGGGTATGGGTTTGGGTACAAAGTCAACGGGTTCGGGTAAGGAGGTACCCTACCCGTACCCTACCCACATTAGTAATTATTTATTTTATATAAAGTATTATTTTTATATTTTTTTGTGTTGAGAAAAAATGTTACATATCTTATAGATATTAAATTAATTTAATTGTACATTTATATTTATGATTTTTTTTTTGTGATTATAGATTAAAAAATTGATAAAAATAAATTTTATATTAATAAAATAATAATTTATTTTAAATTTTTATGGGTCTGGTCCGGGTATGGGGATTTAACTACCCATAGTGTTCGGGGATGGGGATAGATTTTGATACCCGTTCAAGTCCGGGTCCGGGTCTGGGGATTATAGTACCCTACCCATACCCTAGCCATGATCATCCCTAGCTCCAAACCTCTTCTTTTCAATCTTAAACACCCTAGAATAATTGTAAATATGCTATCAAGCATCAAGAATTATTTTAGGTACTTTCTTGTTTCTCAATGATGGAAACTTGCGGAACAATAAAGTCCAAAATTTAAAATGGCAATTTAATTCCTTTGTAATTATTAGGTAACCTTAAGTAGGATAATTTAGAAGCATATCGAGGTTTAGCAACTCAATCCAAGGCTCCAAAATTAATTCAAGGTGAGCGATAATTATACAAAACCAAGTATGTAGCACTTGAGACTCTCATGGAAGAGAGGGAAGATGGATAGGACCAAGAACTTGGTTCTTGGCGACGTCTAGATGCATTTTTAGGCACGAGCATGTCATGTGCATATGAATTGCATATAGTTTGAGGTGTTAACCACATGAATGCATTCGTTAGGAAACCACGACTCGTCTGGAGCGGGAATTACTCCAGGACTAGCGCAAGGAAGCCGTCCAGGTGAGGGGTTTCCCATCCTTGCCCTACAGGGTTGATTGAGGATGTGGATATGTGGTTTGCCTACTTGCCTACTTGTAAGAATTGTTTAGTGGTTAACATGCTATTGTTGTTCCTAAATTGTTATCCATGAAAGTATTTCTATATGTATGTTTGACTACAGGTGTAATACCTTGGAAAATTTCGAGGATTAAAGAATGATTTATTTAAAAATTTTGAGGATTAAAGAAGGATTTATTCCGGGGCTAGGAATTAAAACCTTAAAAAGAATATAGAAATGTATGAAAGTTAAAAGAAACCGGAAATGAATTTTTTTCGAAGATTGTAATACCCGAGGGGTATTTTGGAATCAAGTCAAATATATAGTAAGACTTAGAATGGTCATCATTTGGAGTTGGAATGTAAAAAGAAAAAAAAACACAAATAAATAATATATAAACAAGTAAATAAATAGAAAAATGTGTATATATATATATATATATATATATATATATATAGATAAATAATCACAATTAAGAAATAATGCGATAATATGAAGTTGATAGATTTTTGAGGTTGAGGTTGGACATTTTGACTAAATAAAAAAAAAAATTGGAATGAAATAAGATTTTGGGGTTATTATTAAGATTTTAATTACTTTAGATTTGAGAATTTAAGAAATTAAAATAAATAATAAATTCAACTAGAAAAATATAAATTGGGTTAAATATGAATCATATGAATTATTTTGAGCTTATAATTTAAATTTGAGAATTTTTCAAAAATAAAAGTTGTACTGGGTAGAAAATTCTTATCTGTTCGAGACTTAGTGACAGATATTTTTAATAGGCCTATGATTACCCAAAAATTTCTAAACTTTCCTATTATTACCCAACAATAAATCTAGATGAGAAAATCCAATCAAAACTCTATTTTACCATATCCCAAAACAAAGTCAAATATCCAAATTTTCTTTAAACCCAAATTGCAATTTAAGAGCATCAGACCACGCCTCTAGCTTCCTATCTTCTTTCTTCTTCCTCTCTTCTCCATTCCTCATTCACTCATCAAGCTCCCTCCCATCAAATTTCTTGCTTCCTCCCATCAATTCCATGCCTCATCAAGCTCCCTCCACCATTGTTAAGCATTAACAAGTTTGGGCAACCTCCATAGATTTCCAAATTCGGACTTCCCCAAAGGTAAGCATCAAAATCTTTTTTTCACCTCTTAAATCATAGGTTTCTTGTTAGGAATGAGTTACTCATTGATAATATAGCATCCTAGGACTCCTTTAGGACATAGAGAACCCACAAATCATAACTTACATAGATGTTTTTACTCTATGAACCCTAAGGTGCGGATTTTGCCATTTTGGAAAGAATTGTGGATTTTATTAGAATTGTTGGTTTGTTTGGGTTTCAAATGAATTGCTTACACTTTTTAAATAAAATGAGAGATTGCCCAATGGTTGGATTTTTTTTTGTGTGGACCCATGGTGAAAATGAGAAGTTTCTATATTTGGCAAAATCCTTCATTGAAGGAGCTTGGAGAGTAAACAAGTGGCAAGACTTGTTTACTTAAGCATAAATTGTTTTTAACTTAAAAAGAACTCTAAATGATGACCTTAGCTTAATAAGGGGTTTTGGGTTAGCCTTGAATGTAGTTTTAAGTTGCTATGTAATTATGAAATTAGAATATGGTGGAAATGATTATATGTGATAGGACTTATGTGGTGAAATAGAAGTTGATGTATGAAAATGGATATGGATTGAATTGGTTGTATGTGATAGGATTCAAGTACTTCCTTGGAGACAAAAGCGCTCAAAGGGAATGTTAAGTAAAGTGACCAAGGTGAGGGTTCTTCCATCTCTGCTCCTAGGGTTGTATGCTCATGTGGATTACATGGGTATGTATATTTTCTGCTTGCCTGGTATGTGTTAGCTAGAGATATAGAATGCTAAAAGAATGAAAGAACTAGAAAATAGGTTGTGGAAGATAGCTTGGATAGGAAGACATATGAGTAGAGTATAATTGTTTGCTATGATTGGTGTGTTACAAATCCAACTCATACACTCCGGAGGCATGATGAGTATTTTATTAAATCTTTTCCACGACGGTGGCAAGAGTCCTTGTACGGAAGGGCTAAACTTTATTTTGAAAACTCGTCACGACGGTGACTTAAATTAAAATCATGCAAAGGGAGTTATTGGTGGGTTTCGGATTTGGTTATGCTAGCGATGTGAGACATCGACTAGAACAACGTCAGATGACACTTGAGACCTTAGTTTTTATAATCACCATGACAATGATCATTGATCTATCCTGGCAATAGGGTCAGAAAGGTTATATATTGCTATAACGATAGCTTGAGGCCCAGAGAGTGCATCTGGACGGGTATATGAGTTATATCCTGTTGTGGATACTTGTACATATTAATAAGGAGAAGAATTGTTGATCCTTCGGGAAAGATACAAAGAATCCTATTAATATGTGAAACTAAGGTAAGGAGACACGGGAGGAACCTACAGGTGAACCGTGAGCCTAACCTAGTAAAAGAGAAACCATCCTGTGGAGTTGGTCTAGGGTGTGTCAGTGGCCATGCTTCGAGACGTCATGTCGTGCCCGCCATGTGGCCTGGTTGGGTAATGGACGAGTGGGCTCAAGCTATTGCCCCGTAGTAAGGGGTCAGGACGTGCCACGGGGTGGCTACGTATCAGTTGTTTGATAGATAGAAGTTGATTGTGTTTGATTAATAGAATTGTCACGAGGTGACTAGTACCCAAGTGAATGGGTTAATTATTGTTTGATTAACAGAATTGTCACGAGGTGACCAGTACCCGAGTGAATGGGTTAAGTATATTTGCCACGTGGTGGCCAGCAACCCGAGTGCACGGGTTCAAAGTGGGAAAGCCACGTAGTGGCTAGTAGAAACCCCAGAGTTGGGGAGATTAAGTAGATGTATGTTATAATATCTGTGTGTATATGCAAATTGTCTGTGTTTGCATATGATTTCTGATTGTGCAGCGTAGTAGTGACGTACAGGATTACGTCACCACAACGTCTTGGTTGATTCAAACATGTTGAACGTGAGAAGACCGGTAAGTAAAAGCCGGCATTATATGTTATATGTTTACTTGTTGAGTGATGATGTGAATTAAACTGCTGGATGCTTATATCTGCTAAATGCATGTGAGTGTTTCAGTGAAATTTCTGTTATTGTGTGATCACCAAGAATGCATGCTAACCCACAGTAACTAGTTGTTTGTGCATGTGGTTTTGTATAACTCCCAGTCCAAGCGGTAAGGTACCCGCCTTGCGCCTGGGATGGGAGAGTCCTCACTGAGTCGTGTGGTTAAGACTCACACCTCATTTTTACTACACAGAGACAGGTTAAGTACAGGTGGAAGAAGTCTCGGTGGAACGAGGGTTGAGCAACACTTTCCAAGACCCACAACTTGTTCATGTGGGTGAATAAAGTGTAATTGTAATTTAATTTACTTTATTATTGTATCATAAAGTAAAGGGTAGAGTACCCAATTAGACTGTATTACTAAATCTAGAAATGTCAGCTTCACACGCCATAAAGATTAGGATTTATTTTACTGCGATACAGGGAAAATTTGTTTTCAATATATATATATATACATATATCTGTTGCATGTGGTAGGATAGGCAGCATCTTCGGATGTGTAGCCGGTACACAGGTTATATATTATGTGTGTTTTCCTATATCATGTTTTCGAAAGACTCATCAGCGAAAACTTAATAAAAAAGAAAAAATTAATATCAAGTTTTCGAAACACTCATCGACGAAAACTGATTAAAAAAATTAAAATGAATTTAAAGTTTTTGAAACACTCATCAGCGAAAACTAATTATAAAAGGAAAATGAATATCAAGTTTTCGAAACACTCATCGGTGAAAACTGATTAAAAAAAGTAAAATAAATATCAAGTTTTCGAAACACTTAGTAGCAAAAACATACTAAAAAAAATAAAAAATGAATATCAAGTTTTCAAAACACTCATCGACAAAAACTGATTAAAAAAAATAGAAAATGAATATAAAGTTTTCAAAGCACTCATTGGCGAAAACTGATTAAAAAAAGAAAAATGAATATCAAGTTTTCGAAACACTAATAGGCGAAAAATGATTAAAAAAGCAAAATGAATATCAAGTTTTCGAAACACTCATCGGTGAAAAATGATTAAAAAATGAAAAATGAATATCAAGTTTTCGAAACACTCATCGACGAAAACTGATAATAAAAACTAAAAATGAATATAAAGTTGTCGAAACACTCATCGGCAAAAACTGATTAAAAAAGGAAAATGAATATCAAGTTTTCGAAACACTCATAGGCGAAAACTGATGACTCACTTGCGCAACAAGTCTTTTGCCTCGTAATTCATGAAGGTTTTTGAGATCCGACCGTGATTTATCGTCCAGAATATGTTAAGACATGGTCCATGCTCCTCCCATGCCAAGACGACTCCAATTCGAGCATCAAAACCCTTCCGGTCTGCAAATACAACGCGAACCGACGTGTTTGACTCACTTGCGCAATAGGTATTTTGCCTTGTAATTCGTGAAGGTTTCTGAGATCAGAACAAGATTTGTCGTCCGGAATAAGTTGAGACATGATCCACGCTCCTCCCATGCCAAGAAGACTCCAATCGGAGCATCAAAACTACTCCGGTTCGCGAGTACAACGCGAACCGACGTTTTTGACTCACTTGCGCAACGAGTCTTTTGCCTCGTAATTCGCGAAGGTTTCTGAGATCCGACCGCGACTTGTTATCCGGAATATGTTGAGACATGATCCACGCTCCTCCCATGCCAAGACGACTCCAATTGCATCATCAAAACCACTCCGGTTCACAAGTACAACGCGAAACGACGTGTATGACTCACTTGCGCAACAAGTCTTTTGCCTCGTAATTCGTGAAGGTTTTTGAGATCCGACCGCGATTTTTTGTTCGGAACATGTTCAGACATGACCCACGCTCCTCCCATGCCAAGACGACTGCAATTGGAGCATCAAAACCACTCCGGTTCGCAAATACAACGCGAACCGGCGTGTTTGACTCACTTGCCCAACAAGTATTTTGCCTCGTAAATCGTGAAGGTTTCTGAGATCCGACCCCGATTTGTCGTCCGAAATATGTTAAGACATGATCGACGCTCCTCCAATGCCATAACGACTCCAACTGGAGCATCGACACCACTCCGGTTCGCAAATACAACGCGAACCGACGTGTTTGACTCACTTGCGCAACAAGTCTTTTGCCTCGTAATTCGTGAAGGTTTCTGAGATCCGACTGCGATTTGTCGTCTAGAATATGTTAAAACAAGATCCATGCTCCTCCCATGCCAAGAAGACTCCAATTGGAGCATCAAAACCACTCCGGTTCGCAAATACAATGCGAACAGACGTGTTTGACTCACTTGCGCAACAAGTCTTTTGCCTCGTAATTCATGAAGGTTTCTAAGATCAGACCGTGATTTGTCATCCGGAATATGTTAAGACATGATCCACGCTCCTCCCATGCCAGGACGACTGCAATTGGAGCATCAAAACCACTTCGGTTCGCAAATACAACGCGAACCGACGTGTTTGACTAACTTGCGCAACAAGTCTTTTGCCTCGTAATTGGTGAAGGTTTCTGAGATACGACCGCGATTTATCGTCCGGAATATGTTAAGACATGATCCACGCTCCTCCCATGCCATGTCGACTGCAATTGGTGCATCAGAACCACTCTTGTTCGCAAATACAACGCGAACCGACGTGTTTGACTCACTTGCACAACAAGTCTTTTGCCTCGTAATTCGTGACGGTTTCAAAGATCTGAACATGATTTGTCGTCCGGAATATGTTAAGACATGATCCACGCTCCTCCCATGCCAAAACGACTCCAATTCGAGAATCAGAACCACTCCGGTTCGCAAATACAACGCGAACCGACGTGTTTGACTCACTTGCGCAACAAGACTTTTGCCTCGTAATTCATGAAGCTTCCTGAGATTCGACCGCGATTTATAGTCCGGAATATGTTAATACATGATCCACGCTCCTCCCATGCCAAGACGACTCCAATTGGAGCATCAAAACCACTCCGGTTCGCAAATACAACGCGAACCGACGTGTTTGACTCACTTGCGCAACAAGTCTTTTGCCTTATAATTCGTGTAGGTTTCTGAGATCCGACCGCGATTTGTTGTCCGAAATATGTTAAGACATGATCAAAGCTCCTCCCATGCCAAGACGACTCCAATTGGAGAATCAGAACCACTCCGGTTCGCAAATACAACGCGGACCGACGTGTTTGACTCACTTGCGTAACAAGTCTTTTTCCTCGTAATTCGTGAAGGTTTCTGACATCCGATCGCGATTTATCCTCCGGAATATGTTAATACATGATCCACGCTCCTCCCATGCCAAGACGACTCCAATTGAAGCATCAAAACCACTCCGGTTCGCAAATACAATGTGAACCGATGTGTTTGACTCACTTGCGCAACAAGTCTTTTGCATCGTAATTCGTGAAGGTTACTGAGATCCGACCGCGATTTGTTGTCCGCAATATGTTATTACATGATCCACTCTCCTCCCATGCCATGTCGGCTGCAATTGGAGCATCAAAACCACTCCGGTTCGCAAATACACGCGAATCGACGTGTTTGACTCACTTGGGCAACAAGTCTTTTGCCATGTAATTCGTGAAGGTTTCTGAGATCCGACAGCTATATGTCATCCAGAATATGTTAAGACATGATCCACGCTCCTCCCATGCCAAGACGACTCCAACTGGAGCATTACAACCACTCCGGTTCGCAAATACAACGCGAACCAACGTGTTCGACTCACTTGCGCAACAAATCTTTTGCCTCATAATTCGTGAAGGTTTCTGAGATTCGACCGCAATTTTTCATCCGGAATTTGTTAACACATGATCCACGCTCCTCCCGTACCAAGACGACTCCAATTGGAGAATCAAAAGCACTCCGGTTCGAAAATACATCGCGTACAGACGTGTTTGACTCACTTGCACAACAAGTCTTTTGCCTCGTAATTCGTGAAGGTTTCTGAGATTCGACCGCGATTTGTCGTCCGGAAAATGTTAAGACATGATCCACGCACCTCCCATGCCAAGACGACTCCAATTGGAGCATCAAAACCACTCCGGTTCGTAAATACTACACAAACTGACGTGTTTGACTCACTTGCGCAACAAGTGTTTTGCCTCATAATTCGTGAAGGTTTCTGATATCCGACCGCAATTTGCCTTCCGGAATATGTTAAGCATTGATCCACGTTCCTCCCATGCCAAGATGACTCCAATTGGAGCATCAAAACCACTCCGGTTCGCAAATACAACGCGAAACGACGTCTTTGACTCACTTCCGCAACAAGTCTTTTGCCTCGTAATTCATGAATTTTTCTGATATCTGACCGCGATTTTTGATCCGGAAAATGTTAACACATGATCCACATTCCTCCCATGTCAAGACGACTCCAATTGGAGCATCAAAACCACTCTGGTTCGACAATACAACGCGAACCGACGTGTTTGACTCACTTGCGTTACAAGTCTTTTGCCTCGTAATTCGTGAAGGTTTTTGAGATCCAACCATGATTTTTCGTCCGGAATATGTTAAGACATGATCCACGCTCCTCCCATGCCAAGACGACTCCAATTGGACCATAAAACCACTCCGGTTCGCAAATACAACGCGAACTGACGTGTTTAACTCACTTGCGTAACAAGTCTTTTGCCTCGTAATTTGTGAAGGTTTCTGAGATCCGACCATGATTTGTCGTCCGAAATATGTTAAGATATGATCCACGCTCCTCCCATGCCAAGACGACTCCAATTGGAGCATCAAAACCACTCCGGTTCGCAAATACTACGCAGACCGACGTGTTTGACTCACTTGCGCAACAAGTCTTTTGCCTCGTAATTCGTCAAGTTTTCTGAGATCCGACCGCGATTTATCGTTCAGAATATGTTAAGACATGATCCACGCTCCTCCCATGCCAAGACAACTCCAGTTGGAGCATCAAACCCACTCTGGTTCGTAAATACATCGCGAACCGACGTGTTTGACTCTCTTAAGCAACAAGTCTTTTGCCTCGTAATTCGTGAAGGTTTCAGATATCCGACTGCAAGTTGCCTGTCGGAATATGTTAAGACATGATCCAATCTCCTCCCATGCCAAGACGACTCCAATTGGAGAATCAAAATCACTCCGATTCGCAAATACAACGCGAACCGACGTCTTTGACTCACTTCCGCAACAAGCCTATTTCCTCGTAATTCGTGAAGGTTTCTGAGATCCGACTGTGATTTTTCGTCCGGAATATATTAAGACATGATCCACGCTCCTCCCATGCCAAGACGACTCCAATCGGAGCATCAAAACCACTCCCGTTCGCAAGTACAACGCGAACCGACGTGTTTCACTCACTTGCACAACGAGTCTATTGCCTCGTAATTCGTGAAGGTTTCTGAGATCCGACCGCGATTTGTCATCCGGAATATGTTGAGACATGATCCACGCTCCTCCCATGCCAAGACGACTCCAATTAGAGCATCAAAACCACTCTGGTTCGCAAAAACAACGTGAACCGACATCTTTGACTCACTTGCGCAACAAGTCTTTTGCCTCGTAATTCGTAAAGGTTTCTAAGATCCGACCGTGATTTGTCGTCCGGAATATGTTAAGACATGATCCACGCTCCTTCCATGCTAAGACAACTCCAATTGGAGCATCAAAACCACTCTGGTTTGCCTCGTAATTCGTGAAGGTTTCTGAGATCTGACCGCGATTTGTCGTTCGGAATATGTTAAGACATGATCCATGCTCCTCCCATGCCAAGACGACTCCAATTGGAGCATCAGAACCACTCCGGTTTGCAAATACAACGTGAACCGACGTGTTTGACTGACTTGCGCAACAAGTGTTTTGCCTCATAATTCGTGAAGCTTTATGAGATCCGATCGTGATTTGTCGTCCCGAATATGTTAATACATGATCCACACTCCTCCCATGCCAAGACGACTGCAATTGGAGCATCAAAACCACTCTGGTTCACAAATACAACGCGGACCGACGTGTTTGACTCACTTGCGCAACAAGTGTTTTGCCTCGTAATTTGTCAAGGTTTCTGAGATCCGACCATGATTTTTCGTCCGGAATATGTTAAGACATGATCCACGCTCCTCCCATTCCCAATTGGAGCATCAAAACCACTCCGGTTCGCAACTACAACACGAACTGACGTGTTTGACTCACTTGCGTAACGAGTCTTTTGCCTCGTAATTCGTGAAGGTTTCAGAGATCCGACCGCGATTTTTCATCTAGAATATGTTCATACATGATCCAATATCCTCCCATGCCATGTCGACTGCAATTAGAGCATCAAAACCACTCTGGTTCGCAAATACAACGCGAACTGACGTGTTTCACTCAATTGCGGAACAAGTCTTTTGCCTCGTAATTCGTGAAGGTTTCTGAGATCCGACCACGATTTGTCATCCGGAATATGTTAAGACATGATCCACGCTCCTCCCATTCCATGACGACTCCAATTGGAGCATCAAAACCACTCCGGTTCGCAAATACAACGCGAATCGACGTGTTTGACTCACTTGCGCAACAAGTCTTTTGCCTCGTAATTCGTGAAGGTTTTTGAGATCCCCCCGCGATTTGTCATCCTGAATATGTTAATACATGATCCACGCTCCTCCCATGCCATGTCGACTGCAATTGGAGCATCAAAACGACTCCAGTTCGCAAATACAACGCGAACCGACGTGTTTGACTCACTTGCGCAACAAGTCTTTTGCGTCGTAATTCGTGAATGTTTCTGAGATCCGACCGCGATTTTTCGTCCGGAATATGTTCTGACATGATTCATGCTCCTCCCATGCCAAGACGACTCCAATTGGAGCATCAAAACCACTCCGGTTGTAACATCCTAAAAAAAATGGAAACTCAACTTTGACCAAAAAGTCAAACTGTTGACTTTTGACTTTTGTGTTGACTATTTCTTTAACTTGTTTGACTTTTTTATTTTAAGTGCTTGGATGTGTTTGCCTTTGTTTTTGTTTGTAAATAAGTCTAGGAAACCCTAACTAGAGGTCAAGAGACCCAAAAACCAGAGAAAAATGACCAGAGGAACTCTAACCCTAATCCTAGGGACTAAATTGAAAAGAATAAGTTAATTTAAACCTTTTTCTTTAGGGAATTAAATAGGGCATAAAAGACCTATTTGACCCTAGAAAGATACCCTAGGACACTCTAGAGATACCCTAAGACCTAGCTAAGTGACCCCAACCTCAAGAAGAGTCCTAAAAGGATACATTTTCTCCTGTGAAAATTTAGGATTAAAATGAAAGAACGTAAAAATTGGAGCTTTAGCCCTTTAGCTTACCTAAGGCCTAAGGAAGCTCAATTTAACCACTTAGAGACACCGTAAACTATCCTACAAAGGGTCAGCCATGAAATTAAATAAAAAACAAACATGATTAGGTAAGTTACATATTTTAAAAATAGAAACAAATAGGAAATTTATCACAAATAAATCCCTTTTAATGCTCTTAAACACTTGTAACCGAATTTATTGTTTTAAAAGACAATTAAAGACCCAATCAAGGTAGTTACCACATCCAGAAACTTGAGTAACCAAAATACAAGGCTAGAATGAAGAGAATCGAGGCTGGAAAACCGAGGCTAAATAAGGTACAACTCAATAAAAGACCACTTAAGCATCACTCACTAATGCACCTAGATTAAAGCCTACCCGAGGCCTAAGTGCCTAATTACCCACCCCAAACAGTCCCTTAAGCTGCCAGAATGCCTCCATTATGTTTCCTAATGCTAACCCACGAGCTGCAGCTATCAAACACCTCATCCCACTAATCATTGTAATTTCACATGGCCTTGGGTGCTATATTAGGAATGGAACCGAGAGGGAGTGGCACATTAGCAGGAAAACTGAAAAAAAAAGCTGAGAGTAAGTCAATTGAGAGTTCAGGAAGAGGGCTGGAGCTATGGAGAAGTTGTGGGTTCAGGAATTAGCAGCTGGAGGCAGAGAGAAAAGCAGAAATACACACACACTCACACCCAGAAACTTTGCTGTTCTTGCATCAGTTTGCCCAAGTTGTTCAGATGTTCAAATCCGTGGTTCTTCTTCTGGAAATCAAGGTAACGTAGTGTTACCCTTCCTTCTACATCCCTGAGCCAAGAGCATCCACCAGAAATGGTGGTATGAGCCTCTATGACTCAATTTCCCGAGGCTGCCACAGAATGCCCTGTTTCGGGCAGTGAAGCTTCCATGAAGCATATCTCTTTCGTCTTTTATCCAAATTGAGCGTGTGAGTAGTCATTAGAAAGCTAAGAGAATAATCTTTAAAAGCCCCTCAATGCATGCATGATCAGAAGTTTCCGTACATGGGTTTAGAGCCTCGAAAACTTGTAAATTTTCTGCTAAAAATGCTATTTTTGATGATTGAACTATATGCTTGCTGAACTTTGTGTCTCTGATGATCTGAGTCCTGAATTGACTTGAAATGATTAAGTAAAGGTTATTAGAACCACTTAGTGGTAAGGATCTGTCATGTTCACTCATTAAGTTTCTGGTTTGACAGTGATGATTTCTAGTTTTTAACTCTGAAATTATTCTTTTGCTAGAAGTGAGATTGTTACTGTCATTTGCTGGAAAATCTCTGTGCCACTTTCTTCCACCTGTAAAATGTCTGTTGTGAATCTTTCTAAGGAACTTGGGAAGGCTAGTTCCTGGTATGAAAAGGGTAGGATGAATGTCTGTTTGAAAATAGGAAAAAAAAAAGAATCATGAGCATGTGATTGAATTTCAATACTGAAATTTTCTTCTTCACTTAAAAACTGTGTTTGATTCTCATTACTGCCATCTTCTGCAAAATTTCTGTTCCTGGCAACTATTCTGTAAAATACTAGCTGGTGAGTCCTTAAAGCCTTGGAAAGAATACAATGACGGTATGAAAACAAGAAGGAAAATTTGTTGTGTTAAAAACAAAGAGGGCATGAGGTATGAATGAACTCTTTAAAACAAAATGGTTGGAAAACCCTCTTTGAACCACTGCTAGAATGTGGATGTATTCTTAGTCATGTACTCTCTGTTTTTCCACAGTGGCTACATGCTGAAAATTGACCTGCCTAATGCTAAATTTCTATTTTTGAAACTCATGGAGGGTAAGAAAGAGTGAAGTTGTGAATTTTGAATGAATAGCTTAAGCTTTACAAAGTGAGGTATCAAAGTTTGTAATTCCTTTTATGAGTGCATCTTGGTGAGTGTTCTAGCTGTCACAACCTAGGAAATGTTTGCTGGTAGTCTAAATTAATTATGGGAAGCCTAGGCATGTCAAAAGTGGAGTTTTGTGATACACACATGCTGAGTATGGCTGTGAGTTTTGTGCTTTCTGAAAATTTACTGGTGTGAGAACCTGCTAAGCTTTTAGACACCTTGAAAACACACTAGGATCCTTTTCTGAACTTGCTTAAGCACCCTAAGTAGCTAGAGGAGTCAAAAGAGAAGAAAATGGCAAGAAGGGAGAGAAATGCTTGCAAAAACGACAACTCTGTACTAATGTGGCTGCACCCACTTGCTGTGCAAGTCACAAGTAGTCTAAATTTGCTTAGGAGACACTAAGATGGGCTGGTTAGAGCTTAAAACTAAAAGGGAGAGGTAGTAGGGACTAAACTGCATGAATTTCACTGTTTTTGCCCCTTTTTCAGAATCGGTGTAAACTGAGCAATCTGAGATTAAATTTATGTACTTTCTGGTTCTGTGTTAGTGTGGACTTATGTATTGGCAGGGAAGTGGTCAGAGTGGCCTCTAACCCCATTTTATGCTCAACTTGATTTTTAGGGAATTTCATGTATTTTGCTGCAAAAGTATGACCTCTGGGTGTTAGTTTTCTGTGAAAACTGCATGAGCAAGTCACAAATAGCTTTTAGGTACTTGCTGCACTTTGGTTTTGGTTTGAAACAACCTAGAACAAAATTTGGGTCTTAATAGGGACTAATTTGCAAGAAAAACTTGAGAAAAGCATAAAAGTCCTATTTCTACCAAAATTCTGGTTCAACTCTGTTGGGATTTTCTGGGTGTGTGTAGCAGGTCCTAATTGGCCATTTGGGTGACTAAGGCAAGTCTAAATACTTCAAATGTGCCTTGAATTTCCTTCTTTAAAGAATGCGACTCCTTTGAAAAGATTTGTGAATTTAAGGGTCCAAATGCAATTTTCTTTACTGGAAAATTGACAAAGGATGTTGAGTATGCATTAATGATGCTTGTGGTGAAATTTCATGACCTTTAGATGCTTGAATCAATAATTATGCTTGTTACTTGCTGTGTAAGTTATATTTGGCGTTGTGGTTGACATCTGTTTGATTTTGTTGACCAGTGGCTGAATTTAATGATTTTATCAGGCTATTTAGGTGTGTGGCATCCAAATCATGAAAATGAACTTTTGCATGCATCTGTGAAATGAAAATGCCTTGGAGGGCAGGCCTTTGAGCATGCATCTGTATTTTGATGTGCATATGCCCCTGGAGGGGTAAAATGGTAAAATTGCCCTGGAAAGGCAATATCCATGTTTTGATGCCCTGGAGAGGCAGTATCTATGTTTTGATGCCCTGGAGAGGCAATTACTGTGTTTGATGCCCTGGAGAGGCAATTGAATTGGTAACTGAGTAAACATTACCTGTGGATAAAAATTATAATGTATAATTTGATCTGTATGAAAATAACACACTAGGCTGGCTAGGAATGCGTCCGGGACGTAGCTGCCTAGCAACTAGTGAGGAAATAATCCAGTCCGGGACTGGTGATCCTAAGGTTCTAACTTTGTGCGCACACCGGGGAACGCCCTGGGATGTTAGGTAATTACCTATTGGCCTTATTTGGGTAGGCTTTCCACAGTGGTAAATGGTATGTCGGTATTGTCCTATTTCATTAGATTGGATTTGAATTGACGGTAATGGTTTAACCAGTTGTAACAGGTCCTGGAGAGACTTGATGGTTGCATGTAGAGGTAAACATGTACCTTTTTGAAAAGACTAGCATGACTGAAACCTGCATATAGTGGTTAATATGCATGTTTTTAAAATGAAAATGATTTTTCATCTGTTTACAGCTTCCAGCATGACCATTGGTGTGAATGGAAATATCTTGTGATTGATGTATTGATTTCTTTCTGAAAGTGGAAATATCTTGTAATCGATTTGTATTAAGTTTAAATTATCTGTTGATTGGAAAGGAAGTATTTTTCTGTATTCTTAGGAATGCAGCTGAACCACTAATCAGTCTTTTATAAAACTGGTAATCTATGTTACTGGGATTTTATATCTCACTACGTTAGTGTGTTCAGATGCCCAGGTACATACTGTTGCTGGAGATTGAGGTAGAGCTCTTGGAGGTACCCCTTCTGGGATACTTCCAAATCCTGAAGGCTATTAACCTCCTTTTCTTCTTCCCTTCGGTTGAGAATACCCCAGGGACTTAGAAAGGGGTGAGATGGACAGGTAGCAGGAGCTGACTCACATTTTGGCAGTGACCCTGATGTCACTCTAGTATAGACTTTAGTACTGACTATTTTGGGCCTGCGAGACACCAACTTTGATACTGATGTTTGTATAAATATGTATGTATGTATGAATTATATGCTGTAGACTTAGGTTTTGAACTGCTTAGGTAATATGCAGAGGTATAGTACCTCATTTTCACTTGACTTAATTTGTATGTGTATTTTGGGAGAGTGCGAGAGTATCAAACATGTAACTTCTAGTTTCTTAGGTTATAATAACCAACCGAGAGTAAGCGATCCTTGGGGAAACACTTAACTTCATAAAAGGAAAAAGAAAAAAATTAGACCGGGATTTTAAGAAGTTAAGTAAATAACCTAATTCCGCAACTAAAATCAATAAAGAAACTAGGACGTTACACCGGTTCGCAAATACAACGCGAACCGACGTGTTTGACTCACTTGCGCAACAAGTCTTTTGCCTCGTAATTCGTGAAGGTTTCTGAGATCTGACCGCGATTTATTGTCCAGAATATGTTAATACATGATCTACGCTCCTCCCATTCCTAGAAGACTCCAATCCGAGCATCAAATCCACTCCGATTCGCGAGTACAACAGTAACCTACGTGTTTGACTCACTTGCGCAACGAGTCTTTTGCCTCGTGATTCGTGAAGGTTTCTGAGATCGGACCACGATTTGTCTTCCAGAATATTTTAAGACGTGATCCACGCTCCTCCCATGCCAAGACGAATCCAATTGGAGCATCAAAACCACTCCGGTTCACAAATACAACGCGAACTAACGTGTTTGACTCACTTGCGCAACAAGTCTTTTGCCTCGTAATTCGTGAAGGTTTCTAAGATCCGACCGCGATTTGTCGTCCGGAATATTTTAAGACATGATCGACGCTCCTCCCATGCCAAGACGACTCCAATTGGAGCATCAAAACCTCTACGGTTCGCAAATACAACGCGAACCGACGTGTTTGACTCACTTGCGCAACAAGTCTTTTGCCTCAGAATTCGTGAAGGTTTCTGAGATCCGACCGCGATTTTTCGTCCGGAATATGTTTAGACAAGATCCACCATCCTCCCATGCCAAGACGACTCCGATTGGAGCATCAAAACCACTCCGGTTCGCAAGTACAACGCGAACCGACGTGTTTGACTCACTCGCGCAACAAGTCTTTTGCCTCGTAATTCTTGAAGGTTTCTGAGATCCGACCGCGATTTGTCGTCCAAAATCTGTTGATACATGATCCACGCTCCTCCCATGCCAAGATGACTGCAATCGGAGCATCAAAACCACTCCGATTCGCGAGTACAACGCGCACTGACGTGTTTGACCCACTCGCGCAACAAGTCTTTTGCCTCATAATTCGTGAAGGTTTCTGAGATTCGACCTCGATTTTTCGTCCGGAATATGTTAAGACGTGATCCACGCTCCTCCCATGCCAAGAAGACTCCAATTGGAGCATCAAAACCACTCCGGTTTGCAAATACAACACGAACTGACGTGTTTGACTCACTTGCGCAACAAGTCTTTTGCCTCGTAATTCGTGAAGGTTTCTGAGATCCGACAGCTATTTGTCGTCCAGAATTTGTTAAGACATGATCCACACTCCTCCCATGCCAAGACGACTGCAATTGGAGCATTAGAATCACTCCGGTTCGCAAATACAACGCGAACCGACGTGTCTCACTCACTTGCGCAACAAGTCTTTTGCCTCTTAATTGGTGAAGGTTTCTGAGGTCCGACCGTGAATTGTCGTCCGGAATATGTTAAGACATGATCCACGCTCCTCCCATGCCATGACGACTCCAATAGGAGCATCAAAACCACTCCGATTCGAAAATACAACGCGAACCGACGTGTTTGACTCACTTGCGCAACAAGTCTTTTGCCTCGTAATTCGTGAAGGTTTCTGAGATCCGACCGCGATTTTTCGTCCGAAATATTTTAAGTCATGATCGACGCTCCTCCCATGCCAAGACGACTCCAATAGGAGCATCAGAACCACTCTGGTTCGCAAATACAACGCGAATTAACGTGTTTGACTCACTTGCGCAACAGGTCTTTGGCCTCATAATTCGTGAAGGTTTCTGAGATTCAACCGTGATTTTTCGTCCGGAATCTGTTAAGACATGATCCACGCTCTTCCCATGCAAGGACGACTCCAATTGGAGCATCAAAACCACTCCGGTTCGCAAGTACAACGAGAACCGATGTGTTTGACTCACTTGCGCAACGAGTCTTTTGCCTCATAATTCGTGAAGGTTTCTGAGATCTGACCCCGATTTGTCGTCCGGAATATGTTAAGACATGATCCACGCTCCTCCCAAGCCAAGACGAGTCCAATTGGAGCATCAAAACTACTCCGGTTCGCAAATACAACGCGAACAGACGTGTCTCACTCACTTGCGCAACAAGTCTTTTGCCTCGTAATTCGTGAAGCTTTATGAGATCCGACCACGATTTGTCGTTTGGAATATGTTAAGACATGATCCACGCTCTTCCCATGCCATGACAACTCCAATTGGAGCATCAAAACGACTCTGGTTCGCAAATACAACGCGAACCGACGTGTTTGACTCACTTGTGCAACAAGTCTTTTTCCTCATAATTCGTGAAGGTTTCTGGGATCCGACCGCGATTTGTCGTCTGGAATAAGTTAAGACATGATCCACGCTCCTCCCATGCCAAGACGACTCCAATTGGAGCATCAAAACCACTCCGGTTCGCAAATACAACGCGAACCGCAGTGTCTCACTCACTTGCGCAACAAGTCTTTTCCCTCGTAATTCGTGAAGGTTTCTGTGATCCGACCGTGATTTGTCGTCCGGAATATGTTGAGACATGATCCACGCTCCTCCCATGCCAAGACGACTCCGATTGGAGCATCAAAACCACTACGGTTCGCAAATACAACCCGAACTAACATGTTTGACTCACTTGCGCAACAAGTCTTTTGCCTCGTAATTCGTGAAGGTTTCTGAGATCCGACCACGATTTGTCATCCGGAATATGTTAAGACATGATCCACGCTCCTCCCATGCCATGTCGACTGCAATTGGAGCATCAGAACCAGTCCGGTTCTCAAATACAACGCGAACTGACGTGTTTGACTCACTTGCGCAACAAGTCTTTGGCCTCGTAATTCGTGAAGATTTCTGAGACCTGACCGTGATTTTTCTTCCGGAATCTGTTAAGACATGATCAACGATCCTCCCATGTCAGGAGGACTCCAATTGGAGCATCAAAACCACTCCGGTTGGCAAATACAACGAGAACTGACGTGTTTGACTCACTTGCGCAACAAGTCTTTTGCCTCGTAATTCGTGAAGGTTTCTGAGATCCGAGCCCAATTTTTCGTCCAGAATATGTTAAGACATGATCCACGCTCCTCCCATGCCAAGACGAGTCCAATTGGACCATCAAAACCACTCCGGTTTGCAAATACAACGCAAACCGACGTGTCTCACTCACTTGCGCAACAAGTCTTTTGCCTCGTAATTCGTGAAGGTTTCTGAGATCCAACCGCAATTTGTCGTCTGGAATATGTTAAGACATGATCCAAGCTCCTCCCATGCCATGACGACTCCAATTGGAGCATCAAAACCACTCCGGTTCGCAAATACAACGCGAACTGACGTGTCTCCTTGCGCAACAAGTCTTTTGGCTCGTAATTCGAGAAGGTTTCTGAGATCCGACTACGAATTGTCATCCGGAATATGTTAAGACATGATCCACACTCCCCCCATGCCATGACGACTCCAATTGGAGCATCAAAACCACTCTGGTTCGCAAATACAACGCGAACCGAAGTGTTTGACTCACTTGCGCAACAAGTCTTTTTCCTCGTAATTCGTGAAGGTTTATGAGATCCGACCACGATTTTTCGTCTGGAATAAGTTAAGACATGATCCACGCTCCTCCCATGCCAAGACGACTCCAATTGGAGAATCAAAACCACTACGTTTCGCAAATACAACGCGAACCGACGTGTTTGACTCACTTGCGCAACAAGTCTTTTGCCTCGTAATTCATGAAGGTTTCTGAGATCCGACCGCGATTTGTCATCCAGAATAGGTTAAGACATGATCCACGCTCTTCCCATGTCAAGACGACTCCAATTGGAGCATCAAAACCACTACGGTTCGCAACTACAATGCAAACCGACATGTTGGACTCACTTGCGCAACAAGTCTTTTGCCTCGTAATTCGTGAAGGTTTCTGAGATCTGACCGCGATTTGTCATCCGAAATATGTTAAGACATGATCCACGCTCCTCCCATGCCATGTCGACTGCAATTGGAGCATCAGAACCACTCCGGTTTGCAAATACAACGCGAACTGACGTGTTTGACTCACTTGCGCAACAAGTCTTTGGCCTCGTAATTCGTGAAGATCTCTGAGATCCGACCGTGATTTTTCGTCCGGAATCTATTAAGACATGATCAACGCTCCTCCCATGCCAGGACGACTCCAATTGGAACATCAAAACCACTCCGGTTCGCAAATACAACAAGAACCGACGTGATTGACTCACATGCGCAACAAGTCTTTTGCCTCGTTATTCGTGAAGGTTTCTGAGATCCGAGACCGATTTTTCATCCGCAATATGTTAAGACATGATCCACGCTCCTCCCAAGCCAAGACGTGTCCAATTGGAGCATCAAAACCACTCCGGTTTGCAAATACAACGCGAACCGACGTGTCTCACTCACTTACGCAATAAGTCTTTCGCCTCGTAATTCATGAAGGTTTCTGAGATCCGACCGCGGTTTGTCGTTCGAAATAAGTTAATACATGATCCACGCTCCACCCATGCCAAGATGACTCCAATTGGAGCATCAAAACCACTACGGTTTGCAAATACAACGCGAACCGACGTGTTTGACTCACTTGCGCAACAAGTCTTTTGCCTCGTAATTCGTGAAGGTTTCTGAGATCCGACGTCGATTTGTCGTCCGGAATAGGTTAAGACATCATCCCCGATCCTCCCATGCCAAGACGACTGCAATTGGAGCATTAGAACCACTCCGATTCGCAAATACAACGCGAACCGACGTGTCTCGCTCACTTGCGCAACAAGTGTTTTGCCTCGTAATTCGTGAAGGTTTCTGAAATACGACCATGATTTGTCATCCAGAATGTGTTAAGATATGATCCACGCTCCTCCCATGCCATCAGGACTCCAATTTGAGCATGAAAACCACTCCGGTTCGCAAATACAACGCGAACCGACGTGTTTGACTCACTTGCGCAAGAAGTCTTTTTCCTCGTAATTTGTGAAGGTTTCTGAGATCTGACCGCGATTTGTCGTCCGGAATATGTTAATACATGATCCACGGTCCTCCCATGCCTTGTCGACTGCAATTGGAGCATCAAAACCACTTTGGTTCGCTAATACAACGCGAACCGACATGTTTGACTCACTTGGGCAACAAGTCTTTTGCCTCGTAATTCGTCAAGGTTTTTGAGATCCGATCGCGACTTGTCGTCCGGAATATGTTAATACATGATCCATGCTGCTCCCATGCCAAGATGACTCCAATTGGAGCATCAAAACCACACCGGTTCGCAAATACAACGCGAACCGACGTGTTTGACTCCATTGCGCAATAAGTCTTTTGCCTCGTAATTCGTTAAGGTTTTTGAGATCTGACCACGATTTGTCGTCCGGAATATGTTAGGACATGATGCATGCTCCTCCCATGCCTAGACGACTCCTATTGGAGCATCAAAACCACTCCGGTTCGCAAATACAATGCGAACCGATGTGTTTGACTCACTTCCGCAACAAGTCTTTTGCCTCATAATTCATGAAGGATTCTGAGATCCGACCGCGATTTGTCGTATGGAATATGTTAAGCCATGATCCACGCTCCTCCCATGCCAAGACGACTCCAATTGTAGCATCAAAACCACTACGGTTCGCAAATACAACGCGATCCGACATGTTTGACTGACTTGCGCAACAAGTCTTTTGCCTCGTAATTCGTGAAGGTTTCTGGGATCCGACCACGATTTGTCGTCCGGAATATGTCAAGGCATGATCCACGCTCCTCCCATGCCATGTCTACTGCAATTGGAGCATCAAAACCACTCCTGTTCGCAAAATACAACACGAACCGACGTGTTTGACTCACTTGCGCAACATGTCTTTTGCCTCATAATTCATGAAGTTTTCTGAGATCCAACCACTATTTGTCGTCTGGAATATGTTAGGACATGATCCACGCTCCTCCCATGCCTAGACGACTCCTATTGGAGCTTCAAAACCACTCCGGTTCGCAAATACAACGCGAACCGACGTGTTTGACTCACTTGCGCAACAAGTCTTTTGCCATGTAATTCGTGAAGGTTTCTGAGATCCGACCGCGATTTGTCGTCCGGAATATGTTAACACATGATCAACGCTCCTCCCATGCCAAGAAGACTCCAATTGGAGCATCAAAACCACTCCGGTTCGCAAATACAACGCGAACCGAAGTGTTTGACTCACTTGTGCAACAAGTCTTTTTCCTCATAATTCGTGAAGGTTTCTGAGATCCGAGCGCTATTTGTCGTCTGAAATAAGTTAAGACATGATCCACGCTCCTCCCATGCCAAGACAACGCCAATTGGGGCATCAAAACCACTACGGTTCGCAAATACAACGCGAACCGACGTGTTTGACTCACTTGCGCAACAAGTCTTCTGCCTCATAATTTGTGAAGGTTTCTGTGATCCGACCACGATTTGTCGTCCGGAATAGGTTAAAACATGATCCACGCTCCTCCCATGCCAAGACGACTGCAATTGGAGCATCAGAACCACTCCGGTTCGCAAATACAACGCGAACCGACGTGTTTGACTCACTTGCGCAAGAAGTCTTTTTCCTCATAATTCGTGAAGGTTTCTGAGATCCGACAACGATTTGGCGTCCAGAATATGTTAGTACATGATCCACGCTCCTCCCATGCCATGTCGACTGCAATTGGAGCATCAAAACCACTACGGTTCACTGATACAACGCGAACCGACGTGTTTGACTCACTTGTGCAACAAGTCTTTTGCCTCGTAATTCGTGAAGGTTTCTGAGATCCGTCCACGATTTGTCATCTGGAATATGTTAATACATGATCCACGCTCCTCCCATGCCATGTCGACTGCAATTGGAGCATCAAAACCACTACGGTTCACTGATACAACGCGAACCGACGTGTTTGACTCGCTTGCGCAACAAGTCTTTTGCCTCATAATTCGTGAAGGTTTCTGAGATCTGATCGTGATTTGTCGTTCGGAATATGTTAGTACATGATCCACGCTCCTCCCATGCCATGTCGACTGCAATTGGAGCATCAAAACCACTCTTGTTCGCAAATACAACGCGAACCGACGTGTTTGACTCACTTGCGCAACAAGTCTTTTGCCTTGTAATTCGTGAAGGTTTCTGAGATCCAAACATGATATGTTGTTCGAAATATGTTAAGACATGATCCACGCTACTCCCATGCAAAGACGACTCCAATTGGAGCATCAGAACCACTCCGGTTCGCAAATACAACGCGAACCGACGTGTTTGACTCACTTGCGCAACATGTCTTTTGCCTCGTAATTTGTGTAGGTTTCTGAGATTCGACCGTGATTTGTCGTCCAAAATATGTTAAGACATGATCCACGCTCCTCCCATGCCGTGACGACTCCAATTGGATCATCAAATCCACTCCGGTTCGCAAATACAACGCGCACCGACGTGTTTCACTCACTTGCGCAACAAGTCTTTTGTCGCGTAATTCGTAAAGGTTTCGTAGATCCGACCGCGATTTGTCGTCCAGAATCTGTTAAGACATGATCCATGCTCCTCCCATGCCAGGACGACTCCAATTGGAGCATCAAAACCACTCCGGTTCACAAATAAAACGTGAACCGACGTGTTTGACTCGCTTGCGCAACAATTCTTTTGCCTCGTAATTCGTGAAGGTTTCTGAGATCCGACCGCAATTTTTCATCCGGAATATGGTAATACATGATCCACGCTCCTCCCACGCCATGTCGACTGCAATTGGAGCATCAAAACCACTACGGTTCGCAAATACAACACGAACTGACGTGTTTGACTCACTTGCGCAACAAGTCTTTTGCCTCGTTATTCGTGAAGGTTTCTGAGATTCTGTAATACCCCGGAAAATTTTGAGGATTAAAGAATGATTCATTTAAAATTTTCGAAGATTTAAGAATGATTTATTCCGGGGCTAGTAATTAAAACCTCCGAAAAAAATAAAATAAAATAAAATATATGTGAAAGTTGAAAGAAACCGGAAAGAAATTTTTTCAAGGTTTAAAATAAAATGAAAGGGAAAGAAAAGAAGTAGAAAATAATTTTCAGGATTTAATTCAGGACCTAAGAAGTTGGGACTTAATTGAAAAGAAATTTCTAATAGTGGTAAAAACTATAATTTTTCCGAAAAGATAATATAGACACTCATAAACCCCCATCCAACCACCATTCACGCATAACACATCCATTTTTCACATTTTAGAGAGAGGAAGTGAGGGTTAGGGTTTTGGAGAGAAGGGAGAGCAATTGGGAGGAAGCTTGAAGGTTGAAGGTGAAGGGTCGCCGGAATCCGGTGGCCGGTGACCAGAGCAACACTCAAGTGACCTTTTTAAGCTTCATCTTCATCTATATTCATCCAACAAAGGTAGGTTTAGTAATCTCCTCCATCTATGATTTTTCTCATCCTCACCATTTCTTGAATTTATGAACAATGGAGGCTCAAACTTTGCATTCTTGATGTTATGAACATTTCTATTGGATGTTTTAATTGTTGGTTGTGCTGAGATTTTCTGGGTTAGAGATTTGAGTTTAGGGTTTGAGTTTGTTCATCATGTTCTTCTAAAAACAACAATCTTTGATGGTATAAGACACAAGAAATTCGTGGAACATTTTTTTTGTCAAAAACTGTGTTTTTGAATCTGACTTTGCTCTGTTTAAACGTGTTTTCTGAATTTGTTTGTTGATGGATTTGCATGATTCCAAATCCATATAAAATCTAACATCCTAAGCTTTCTAAATTGTATTTTTCCAAAATATTCCAACGGTTAGATCTTCTGGAAATTGCCTCGAAAGTCAGCGGTTCTGTTTTCTAAACTGATGCGGAATGTTTGTATGATTGGCTACTGTTTTTAAATTACTGCCCTTAAATGGCTCAAATCCTTTCTGTAATGAATTGATAATTAGAACATTTTATCTCTAAGCTTGATTTAGAAAGAAGAATCAAATAATTTCGTTAAGTATGGAAGGAGATATGACCATTTCAATGAAGCTTGCCAAATGTTGCATGCTGTTTTGAATCTGATCTTGCTCTGTTTAAATGTGTTTTCTGAATTCGTTACTTAATGGATTTGAAGATTCCAAATCCATATGAAAGCTGACATCCTAAGCTTTCTAATTTGTATTTTTACTAAAACGTCCAACGGTTAGATTTTCTGGGAAGTTTCTCAAAAGTTAGCGGTTCTGTTTTACACACTACCAAGTTTCTAGTTTTTGAAAAGTTGTTATTTCTTCCTTAATTTGAATGGTTCCTTTTCCTTCAACTAAAATGAGTTTAACCAACTTTTAAGTGTCATTTCAAAGATCAAACAAAATCCTAGATAAAAAAATTGTTGGTTTGTTTGGGTTCCAAATGAATTGCTTACACTTTTTAAATGAAATGAGAGATTGCCCAATGGTTGGATTTTTTTTTTATGTGTGGACCCATGGTGAAAATGAGAAGTTTCCATATTTGGCAAAATCCTTCATTGAAGGAGCTTGGAGAGTGATCAAGTGGCAAGACTTGTTTACTTAAGCATAAATTGTTTTTAACTTAAAAAGAACTCTAAATGATGACCTTAGCTTAATAAGGGGTTTTGGGTTAGCCTTGAATGTAGTTTTAAGTTGCTATGTAATTATGAATTTAGAATATGGTGGAAATGATTATATGTGATAGAACTTATGTGGTGAAATAAAAGTTGATGTATGAAAATTGATATGGATTGAATTGGTTGTATGTGATAGGATTCAAGTACTTCCTTGGAGACAAGAGTGCTCAAAGGGAATGTTAAGTAAAGTGACCAAGGTGAGGGTTCTTCCATCTCTGCTCCTAGGGTTGTATGCTCATGTGGATTATATGGGTATGTATATTCTCTGCTTGTCTGGTATGTGTTAGCTAGAGGTATAGAATGCTAAAAGAATAAAGGAACTAGAAAATAGGTTGTGGAAAATAGTTTGGATAGGAAGACATAGGAGTAGAGTGTAATTGTTTGCTATATGATTGGTGTGTTACAAATCCAACTCACACTCCGGAGGCATGATGAGTATTTTATTAAATCTTTTCCCACGACGGTGGCAAGAGTCCTTGTACGGAAGGACTAAGCTTTTATTTTGAAAACTCGTCAAGATAGTGACTTAAATTATAATCATGCAAAAAGGGAGTTGTTGGTGGGTTTCGGATTTGATTTTGCTAGCGGTGTGAGACATACTAGAACAACGTCAGATGGCACTTGAGACCTCAGTTTTATAATCACCATGACGATGGTCATTGCCCTATCCTGGTAATAGGGTCAGAAAGGATTTATATTGCTATGACGATAGCTTGAGGCTCAGAGAGTGCATCTGGACGGGTATATGAGTTATATCATGTTGGGGATACTTGTACATATTAATAAGGAGAAGAATTGTTGATCCTTCGGGAAAGATACAAAGAATCATATTAATATGTGAGACCAAGATAAGGAGACACGGGAGGAACCTACGGGTGAACCGTGAGCCTGATCTTGCAGAAGAGAAATCATCCTGTTGAGATGGTCCAGGGTGTATCAGTGGCCATGCTTCGAGACGTCGTGCCGTGCCCGCCATGTGGCCTGGTTGGGTAATGGACGAGTGGGCTCAAGCTATTGCCCCGCGGCAAGGGGTCAGGACGTGCCACGTGGTGGCTACATGTCAATTGTTTGATAAATAGAAGTTGATTGCGTTTGATTAATAGAATTGTCACGAGGTGACCAGTACCCAAGTGAATGGGTTAAGTATGTTTTGCCACCTGGTGGCTAGCAACCCGAGTGCACGGGTTCGAGGTAGAAAAGCCATGTAGTGGCTAGTAAATACCCCAAAGTGGGGGAAGTTAAGTAGATGTATGTTATAGTGTCTGCGTGTACTTAAAGAATTGTCTGTGTTTGCATATAATTGTTGATTGTGCAGCGGAGTGGTGACGTACAGGATTACGTCATCACAAAGTCTTTGATTCAAACATGCTGAACGTGAGAAGACCGGTAAGTAAAAGCCGGCACTATATGTTACATGTTTACTTGCTGATTGATGACGTGGAATAAACTGCTGCATATTTACAGTTATTAAATGCATGTGAGTGTTTGGGTGAAATTTCTGTTGTGTGATCACCAAGAATGTCTGCTAACAACAATAACTAGTTGTTTTTGCATGTGGTTGTGTATGACTCCCAAACCCAGTGCTATGGTACCCACCTTGCGCCGGGGATGGGAGAGTCCTCACTGAGTCGCGTGGTTAAGACTCACACCTCATTTTTACTACACAGAGACAGGTTAAATACAGGTGGAAGAAGTCTCGGTGGAACGAGGGTTGAACAATACTTTTCCAAGACCCACAACTTGTTCATGTGGGTGAATAAAGTGTAATTGTAATTTAATTTACTTTATTATTGTATTATAAAGTAAAGGGTAGACGTACCCAATTATATTGTATCACTAAATCTAGAACTGTCAGCTTCACACACCTTAAAGATCAGGATTTATTTTACTGCGATACATGGAAAATTTGTTTTCAAAATGTATATATATACATATATCTGTTGCATGTGAATAGGATAGGCAGCATTTTCGAATGTGTAGCCAGTACACAGGTTATATATATTATGTGTGTTTTCCTATATCTATATCCTGAAGCGGCACTGGCCGTGGATTTGCTTGCCTAGGATAGGCCACCATTTCAGTGTAGCCATGGTATTATACTGCATCTGAATGTATTTTCAATAATAGCTATTCTGTCAATTAGGTAATAAGGCTTACAGGCATAGGGATATTCCCCTGTGTCTGTGCCAGTCATGGTCCTCTAAACGGGGGTTGTGACAAACTTGGTATCAGAGCCAGGTTGTTCTTTAAGGGTGTGAAGCTAACTAGTAGTCTCGGGTGTCAGTTGGGCTATCCATTATGAATCCGGACGTAACGGTGGTTCCGACGGGCACTTGTGAGGTTGCTCAGGATGTTGAGTCATAAATTCTTTCGAGTCATCGCTTTAGGCATAGAATTTGTATGTGAAATTCTATGCAAAGCATATAACCTGTATAGTACACAAGTGCCGATGAGCACTAAGTCATAAGGTGGGGTGGCAGTGACCTTGGGAACCTTAGGATGCCATAGTAGGGAAAGGAGACATCCATGGAGGATGCTACCTAGACACAGACACATTTGGTTGAATTGTAGGCAAGAATTCGCTACAATGTGTGATTGTTTTGTAGGTGTTAAATGAAACGATGCGTCTGCTTTGTTAGCGGCGCATTGTGTGCTATGGTATAGGGACATTTGGTTGAATTGTAGGCAGGAATGCGCTACATTTGGTTGAATTATAGCATGAAATGCAAGTACAATATAAATGTGCAATGAAGGGTAGTTTATGCTAGGAATGGTTTGTATAGTGAAAGAAAAGACACGCTTGGCGTGTAGAAAAGAAAGTAAGCCCATGGGGCGATTGAAATGGAAAGTTACAGACAAGAATAAACAGGGCCAGGGGGCATGAGACCGATAGGAAGATGACAACGAGAATGGGTCACGACTGTGCGGTATGCTATGGCTGAAGGAAGTAAGTTGTCCTTATGATCCATGCTCCTCCCATGCCAAGACGACTCCAATTGGAGCATCAAAACCACTCCGGTTCGCAAATATAACGCGAACCGACGTGTTTGACTCACTTGCGGAACAACTCTTTTGCCTCGTAATTCGTGAAGGTTTCTGAGATCCGAATGCGATTTGTTGTCCGGAATATGTTAAGACATGATCCACACTCCTCCCACGCCAAGACGACTCCAATTGGAGCATCAAAACCACTCCGGTTCGCAAGTAGACCGCGAACCAACGTCTTTGTCTCACTTGCGCAACGAGTCTTTTGCCTCGTAATTCGTGAAGGTTTCTGAGATCCGACCGCGATTTGTCTTCCAGAATATGTTAAGACATGATCCTCACTCCTCCCATGCCAAGACGACTCCAATTGGAGCATCAAAACCTATCCGGCTCTCAAATAGAACGAGAATCGACGTGTTTGACTCACTTGCGGAACAAGTCTTTTGCCTCTTAATTCGTGAAGGTTTCTGAGATCTGACCGCGATTTATCGTCCGGAATATGTTAATACATGATCCACGCTCCTCCCATGCCATGTCGACTGCAATTGGAGCATCAAAACCACTACAGTTCGCAAATACAACGCGAACCGACGTGTTTGACTCAATTGCGCAACAAGTCTTTTGCCTCGTAATTCGTGAAGGTTTCTGAGATCCAACCATGACTTGTCGTCCGGAATATGTTAAGACATGATCCACGCTCCTCCCATGCCAAGACGACTCCAATTGGAGCATCAAAACAACTACGGTTCGTAAATACAACGCGAATCGACGTGTCTGACTCACTGGAGCAACAAGTCTTTTGCCTCGTAATTTGTGAAGGTTTCGGAGATCCGATCGCGATTTGTCGTCTGGAATATGTTAATACATGATCCACACTCCTCCCATGCCATATCGACTGCAATGGGAGCACCAAAACCACTCTGGTTTGCAAATACAACCCGAACTGACGTGTTTGACTCACTTGCGCAACAAGTCTTTTGCCTCATAATTCGTGAAGGTTTCAGAGATCCGACCGTGATTTGTCGTCCAGAACAAGTTAAGACATGATCCACGGTCCTCCCATGCCAAGACGACTCCAATTGGAACATCAAAACCACTCCAGTTCGCAAATACAACGCGAACCGACGTGTTTGACTCGCTTGCGCAACAAGTCTTTTTCCACGTATTTCATGAAGGTTTCTGAGATCCGACCGCGATTTGTTGTCCGGAATATGTTAAGACATGATCAACGCTCCTCGCATGCCACCATGACTGCAATTGGCGCATCAAAACCACTCGGTTGGCAAATACAACGCGAACCAACGTGTTTGACTCACTTGCCCAACAAGTCTTTTGCATCGTAATTCGTGAAGGTAATACAACGCAAACCGACTTGTTTGACTCACTTGCGCAACAAGTCTTTGCCTCGTAATTCGTGAAGGTTTCTAAGATCCGACAGCGATTTGTCGTCCGGAATATGTTAATACATGATCCACGCTCCTCCCATGCCATGTCGATAGCAATTGGAGCACCAAAACCACTCCGGTTCGCAAATACAACGCGAACCGACGTGTTTGAGTCACTTGCGCAACAAGTCTTTTGTCTCGTAATTCGTGAAGGTTTCTGAGATCCGACCGCAATTTGTCTTCCGGATTATGTTAAGACATGATCCACGCTCCTTCCATGCCATGACGACTGCAATTGAAGCATCAAAACCACTACGGTTCGCAAATACAACGCGAACCGACGTGTTTGACTCACTTGCACAACAAGTCTTTTGCCTCGTAATTCGTAAAGGCTTCTGTGATCCGACCGCAATTTGTCGTCTGGAATATGTTAAGACATGATCCACGCTCCTCCAATACCAACATGACTACAATTGGAGAATCAAAACCACTCTGGTTTGCAAATACAATGCGAACCGACGTGTTTGACTCACTTGCGCAACAAGTCTTTTGCCTCGTAATTCATGAAGGTTTCTGAGATCCGACCACGATTTATTGTCCGGAATATGTTAAGACATGTTCCACGCTCCTCGCATGCCACCATGACTACAATTGGTGCATCAAAACCACTCCGGTTGGCAAATACAACGCGGACCGACGTGTTTGACTCACTTACGCAACAAGTCTTTGCCTCGTAATTCGTGAAAGTTTCTGATATCCGACAGCGATTTGTCGTCCATAATATGTTAATACATGATCCACGCTCCTCCCATGCCATGTCGATTGCAATTGGAGCATCAAAACCACTCCGGTTCGCAAATACAACGCGAACCGACGTGTTTGACTCACTTGCACAACAAGTCTTTTGCCTCGTAATTCGTTAAGGTTTCTGAGATACGACCTTGATTTGTTGTTCGGAATATGTTAAGACATGATCCACGCTCCACCCATGCCATGACGACTGCAATTGGAGCATCAAAACCACTACGTTTCGCAAATACAACGCGAACCGACGTGTTTGAATTACTTGCGCAACAAGTCTTTTGCCTCGTATTTCGTGAAGGTTTCTGAGATCCGACTGCGATTTGTCATCCGGAATATGTTAAGACATGATCCACGATCCTCCCATGCCACCATGACTGCAATTGGTTCATCAAAACCAATCCGGTTCGCAAATACAACGCGAACCGACGTGTTTGACACACTTACGCAACAAGTCTTTTTGCCTCGTAATTCGTGAAGGTTTCTGAGATCCGACCTTGATTTGTTTTTCGGAATATGTTAAGACATGATCCACGCTCCTCCCATGCCATGACGACTGCAATTGGAGCATCAAAACCACTACGTTTCGCAAATACAATGCGAACCGACGTGTTTGAATTACTTGCGCAACAAGTCTTTTGCCTCGTAATTCGTGAAGGTTTCTGAGATTCGACTGCGATTTGTTATCCGGAATATGTTAAGACATGATCCACACTCCTCCCATGCCATGCCGACTGCAATTGGAGCATCAAAACCACTCCGGTTGGCAAATACAACCCGAACCGACGTGTTTGAGTCACTAGGGCAACAAGTCTTTTGCATCGTAATTCGTGAAGGTAATACAACGCGAACTGATGTGTTTGACTCAATTGCGCAACAAGTCTTTTGCCTCGTAGTTCATGAAGGTTTTTGAGATCCGACCGCAATTTGTCGTCCGGAATATGTTAATACATGGTCCACGCTCCTCCCATGCCAAGATGACTCCAATTAGAGCATCAAAACATCTCTGGGTCCCAAATACAACGCGTACCAACGTGTTTGACTCACTTGCGCAACAAGTCTTTTGCCTCGTAATTCGTGAAGGTTTCTTAGATCCTACTGCGATTTGTTGTTCGGAATATGTTAAGACATGATCCACGTGCCTCCCACGCCAAGACGACTGCAATTGGAGCATCAAAACCACTCCGGTTCGCAAATACAACGCGAACCGACGTGTTTGACTCACTTGCGCAACAAGTCTTTTGCCTCGTAATTCATGAAGGTTTCTGAGATCCGACCGTGATCTGTTGTCCGGAATATGTTAAGACATGATCCACGCTCCTCGCATGCCACCATGACTGCAATTGGAGCATTAAAACCAATCCGGTTGGCAAATGAAATGCGAACCGACGTGTTTGACTCACTTGCGCAACAAGTCTTTTGCATCGTAATTCGTGAAGGTAATACAACGCGAACCGACGTGATTGACTCACTTGCGCAACAAGTCTTTGCCCCGTAATTCGTGAAGATTTCTGAGATCCGACAGTGATTTTTCGTCCGAAATATGTTAATACATGATCCGCGCTCCTCCCATGCCATGTCGATTGCAATTGGAACATCAAAACCACTCCGGTTCGCAAATACAACGCGAACCGATGTGTTTGACTCACTTGCGCAAGAAGTCTTTTGCCTCGTAATTCGTGAAGGTTTCTGAGATCTGACCTCGATTTGTTTTCCGGAATATTTTAAGTCATGATCCACGCTCCTCCCATGCCATGAGGACTGCAATTGGAGCATAAAAACCACTACGGTTCCCAAATACAACGCGAACCGACGTGTTTGAATTACTTACACAACAAGTCTTTTGCCTCGTAATTCGTGTAGGTTCCTGAGATCCGACGGTGATTTTTCAACCAGAATATGTTAACACATGATCCACGATCCTCTCATGCCACCATGACTGCAATGGGTGCATCAAAACCAATCCGGTTCGCAAATACAACGCGAATCGACGTGTTTTACTCACTTACGCAACAAGTCTTTTGCCTCATAATTCGTGAAGGTTTTTAGATCCTACCGCGATTTGTTGTCCGGAATATGTTAAAACATGATCCACGCGGCTACCATGCCAAGGCGACTGCAATTGGAGCATCAAAACGACTCCGATTTGCAAATACAACGCGAACCGACGTCTTTGACTCACTTGCGCAATAAGTCTTTTGCCTCGTAATTTGTGAAGGTTTCTGAGATCCGACCGCGATTTGTCGTCCGAAATATGTTAAGACATGATCCACGCTCCGCCCATGCCAAGACGACTGCAATTGGAGCATCAAAACCACTCCGGTTCGCAAATACAACGCGAACCGACGTGTTTGACTCACTTGCGCAACAAGTCTTTTGCCTCGTAATTCGTGAAGGTTTCTGAGATCCGACCGTGATTTGTCGTCCGGAATATGTTAAGACATGATCCACGCTCCTCCCATGCTATGACAATTGCAAATGGAGCATCAAAACCACTACGGTTCGCAAATACAACGCGAATCGACGTGTTTGACTCAATTGCGAAACAAGTCTTTTGCCTCGTAAATCGTGTAGGTTTCTGAGACCCGACAGCGATTTCTCATCCGGAATATGTTAAGATATGATCCCCGATCCTCCCATGCCACCATGACTGCAATTGGTGCATCAAAACCAATCCGGTTCGCAAATACAGCGCGAACCGACGTGTTTGACTCAGTTACGCAACAAGTCTTTTGCCTCGTAATTCGTGAAGGTTTCTTAGATCCTACCGCGATTTTTTGTCCGGAATATGTTAAAACATGATCCACGCGGCTCCCATGCCAAGGCGACTGCAATTGGAGCATCAAAACGACTCCGATTTGCAAATACAACACGAACCGACGTCTTTGACTCACTTGCGCAATAAGTCTTTTGCCTCGTAATTTGTGAAGGTTTCTGAGATCCGACCGCGATTTGTCGTCCGAAATATGTTAAGACATGATCCACGCTCCGCCCATGCCAAGACGACTGCAATTGGAGCATCAAAACCACTCCGGTTCGCAAATACAACGCGAACCGACGTGTTTGACTCACTTGCGCAACAAGTCTTTTGCCTCGTAATTCGTGAAGGTTTCTGAGATCCGACCGTGATTTGTCGTCCGGAATATGTTAAGACATGATCCACGCTCCTCCCATGCTATGACAATTGCAAATGGAGCATCAAAACCACTACGGTTCGCAAATACAACGCGAATCGACGTGTTTGACTCAATTGCGAAACAAGTCTTTTGCCTCGTAAATCGTGTAGGTTTCTGAGACCCGACAGCGATTTCTCATCCGGAATATGTTAAGATATGATCCCCGATCCTCCCATGCCACCATGACTGCAATTGGTGCATCAAAACCAATCCGGTTCGCAAATACAGCGCGAACCGACGTGTTTGACTCAGTTACGCAACAAGTCTTTTGCCTCGTAATTCGTGAAGGTTTCTTAGATCCTACCGCGATTTGTTGTCCGAAATATGTTAAAACATGATCCACGCGGCTCCCATGCCAAGGCGACTGCAATTGGAGCATCAAAACGACTCCGATTTGCAAATACAACACGAACCGACGTCTTTGACTCACATGCGCAATAAGTCTTTTGCCTCGTAATTTGTGAAGGTTTCTGAGATCCGACCGCGATTTGTCGTCCGAAATATGTTAAGACATGATCCACGCTCCGCCCATGCCAAGACGACTGCAATTGGAGCATCAAAACCACTCCGGTTCGCAAATACAACGCGAACCGACGTGTTTGACTCACTTGCGCAACAAGTCTTTTGCCTCGTAATTCGTGAAGGTTTCTGAGATCCGACCGTGATTTGTCGTCCGGAATATGTTAAGACATGATCCACGCTCCTCCCATGCTATGACAATTGCAAATGGAGCATCAAAACCACTACGGTTCGCAAATACAACGCGAATCGACGTGTTTGACTCAATTGCGAAACAAGTCTTTTGCCTCGTAATTCGTGTAGGTTTCTGAGACCCGACAGCGATTTCTCATCCGGAATATGTTAAGATATGATCCCCGATCCTCCCATGCCACCATGACTGCAATTGGTGCATCAAAACCAATCCGGTTCGCAAATACAGCGCGAACCGACGTGTTTGACTCAGTTAGGCAACAAGTCTTTTGCCTCGTTATTCGTGAAGGTTTCTTAGATCCTACCGCAATTTGTTGTCCGGAATATGTGAAGACATGATCCACGTGCCTCCCATGCCAACACGACTGCAATTGGAGCATCAAAACCACTCCGGTTCGCAAATACAACGCGAACCGACGTGTTTGACTCACTTGCACAAAAAGTCTGTTGCCTCGTAATTCGTAAAGGTTTCTGAGATCCGACCGCGATTTGTCGTCTGGAATATGTTAAGACATGATCCACGAACCTCCCATACCACCATGACTGGAATTGGAGCATCAAAACCTCTCCGGTTCGCAAAGACAATGCGAACCGACGTGTTTGACTCACTTGCGCAACAAGTCTTTTGCCTCGTAATTCATGAACGTTTCTGAGATCCGACCGCAATTTCATGTCCGGAATATGTTAAGACATGATCCACGCTCCTCGCATGCCACCATGACTGCAATTGGAGCATCAAAACCACTCCGGTTGGCAAATACAACGCGAACAGACGTGTTTGACTCACTTGCGCAACAAGTCTTTGCCTCGTAATTCATGAAGGTTTCTGAGATCTGACAGCAATTTGTCGTCCGGAATATGTTAATACATGATCCACGCTCCACCCATGCCATGTCGATGGCAATTGGAGCTTCAAAACCACTCCGGTTCGCAAATACAACGCGAACCGACGTGTTTGAGTCACTTGCGCAACAAGTCTTTTGCCTCGTAATTCATGAAGATTTCTGAGATTCGACCTCGATTTGTTGTTCGGAATATGTTAAGACATGATCCACGCTCCTCCCATGCCATGACGACTGCAATTGGAGCATCAAAACCATTACGGTTCGCAAATACAACGCGAACCGACGTGTTTGAATTACTTGCGCAACAAGTCTTTTGCCTCGTAATTCATGAAGGTTTCTGAGATCCAACAGCGATTTGTCATCCGGAATATGTTAACACATGATCCACGATCCTCCCACGCCACCATGACTGCAATTGGTGCATCAAAACCAATCCGGCTCGCAAACACAACGCGAACCGACGTGTTTGACTCACTTACGCAACAAGTCTTTTGCCTCGTAATTCGTGAAGGTTTCTTAGATCCTAAAGCGATTTGTTGTCCGGAATATGTTAAGACATGATCCACGCACCTCCCATGCCAAGACGACTGCAATTGGAACATCAAAACGACTCCGATTCGCAAATACAACGCGAACCGACGTGTTTGACTCACTTGCGCAACAAGTCTTTTGCCTCGTAATTCGTGAAGGTTTCTGAGATCCGACCACGATTTGTCGTCTGAAATATGTTAAGACATGATCCACGCTCCTCCCATGCCATGACGACTGCAATTGGAGCATCAAAACCACTACGGTTCGCAAATACAACGGGAACAGACGTGTTTGACTCACTTGCGCAACGAGTCTTTTGCCTCGTAATTCGTGAAGGTTTCTGAGATCCGACTGCGATTTGTCGTCCGAAATATGTTAATACATGATCCACGCTCCTCCCATGCCATGTCGACTACAATTGGAGCATCAAAACCACTCCGGTTCGCAAATACAACGCGAACCGACGTGTTTGACACACTTACGCAACAAGTCTTTTTCCCTCGTAATTCGTGAAGGTTTCTGAGATCCGACCTTGATTTGTTTTCCGGAATATGTTAAGACATGATCCACGCTCCTCCCATGCCATGACGACTGCAATTGGAGCATCAAAACCACTACGTTTCGCAAATACAATGCGAACCGACGTGTTTGAATTACTTGCGCAACAAGTCTTTTGCCTCGTAATTCGTGAAGGTTTCTGAGATTCGACTGCGATTTGTTATCCGGAATATGTTAAGACATGATCCACACTCCTCCCATGCCATGCCGACTGCAATTGGAGCATCAAAACCACTCCGGTTGGCAAATACAACCCGAACCGACGTGTTTGAGTCACTAGGGCAACAAGTCTTTTGCATCGTAATTCGTGAAGGTAATACAACGCGAACTGATGTGTTTGACTCAATTGCGCAACAAGTCTTTTGCCTCGTAGTTCGTGAAGGTTTTTGAGATCCGACCGCAATTTGTCGTCCGGAATATGTTAATACATGGTCCACGCTCCTCCCATGCCAAGATGACTCCAATTGGAGCATCAAAACATCTCTGGGTCCCAAATACAACGCGTACCAACGTGTTTGACTCACTTGCGCAACAAGTCTTTTGCCTCGTAATTCGTGAAGGTTTCTTAGATCCTACTGCGATTTGTTGTTCGGAATATGTTAAGACATGATCCACGTGCCTCCCACGCCAAGACGACTGCAATTGGAGCATCAAAACCACTCCGGTTCGCAAATACAACGCGAACCGACGTGTTTGACTCACTTGCGCAACAAGTCTTTTGCCTCGTAATTCATGAAGGTTTCTGAGATCCGACCGTGATCTGTTGTCCGGAATATGTTAAGACATGATCCACGCTCCTCGCATGCCACCATGACTGCAATTGGAGCATTAAAACCAATCCGGTTGGCAAATGAAATGCGAACCGACGTGTTTGACTCACTTGCGCAACAAGTCTTTTGCATCGTAATTCGTGAAGGTAATACAACGCGAACCGACGTGATTGACTCACTTGCGCAACAAGTCTTTGCCCCGTAATTCGTGAAGATTTCTGAGATCCGACAGTGATTTTTCGTCCGAAATATGTTAATACATGATCCGCGCTCCTCCCATGCCATGTCGATTGCAATTGGAACATCAAAACCACTCCGGTTCGCAAATACAACGCGAACCGATGTGTTTGACTCACTTGCGCAAGAAGTCTTTTGCCTCGTAATTCGTGAAGGTTTCTGAGATCTGACCTCGATTTGTTTTCCGGAATATGTTAAGTCATGATCCACGCTCCTCCCATGCCATGAGGACTGCAATTGGAGCATAAAAACCACTACGGTTCCCAAATACAACGCGAACCGACGTGTTTGAATTACTTACACAACAAGTCTTTTGCCTCGTAATTCGTGTAGGTTCCTGAGATCCGACGGTGATTTTTCAACCAGAATATGTTAACACATGATCCACGATCCTCTCATGCCACCATGACTGCAATGGGTGCATCAAAACCAATCCGGTTCGCAAATACAACGCGAATCGACGTGTTTTACTCACTTACGCAACAAGTCTTTTGCCTCATAATTCGTGAAGGTTTTTAGATCCTACCGCGATTTGTTGTCCGGAATATGTTAAAACATGATCCACGCGGCTACCATGCCAAGGCGACTGCAATTGGAGCATCAAAACGACTCCGATTTGCAAATACAACGCGAACCGACGTCTTTGACTCACTTGCGCAATAAGTCTTTTGCCTCGTAATTTGTGAAGGTTTCTGAGATCCGACCGCGATTTGTCGTCCGAAATATGTTAAGACATGATCCACGCTCCGCCCATGCCAAGACGACTGCAATTGGAGCATCAAAACCACTCCGGTTCGCAAATACAACGCGAACCGACGTGTTTGACTCACTTGCGCAACAAGTCTTTTGCCTCGTAATTCGTGAAGGTTTCTGAGATCCGACCGTGATTTGTCGTCCGGAATATGTTAAGACATGATCCACGCTCCTCCCATGCTATGACAATTGCAAATGGAGCATCAAAACCACTACGGTTCGCAAATACAACGCGAATCGACGTGTTTGACTCAATTGCGAAACAAGTCTTTTGCCTCGTAAATCGTGTAGGTTTCTGAGACCCGACAGCGATTTCTCATCCGGAATATGTTAAGATATGATCCCCGATCCTCCCATGCCACCATGACTGCAATTGGTGCATCAAAACCAATCCGGTTCGCAAATACAGCGCGAACCGACGTGTTTGACTCAGTTACGCAACAAGTCTTTTGCCTCGTAATTCGTGAAGGTTTCTTAGATCCTACCGCGATTTTTTGTCCGGAACATGTTAAAACATGATCCACGCGGCTCCCATGCCAAGGCGACTGCAATTGGAGCATCAAAACGACTCCGATTTGCAAATACAACACGAACCGACGTCTTTGACTCACTTGCGCAATAAGTCTTTTGCCTCGTAATTTGTGAAGGTTTCTGAGATCCGACCGCGATTTGTCGTCCGAAATATGTTAAGACATGATCCACGCTCCGCCCATGCCAAGACGACTGCAATTGGAGCATCAAAACCACTCCGGTTCGCAAATACAACGCGAACCGACGTGTTTGACTCACTTGCGCAACAAGTCTTTTGCCTCGTAATTCGTGAAGGTTTCTGAGATCCGACCGTGATTTGTCGTCCGGAATATGTTAAGACATGATCCACGCTCCTCCCATGCTATGACAATTGCAAATGGAGCATCAAAACCACTACGGTTCGCAAATACAACGCGAATCGACGTGTTTGACTCAATTGCGAAACAAGTCTTTTGCCTCGTAAATCGTGTAGGTTTCTGAGACCCGACAGCGATTTCTCATCCGGAATATGTTAAGATATGATCCCCGATCCTCCCATGCCACCATGACTGCAATTGGTGCATCAAAACCAATCCGGTTCGCAAATACAGCGCGAACCGACGTGTTTGACTCAGTTACGCAACAAGTCTTTTGCCTCGTAATTCGTGAAGGTTTCTTAGATCCTACCGCGATTTGTTGTCCGAAATATGTTAAAACATGATCCACGCGGCTCCCATGCCAAGGCGACTGCAATTGGAGCATCAAAACGACTCCGATTTGCAAATACAACACGAACCGACGTCTTTGACTCACATGCGCAATAAGTCTTTTGCCTCGTAATTTGTGAAGGTTTCTGAGATCCGACCGCGATTTGTCGTCCGAAATATGTTAAGACATGATCCACGCTCCGCCCATGCCAAGACGACTGCAATTGGAGCATCAAAACCACTCCGGTTCGCAAATACAACGCGAACCGACGTGTTTGACTCACTTGCGCAACAAGTCTTTTGCCTCGTAATTCGTGAAGGTTTCTGAGATCCGACCGTGATTTGTCGTCCGGAATATGTTAAGACATGATCCACGCTCCTCCCATGCTATGACAATTGCAAATGGAGCATCAAAACCACTACGGTTCGCAAATACAACGCGAATCGACGTGTTTGACTCAATTGCGAAACAAGTCTTTTGCCTCGTAATTCGTGTAGGTTTCTGAGACCCGACAGCGATTTCTCATCCGGAATATGTTAAGATATGATCCCCGATCCTCCCATGCCACCATGACTGCAATTGGTGCATCAAAACCAATCCGGTTCGCAAATACAGCGCGAACCGACGTGTTTGACTCAGTTAGGCAACAAGTCTTTTGCCTCGTTATTCGTGAAGGTTTCTTAGATCCTACCGCGATTTGTTGTCCGGAATATGTGAAGACATGATCCACGTGCCTCCCATGCCAACACGACTGCAATTGGAGCATCAAAACCACTCCGGTTCGCAAATACAACGCGAACCGACGTGTTTGACTCACTTGCACAAAAAGTCTGTTGCCTCGTAATTCGTAAAGGTTTCTGAGATCCGACCGCGATTTGTCGTCTGGAATATGTTAAGACATGATCCACGAACCTCCCATACCACCATGACTGGAATTGGAGCATCAAAACCTCTCCGGTTCGCAAAGACAATGCGAACCGACGTGTTTGACTCACTTGCGCAACAAGTCTTTTGCCTCGTAATTCATGAACGTTTCTGAGATCCGACCGCAATTTCATGTCCGGAATATGTTAAGACATGATCCACGCTCCTCGCATGCCACCATGACTGCAATTGGAGCATCAAAACCACTCCGGTTGGCAAATACAACGCGAACAGACGTGTTTGACTCACTTGCGCAACAAGTCTTTGCCTCGTAATTCATGAAGGTTTCTGAGATCTGACAGCAATTTGTCGTCCGGAATATGTTAATACATGATCCACGCTCCACCCATGCCATGTCGATGGCAATTGGAGCTTCAAAACCACTCCGGTTCGCAAATACAACGCGAACCGACGTGTTTGAGTCACTTGCGCAACAAGTCTTTTGCCTCGTAATTCATGAAGATTTCTGAGATTCGACCTCGATTTGTTGTTCGGAATATGTTAAGACATGATCCACGCTCCTCCCATGCCATGACGACTGCAATTGGAGCATCAAAACCATTACGGTTCGCAAATACAACGCGAACCGACGTGTTTGAATTACTTGCGCAACAAGTCTTTTGCCTCGTAATTCATGAAGGTTTCTGAGATCCAACAGCGATTTGTCATCCGGAATATGTTAACACATGATCCACGATCCTCCCACGCCACCATGACTGCAATTGGTGCATCAAAACCAATCCGGCTCGCAAACACAACGCGAACCGACGTGTTTGACTCACTTACGCAACAAGTCTTTTGCCTCGTAATTCGTGAAGGTTTCTTAGATCCTAAAGCGATTTGTTGTCCGGAATATGTTAAGACATGATCCACGCACCTCCCATGCCAAGACGACTGCAATTGGAACATCAAAACGACTCCGATTCGCAAATACAACGCGAACCGACGTGTTTGACTCACTTGCGCAACAAGTCTTTTGCCTCGTAATTCGTGAAGGTTTCTGAGATCCGACCACGATTTGTCGTCTGAAATATGTTAAGACATGATCCACGCTCCTCCCATGCCATGACGACTGCAATTGGAGCATCAAAACCACTACGGTTCGCAAATACAACGGGAACAGACGTGTTTGACTCACTTGCGCAACGAGTCTTTTGCCTCATAATTCGTGAAGGTTTCTGAGATCCGACTGCGATTTGTCGTCCGAAATATGTTAATACATGATCCACGCTCCTCCCATGCCATGTCGACTACAATTGGAGCATCAAAACCACTCCGGTTCGCAAATACAACGCGAATCGACGTGTTTGACTCACTTGCGCAACAAGTCTTTTGCCTCGTAATTCGTGAAGGTTTCTGAGATCCGACAGCAATTTGTCGTCCGGAATATGTTAAGACATGATCCACGCTCCTCCCATTCCAAGACGACTCCAATTGGAACATCAAAGCCACTCTGGTTCGCAAATACAACACGAACTGACGGGTTTCACTCAATTACCAACAAGTGTTTTGCCTCGTAATTCGGGAAGCTTTATGAGATCCGACCACGATTTTTTCATTCGGAATATGTTAAGACATGATCCACGCTCCTCCCATCATGACGATTCCAATTGGAACAACAAATCCACTCCGGTTCTCAAATACAATGCGAACCAATGTGTTTGACTCAACTGCGCAACAAGTCTTTTGCCTCGTAATTCATGAAGGTTTTTCAGATCTGACCGTGATTTGTCATCCGAAATATTTTAAGACATAATCCACGCTCCTCCCATGCCATGAAGACTCCAATTGGAACATCAAATCCGCTACGGTTCCCAAATACAACGCGAACCGACGAGTTTCACTCAATTGCGCAACAAGTCTTTTGTCTCGTAATTCATGAAGGTTTCTGATATCCGACCCCGATTTGTCATCCAGAATAAGTTAAGACATGATCCACGCTCCTCCCATGCCATGACGATTCCAATTGGAACGTCAAATCCACTCCGGTTCGAAAATACATCGCGAACCGACATGTTTGACTTATTTATGCAACAAGTCTTTTGCCTCGTATTTCGTGAAGGTTTCTGAGATTTGATCACGATTTGTTGTCCGGAATATGATAAGACATGATCCACGCTCCTCCCATTCGAAGACAACTCCAATGGGAACATCAAATCCACTCCGGTTTGCAAATACAACGCGAACCGACGTGTTTCACTCAATTGCTCAACAAGACTTTTGCCTCGTAATTCTTGAAGGTTTCTGAGATCCGACCGCGATTAGTCATCCGGAATATGTTAAGACATGATCCACATTCCTCCCATGCCATGACGACTCCAATTAGACCATCAAATCCACTCCGGTTCGCAAATACAACGCGCACCGACGTGTTTGACTTACTTGCACAACAAGTCTTTTGCCTCGTAATTCATGAAGGTTTCTGAGATCCGACCGCTATTTGTTGTCTAAAATATATTAAGACATGATCCACGCTCCTCCCATGCCATGAAGATTCCAATTAGAACATCAAATCCACTACGGTTCGCAAATACAACGCGAACCGATGTGTTTGACTAACTTGCGCAACATGTCTTTTGCCTCGTAATTCCTGAAGGTTTCTGAGATCCGACCGCGATTTGTCATCTGAAATATGTTAAGACATGATCCACACTCCTCCCATGCCATGAAGACTCCAATTGGAACATCAAAGCCACTCCGGTTCGCAAATAGAACGCGAACCGACGTGTTTCACTCACTTGCGCAACAAGTCCTTTGCCTTGTAATTCGTGAAGGTTTCTGAGATCCGACCACGATTTTTCGTCCGGAATATGTTAAGACATGATCCACGCTCCTCCCATTCGAAGACAACTCCAATTGGAACATCAAATCCACTCCAGTTCGCAAATACAACACAAACCGACGTGTTTCACTCAATTGCGCAACAAGTCTTTTGCCTCGTAATTCGTGAAGGTTTCTAAGATCCGAATGCAATTTGTTGTCCGGAATATATGAAGACATGGTCCACGCTCCTCCCATGCCATGAAGACTCCAATTGGAACATCAAATCCACTCTGGTTCGCAATTACAACGCGAACCGATGTGTTTGACTCAACTGCGCAACAAGTCTTTTGCCTCGTAATTCGTGAAGGTTTCTCACATCCGATCGCGATTTGTCATCCAGAATATGTTAAGACATGATCCACAGTCCTCTCATGCCATGACGATTCCAATTGGAACATCAAATCCACTCTGGTTCGCAAATACAACGCGAACCGACGTGTTTGAGTCACTTGCGCAAGAAGTCTTTTGCTTCGTAATTCATGAAGGTTTCTGAGATCCGAACACGATTTTTCGTCCGGAATATGTTAAGACATGATCCACGCTCCTCCCATGCCAAGAGGACTCCAATTGGAGCATCAAAACCACTCTGGTTCGCAAATACAACGCGAACCGACGTGTTTGACTCACTTGGGCAACAAGTCTTTTGCCTCATAATTCGTGAAGTTTTCTGAGATCCGACCACGATTTGTCGTCCGGAATATGTTAAGACATGATCCACGCTCCTCCCATGCCAAGACGACTCCAATTGGAACGTCTAATCCACTCCGGTTTGCAAATACAACGCGAACCGACGTGTTTGACTCACTTGCGCAACAAGTCTTTTGCCTCGTAATTTGTGAAGGATTCTGAGATCCCACCGCGATTTGTTGTCTGGAATATGTTAAGACATGACCCACGCTCCTCCCATGCCAAGACGATTCCAATTGGAACGTCTAATCCACTCCGGTTCGCAAATACAACGCGAACCAACGTGTTTGACTCAATTGCGGAACAAGTCTTTTGCCTCATAATTCGTTAAGGTTTCTCACATCCGACCGCGATTTGTCGTCCAGAATATGTTAAGACATGATCCGCGCTCCTCCCATGCCATGAAAACTCCAATTGGAACATCAAGTCCACTTCGGTTCGCAAATACAACGCAAACCGACATGTTTGAGTCACTTACGCAAGATGTTTTTTGCCTCGTCATTCATAAAGGTTTCTGAGATCCGACCGCAATTTCTCATCCGGAATATGCTAAGACATGATCCACGCTCCTGCCATGCCAAGAAGACACCAATTGGAACGTCTAATCCACTCTGGTTCGCAAATACAGCGCGAACCGACGTGTTTGACTCACTTGCGCAACAAGTCTTTTGCCACGTAATTCGTGAAGGTTTCTGAGATCCGAGCGAGATTTGTCATCCGGAATTTGTTAAGACATGATCCACACTCCTCCCATGCCAAGACGACTCCAATTGTAGCATCAAAACCACTCTGGTTTGCAAATACAACGCGAACCGACGTGTTTGACTCACTTGCACAACAAGTCTTTTGCCTCGTAATTCGTGAAGGTTTCTGAGATTCGACCGCGATTTGTCGTCCAGAATATGTTAAGACATGATCCACGCTCCTCCCATGCCAAAATGACTCCAATTGGAGCATCAAATCCACTCGGGTTCGCAAATACAACGCGAACCGACGTGTTTGACTCACTTGCGCAACAAGTCTTTTGCCTCGTAATTCGTGAAGGTTTATGAGATCCGACTGCGATTAGTCGTCCAGAATATGTTAATACTTGATCCACGCTCCTCCCATTCCAAGACGACTCTAGTTTGATATGTTAAGACATGATCCACGCTCCTCCCATGCCAAGACGACTCCAATCGGAGCATCAAAAGCACTCCGGTTCAGAAATACAACGCGAACCGACGTGTTTGACTCACTTGCGCAACAAGTCTTTTGCCTCGTAATTCGTGATGGTTTCTGAGATCCGACCGCGATTTGTCGTCCGGAATATGTTAAGACATGATCCACGCACCTCCCATGCCATGACGACTATAATTGGAGCATCAAAACCAGTACGGTTCGCAAATACAATGCGAACCGACGTGTTTGACTCACTTGCGCAACAAGTCTTTTGCCTCATAATTTGTGAAGGTTTCTGAGATCCGACCGCGATTTCTCATCCGGAATATGTTAAGACGTGATCCACGCTCCTCCCATGCCTTGAGCACTGCAATTGGAGCATCAAAACCACTCTGGGTCGCAAATACAACGCGAACCGACGTGTTTGACTCACTTGCACAACAAGTCTTTTGCCTCGTAATTCGTGAAGGTTTCTGAGATCCGACCGTGACTTGTCGTCCAGAATATGTTAAGACATGATCCACGCTCCTCCCATGACAAGAAGACTCTAATTGGACGATCAAAACCACTTCGATTCACAAATACAACGAGAACCGACGTGTTTGACTCACTTGCGCAACAAGTCTTTTGCCTCGTAATTCGTGAAGGTTTCTGAGATCCGACCGCAATTTGTCGTTCGGAATATGTTAAGACGTGATCCATGATCCTCCCATGCCAAGACGACTCTAGTTTGATATGTTAAGAAATGATCCACGCTCCTCCCATGCCAAGAGGACTCCAATTGGAGCATCAAAAGCACTCCGGTTCGCAAATACAACGCGAACCGAGGTGTTTGACTCACTTGCGCAACAAGTCTTTTGCCTCATAATTCGTGAAAGTTTCTAAGATCCGACCGTGATTTGTCTTCCAGAATATGTTAAGACATGATCCACGCTCCTCCCATGCCATGAGACTACAATTGGAGCATCAAAACCACTACGGTTCGCAAATACAACGCGAACCGACGTGTTTCACTCACTTGCGCAACAAGTCTTTTGCCTCGTAATTTGTGAAGGTTTCTAAGATCCGACCACAATTTGTCATCATGAATATGTTAAGACATGATCCACGCTCCTCCCATGCCATGACGACTGCAATTGGAGCATCAAAACCACTCCGGTTCGCAAATACAACGCGAACCGACGTGTTTGACTCATTTGCGCAACAAGTCTTTTGCCACATAATTCGTGAAGGTTTCTGAGAACCGACCGCGATTTGTCGTCCAGAATATGTTAATACATGATCCACGATCCTCCCATGCCATGACGACTACAATTGGAGCATCAAAACCACTACGGTTCGCAAATACAACGACCGACGTGTTTGACTCACTTGCGCAACAAGTCTTTTGCCTCATAATTTGTGAAGGTTTCTGAGATCTGATCGCGATTTGTTGTCCGGAATATGTTCAGACATGATCCACGCTCCACCCATGCTTTGACGACTGCAATTGGAGCATCAAAACCACTCCGGGTCGCAAATACAACGCGAACTGACGTGTTTGACTCACTTGTGCAACAAGTCTTTTGTCTCATAATTCGTGAAGGTTTCTAAGATCCAACCGCGATTTGTCATCCGGAATATATTAAGACATGATCCACGCTCCTCCCATGCCAGGACGACTGCAATTGGAGCATCAAAACCACTCCGGGTCACAAACACAACGCGAACCGACGTGTTTCACTCACCTGCGCAACAAGTCTTTTGCGTCATAATTCGTGAAAGTTTCTGAGATCCGACCACGATTTGTCATCCGGAATATGTTAAGAGCGGATCCATGCTCCTCCCATGCCATGACGACTGCAATTGGAGCATCAAAACCACTCCGGTTCGCAAATACAACGCGCACCGACGTGTTTGACTCACTTGCGCAACAAGTCTTTTGCCTCGTAATTCGTGAAGGTTTTTGAGATCCGACCGCGATTTGTGGTCCGAAATATGTTAAGACATGATCCATGCTCCTCCCATGCCATGACGACTGCAATTGGAGCATCAAAACCACTATGGTTCGCAAATACAACGCGAACCGACGTGTTTCACTCACTTGCGCAACAAGTCTTTGGCGTCGTAATTCGTGAAGGTTTCTGAGATCTGACCGCGATTTGTCATCCGGAATATGTTAAGAGCGGATCCATGCTCCTCCCATGCCATGACGACTGCAATTGGAGCATCAAAACCACTCCAGTTCGCAAATACAACGTGAACCGACGTGTTTGACTCACTTGCGAAACAAGTCTTTTGCCTCTTAATTTGTGAAGGTTTCTGAGATCCGACCGCGATTTGTCGTCCGAAATATGTTAAGACATGATCCACGCTCCTCCCATGCCAAGACGACTCTGGTTCGATATGTTAAGACATGATCCACACTCCTCCCATGCCAAGACGACTCCATTTGGAGCATCAAATCCACTCCGGTTCGCAAATACAACGGGATCCGACGTGTTTGACTCACTTGCGCAACCAGTCTTTTGCCTCGTAATTCGTGAAGGTTTCTGAGATACGATCGTGATTTTTCATCCAGAATATGTTAAGACATGATCCACGCTGCTCCCATTCCATGACGATTCCAATTGGAGCATCAAAACCACTCCGGTTCGCAAATACAACGCAAACCGACGTGTATGACTCAATTGCGCAACAAGTCTTTTGCCTCGTAATTCGTGAAGGTTTCTGTGATCCGACCGCCATTTGTCGTCCGAAATATGTTAAGACATGATACACGCTCCTCCCATGCCATGACGACTCCAATTGGAACATCAAAACCACTCCGGTTCGCAAATACAACCCGAACCAACGTGTTTGACTCACTTGCGCAACAAGTATTTTGCCTCGTAATTCGTGAAGATTTCTGAGATCCGACCGCGATTTGTCGTCTGGAATATGTTAAGACATGATCCACACTACTCTCATGCCAGGCCGACTCCAATTGGAGCATCAAAACCACTCCGGTTCGCAAATACAACGCGAACCGACGTGTTTGACACACTTGCGCAACAAGTATTTTGCCTCGTAATTCCTGAAGGTTTCTGAGATCCGACCCCGAATTGTCGTCCGGAATATGTTAAGACATGATCCACACTTCTCCCATGCCAAGACGACTCCAATCGGCGCATCAAAACCACTCCAGTTTGCGATTACAACGCGAACCGACGTGTTTCAGTCACTTGCGCAACAAGTCTTTTGCCTCATAATTCATGAAGGTTTCTGAGATCCGACTGTGATTTGTCGTCCGGAATATGTTAATAGATGACCCATGCTCCTCCAATTCCAAGACGACTCCAATTGGAGCATCAAAACCACTCTTGTTCGCAAATACAACGCGAACTGACGTGTTTGACTCACTTGCGCAACAATCTTTTGCCTCGTAATTCGTGAAGGTTTCCGAGATCCGATCGCGAACAAACGTGTTTCACTCACTTGTTGCGCAAGTGAGTGAAACACGTTGGTTCGCGTTGTATTTGCGAACCGGAGTGGATTTGATGTTCCAATTGGAGTCTTCATGGCTTGGGAGGAGCATGGATCATGTCTTAACATCTTCCGGACGACAAATCGTGGTCGGATCTAAGAAACCTTCACGAATTATGAGGCAAAAGACTTCTTGCGCAAGTGAGTCGAACACGTCGGTTCGCGTTGTCTTTGCAAACCGGAGTGGATTTGATGTTCCAATTGGAGTCGTTATGGCAAGGGAGGAGCGTGGATCATGTCTTAACATATTCCGAACGAAAAATCATGGTCGGTTCTCAGAAACCTTCATGAATTACGAGGCAAAAGACTTGTTGCGCAAGTGAGCGAAACACGTCGGTTCGCGTTGTATTTGCGAATCGGAGTGGATTTGATGTTCGAATTGGAGTCGTCATGGCATGGAAGGAGCGTGGATCATGTCTTACAATATTTCGGACGATAAATCGCTGTCGGATCTCAGAAACCTTCACGAGTTATCAGGCAAAAGACTTGTTGCGCAAGTGAGGGAAACACGTCGGTTCGCGTTGTATTTGATAACCGGAGTGGATTTGATGTTCCAATTGTAGTTATCATGGCATGGCAGGAGCGTGGATCATCTCTTAACATATTCCAGATGAAAAATTGCGGTCGGATCATAGAAACCTTCACGAATTACGAGGCAAAAGACTTGTTCACAAGTGGGTGAAACACGTCGGTTCGCGTTGTATTTGCTAACCGGAGTGGATTTGATGTTCCAATAGGAGTCTTCATGGCATGGGAAGAGCGTGGATCAAGGATTAACATATTTCGGATGACAAATAGCGGTCGGATCTCAGAAACCTTCACGGATTAGGAGGCAAAAGACTTGTTGCGCAAGTGTGTGAAACACGTCTGTTCGCGTTGTATATGCGAACCAGAGTGGATTTGATATTCCAACTGGAGTCGTCATGCCAAGGGAGGAGCATGGATCATGTCTTAACATATTCTGGACGAGAAATCGCTGTCGAATCTCAGAAACCTTCACGAATTACGAGGCAAAAGACTTGTTCGCAAGTGGGTGAAACACGTCGGTTCGCGTTGCATTTGCTAACCAGAGTGGATTTGATGTTCCAATAGAATTCGTCATGGCATGGGAGGAGCGTGGATCATGTCTTAACATATTCCGGACGACAAATCGCGGTCGGATCTTAGAAACCTTCACGAATTACGAGGCAAAAGACTTGTTGTGCAAGTGAGTGAAACACGTCGGTTCGCGTTGTATTTGCGAACAGGAGTGGATTTAATGTTCCAATTGGAGTCGTCATGGCATGGGAGGAGCGTGGATTATTTCTTAACATATTCCAGACGAAAAATCGCGGTTGGATCATAGAAACCTTCACGAATTACGGGGCAAAAGATTTGTTCGCAAGTGGGTGAAACACGTCGGTTCGCGTTGTATTTGCTAACCGGAGTGGATTTGATGTTCCAATTGGAGTCGTCATGGCATGGGAGGAGCATGGATCATGTCTTAACATATTCCGGACGACATATCGTCTTCGGATCTCAGAAACCTTCATGAAATACGAGGCAAAAGAGTTGTTGGGCAAGTTAGGGAAACACGTCGGTTCGCGTTGTATTTGCGAACCGGAGTGGATTTGATGCTCCAATATGAGTCTTCATGGCATGGGAGAAGCATGGATCATGTCTTAACATATTCCGGACGAAAAATAGTGGTCGGATCTCATAAACCTTCACGAATTACGAGGCAAAAGAATTGTTGCTCAAGTGAGTCAAAGACGTCGATTCGCGTTGTATTTGCGAACTAGAGTGGATTTGATGTTGAAATTGGAGTCGTCATGGCATGGGAGGAGCGTGGATCATGTCTTAACATATTTCGGACAATAAATCTCGATCGGATCTCAGAGACCTTCACGAATTACGAGGCAAAAGACTTTTTGCGCAAGAGAGTGAAACACGTCTGTCCGCGTTGTATTTGCATACTGGAGTGGATTTAATGCTCCAATTGGCGGCTTCATGGCATGGGAGGAGCGTGGATCATGTCTTAACATATTCCAGATGAAAAATCACGGTCGGATCTCCGAATACTTAACGAATTACGAGGCAAAAGACTTGTTGCACAAGTGTGTGAAACACGTCGGTTCGCGTTGTATTTGCGAACCGAAGTGGATTTGATGTTGCAATTGGAGTCATCATGCCACGGGAGGACCGGACGATAAATCGCGGTCGGATCTCTGAAACCTTCTCGAATTACGAGGCAAAAGACTTGTTGCGCAAGTGAGTGAAACACGTCGGTTCGCATTGTATTTGCCAACCGGAGTGGATTTGATGTTCCAATTGGAGTCGTCGTGCCATGGGAGGAGCGTGGATCATGTCTTAACATATTTCGGACGACAAATCGTAGGCGGACCTCAGAAACCTTCACGAATTACGAGGCAAACGACTTGTTGCGCAATTGAGTCAAACACGTCGGTTCGCGTTGTATTTGGGAATTGGAGTGGATTTGATGTTCCAATTGGAGTCTTCATGGCATGGGGGAGCGTGGATCTTGTCTTAACATATTCCGGACGAAAAATCGCAGTCAGTTCTCAGAAACCTTCACGAATTGCGAGGCAAAACACTTGTTGTGCAAGTGAGTGAAACACGTCGAATCGCGTTGTATTTGCGAACAGGAGTGGATTCGATGCTCTAATTGGACTCGTCCTGGCATGGAAGAAGCGTAGATCATGTCTTAACATATTCCGGACGAAAAATCGCGGTCAGATCTCAGAAACCTTCACGAATTATGAGGCAAAAGACTTGTTGCGCAAGTGAGTCAAACACGTCGGTTTGCATTGTATTTGCGAACTAGAGTGGATTTGATGTTCCAATTGGAGTTGTCATGGCATGGGAGGAGCGTGGATCATGTCTTAACATATTTCGGATGATAAATCGCAGTCGGATCTCAGAGACCTTCACGAATTACGAGGCAAAAGACTTGTTGCGCAAGACGGTCTGCGTTGTATTTGCGTACCGGAGTGGATTTAATGTTCCAATTGGACTCGTCCTGGCATGGGAGGAGCGTCGATCATATTTTAACAGATTTCGGATGAAAAATCGCGGTCGGATCTCAGAAACCTTCACGAATTACGAGGCAAAAGACTTGTTGCGCAAGTGAGTGAAACACGTCGGTCCACGTTGTATTTGCGAACCGGAGTGGATTTGATGTTCCAATTGGACTCGTCCTGGCATGGGAGGAGCGTGGATCATGTCTTAACATATTTCGGTGGCAAATCGCGGTCGGATCTCAAAAACCTTCACGAATTACGAGGCAAAAGACTTGTTGCGCAAGTGAGTGAAACACGTCGGTTCGCGTTGTATTTGAGAACCGGAGTAGATTTGTTGTTCCAATTGGAGTCATCCTGGCATGGGAGGAGCGTGGATCATGGCTTAACATATTCCGGATGGAAAATCTCGGTGGGATCTCAGAAACCTTTAGGAATTACGAGGCAAAACACTTGTTGCGCAAATGAGTGAAACACACCGGTTCGCGGTGTATTTGCTAACCGGAGTGGATTTGTTGTTCCAATTGGAGTCATCGTGGCATGGGAGGAGCGTGGATAATGTCTTGACATATTTCGGACGAAAAATCGCGGTCGGATCTCAGAAACCTTCACGATTTACGAGGCAAAATACTTATGCAAGTGAGTGAAACACGTCGGTCCGCGTTGTATTTCCGTACCGGAGTGGATTTGATGTTGCAATTGGAGTCTTCATGGCATGGGAGGAGGGTGGATCATGTCTTAACATATTCTAGACGAAAAATCGCATTCGGATCTCAGAAACCTTCACGAATTACGAGGCAAGACTTGTTGTGCAAGTGAGTCAAACACGTCGGTTCACGTTGTATTTGCGGACCAGAGTGGTTTTGATGCTCCAATTTGAGTCGTCTTGGCATGGGAGGAGTGTGGATCATGTCTTAACATATTCCGGGTGACAAATCACGGTCGGATCTCAGAAACCTTCACGAATTACGAGCCAAAAGACTTGTTGCTCAAGTGAGTCAAACACGTCGGTTCGCGTTGAATTTGTGAACTGGAGTGGATTTGATGTTCCAATTGGAGTTGTCATGGCATGGGAGTAGCGTGGATCATGCCTTAACATATTCTAGACAAAAAATCGAGATTGGATCTCAGAAACCATCACGAATTACGAGGCAAAAGACTTGTTGCGCAAGTGAGTCAAACACATCAGTTCCTGTTGTATTTGCGAACCGGAGTGGATTTGATGTTGCAATTGGAGTCGTCATGGCATGGGAGGAGCGTGGATCATTTCTTAACACATTTCGATGACAAATCGCGGTCGGATCTCAAAAACCTTCACGAATTATGAGGTAAAAGACTTGTTGCGCAAGTGAGTGAAACACATCGATTCGCGTTTGATTTGAGAACCAGAGTGGATTTGATGTTCAATTGGAGTCATCCTGGCATGGGAGGAGCGTGGATCATGTCTTAACATATTCCAGACAAAAGATCTCTGTCGGATCTCAGAAACCTTCACGAATTACAAGGCAAAAGACTTGTTGCGCAAGTGTGTCAAACACGTCGGTTCGCGTTGTATTTGCGAACCGGAGTGGATTTGATGTTCCAATTGGAGTCGTCATGGCATGGGAGGAGCGTGGATCATGTCTTAGCTTATTCCGGACGACAAATCGCGGTTGGATCTCAGAAACTTTCACGAATTACGAGGCAAAAGACTTGTTGCGCAAATGACTCTAACACGTCTGTTCGCGTTGTATTTGCGAACCGAAGTGGATTTGATGTTCCAATTGGAGTCGTCATGGCATGGGAGGAGCGTGGCTCATGTCTTAACATATTCTTGACAAAAAATCGCAGTCGGATTTCAGAAACCGTCACAAATTAAGAGGCAAAAGACTTGTTGCGCAAGTGAGTGAAACACGTCGGTTCGTGTTGTATATGGGAACCGAAGTGGATTTGATGTTCCAATTGGAGTTGTCTTGGCATGGTAGGAGCGTGGATCAGGTCTTAACATATTCCGGACGATAAATCGCAGTCGGATCTCAGAAACCTTCACGAATTACGAGGCAAAAGACTTGTTGCGCAAGTGAGTGAAACACGTTGGTCTGCGTTTTATTTGTGATTCGGAGTGGATTTGATGTTCCAATTGGAGTCGTCATGGCATGGGAAGAGCGTGGATAATGTCTTAAAATATTTCGGACGATAAATCGCGGTCAGATCTTAGATACCTTCACGAATTGTGAGGCAAAAGACTTGTTGCACAAGTGAGTGAAACACATCGGTTCACGTTTTTGCGAACCGGAGTGGATTTGATGTTCCAATTGGAGTCATCATGGCATGGGAGGAGCGTGGATCATGTCTTAACATATTCCTGATGAAAAATCACGGTCGGATATTAGAAACCTTCATGAATTACGAGCCAAAAGACTTGTTGCGCAAGTGAGTCAAACACGTCGGTTTGCATTGTATTTGCGAACCGGAGTGGATTTGATGTTCCAATTGAAGTCGTCATGGCATGGGAGGAGCGTGAATCATGTTTTAACATATTCCGGACGACAAATTGCGGTCGGATCTCAGAAACCTTCACGAATTATGAGGCAAAAGACTTGTTGCGCAAGTGAGGGAAACACGTCGGTCCGCGTTGTATTTGCGAACCGGAGTGGATTTGATGTTCCAATTGGAGTCTTCATGGCATGGGAGGAGAGTGGATCATGTCTTAAGATATTTTGGAATACAAATCGCGGTCGGATGTCAGAAACCTTCACGAGTTACGCGGCAAAAGACTTGTTGCGCAAGTGTGTGAAACACGTCGGTTCGTGTTGTATTTGCAAACCGGAGTGGATTTGATGTTGCAATAGGAGTCGTCATGGCATGGGAGGAGCGTGGATCATGTCTTAACATATTCTGGACGACAAATCGTGGTCGGATCTCAGAAACCTTCACGAATTACGAGGCAAAAGACTTGTTGTGCAAGTGAGTCAAACACGTCAGTTCGCGTTGTATTTGCGAACCGGAGTGGATTTGATGTTCCAATTGGAGTCTCCATGGGATGGGAGGAGCTTGGATCATGTCTTAACATATTTTGGACGACAAATCGTGGTCGGATCTCAGAAACCTTCACGAATTATGAGGCAAAATACTTGTTGCGCAAGTGAGTCAAACACGTCGGTTCGCGTTGTATTTGCGAACCGGAGTGGATTTGATTTTCCAATTGGAGTCGTCATGGCATGGGAGGAGCGTAGATCAATTCTTAACATATTCCGGTCGACAAATCATGGTCGGATCTCAGAAACCCTCACGAATTACGAGGCAAAAGACTTGTTGTGCAAGTGAGTGAAACGCGTCGGTTCACGTTGTATTTGCAAACCGGAGTGGATTTGATGTTCCAATTGGAGTCTTCATGGCATGGGAGGAGCGTAGATCATGTCTTAACATATTCCAGACAACAAATCGCGGTCGGATCTTAGAAACCTTCACGAATTATGAGGCAAAAGACTTGTTGCGCAAGTTAGTGAAAAACGTCGGTCCGTGTTGTATTTGGGAACCGGAGTGGATTTGATGTTCCAATTGGAGTCGTCCTGGCATGGGAGGAGTGTGGATCATGTCTTAAGATATTCCGGACGACAAATCGCGGTCGGATCTCAGAAACCTTCACGAATTACGAGGCAAAAGACTTGTTGCACAAGTGAGTGATACACGACGGTTCGCGTTGTATTTGCAAACCGAAGTGGATTTGTTGTTCCAATTGGAGTTTTCATGGCATGGGAGGAGTGTGGATCATGTCTTAACATATTCCGGACCAGAGATCGCGGTCATATCTCAAAAACCTTCACGAATTACGAGGTAAAAGACTGGTTGCGCAAGCGAGTGAAACACATCGGTTCGCGATGTATTTGAGAACCGGAGTGGATTTGATGCTTCAATTGGAGTCGTCATGGCATGGGAGTAGCGTGGATCATGTCTTAACATATTCCGGATGAAAAATCACGGTCGAATATGAGAAACCTTCACGAATTACGAGGCAAAAGACTTGTTGCGCAAGTGAGTGAAACACGTCGGTTCGCATTGTATTTGCAAACCGGAGTGGATTTGATGGTCCAAATGGTGTCGTCATGGCATGGGAAGAGCGTGGATCATGTCTTTACATATTTCGGACAAGAAATCACGATCGGCTCTCAGAAACCTTCACGAATTACGAGGCAAAAGACTTCTTGCGCAAGTGAGTGAAACACGTCGGTTCGCGTTGTATTTGTGAACCGGAGTGGATTTGATGTTCCAATTGGAGTCGTCATGGCATGGGAGGAGCGTTGATCATGTCTTAAGATATTCCGGATGATAACTCGCGGTCAGATCTTAGAAACCTTCACGAATTACGAGGCAAAAGGCTTGTTGCGCAAGTGAGTCAAACACGTCGGTTCGCGTTGTATTTGCGAATCGGAGTGGATTTGATGTTCCATTTGGTGTCGTCCTGGCATGGGAGGAGCGTGGATCGTGTGTCAACATATTCCAAACGACAAATCGTGGTCAGATCTTAGAAACCTTGACGAATTACCAGGCAAAAGACTTGTTGCAAGAGTGAGTGAAAGAAATCGGTTCGAGTTGTATTTGCGGATGGGAGTGGATTAAATGGTCCAATTGGAATCGTCATGATATGGGAGGAGCGTGGATCATGTCTTAACATATTCCCGACGAGAATTTACGGCCGGATCTCAGAAACATTCACGAATTACGAGGCAAAAGACTTGTTGCGCAAGTGAGTGAAACACGTCGTGATGCGGAAGCCCAAGGTTATAAAGAACCCGAAACCCCGAACACACAATATGGACAGAACAAGAAGACGGAAACAAATCCCCAACCTATTGAACCCCCAATTGACAATGCAAATGGAAACGCAAATAATCGGTTGATTTAAAATCAAGAATGAATTCGCCAAAAAGTGATTTCCTTGATAAGAATAAATTCTTGATGCAATAGAAGAAGATAAGCCACCTCTCCTATGTATTCTTCTTTCAGCCAAGAAGAAAAAGAAAAGCTCAAAGCTCTCTATTCAAATTCCAAAATCAAATCTAAATACAAAGGTGTTTAAAGGAGTATTTATACTCCAAGAGATAGGAAACCCTAAATAACTAATGGGCTAACCTAACATAACATCAACTAAAGCCCAAGCAAAAGACAATGTTTTTAAAATAAAACTATTGGGTCTTTCTAACAACCATACTTAAGCCCAATTGAATTAAAACATTAAATCTAAAATTAGAGTCTTAAAACACTAATGGACTTTAAATAAAAAGCCTAAATATAATGATTTTCGCACAAAAATATAACCCAAATTTTAATAAGCCTTTGAAGCCCAAAATAAGAAGATTTAGGCTTAAATAACTCTTCACATGTATAGTAGTTGGACCAAGCTCTCCAAATTGATGATTCCAAGCGCAATACATGTTGTAAAACTTCATTTTTAGCCCTCTTGGTGCAAGTGACGTTTTCAGAAATAATTGAGGGGCATATTTCTATTTGATTTGTCCAAGTCTCTTCCTTAAGCTCCTTCAATGATTCCTTGATTACGCTAGCTCTAGTTGAACCTCCTCTGCTCGTATCATTCTCTCCTTCCTCGAAAAGATTCGTCCTCGAATCTGAAACCATGGAAAAAGTAGAATTAGAAACTTTAAAAATATAAAGCTTATGATACTCACCTTGAAGGCTAATTTTGTAAGCATCAATTCTATTTCTTTTTGGCTTTTGGAAAGGATCATCTTCCTTAGCATCAACTTTGTGGTTCCAATAGGGTGAAGATTTCAACCCTTTCAATTGCTCCCAAACCCAATCTTTAGGTTCAACCACTAGACATTTCCATCTCTCAATTTATTGCCAATGAGGAAAGTCTATAACTTGCGCCTGCTTCTAAATAACATCAAAGGCCACCACAAAAGCATCAAATCCAATATAAATTGATTTAGAAAAATTAAATAAACAAGGTAAGGATACCATTGCTGGACTATGTTTCCAATTAATACCAATCTCTCTATTTGTTTGGAATAGAGGGCTTAGCTTCTTTGTCTCCAAGAGATTAAGTGTTTCTCCATACACAAAATCAATATGATCATCATTTTTCCCACGAGGAACTGAAGGTATTAATTCTTTAGTTGTTTCATCTACAAATTCATCTTCATGTACCTGCAACAAAGAAACATCACTACACAAATATGGATTAGTGTAACCAGAAATCAATGAGTTTTCTTGAACTTGAATCATTGTCGGTGATTCTAATTCTAAACATGCTCCCTTGGCATCTTCTTTTTCATCAAAGAATCCCCTCTCTCCACTATGTTTTTCATTCTCCATTGGGCCATTAATTTGTTTCTTTTCTTTGTTGGCCTCTTTTATTTCAACTTCCTCACCTTTTACAATATTTTCTCTCTTTTCAATTACTAACTTTTTTTCTCTTGCACATCTCTCTTTCTTTTCCTCACTTGTGCAATCACTCATCAGTGGGCCTTTTTCTTTATTTTTTTCACTCTTGGCCTCTTTTCTCTCCTTCTTAGGATAGTCCTCTATAATACAATACTCTTGTGAAAATCCATGAGAACTTTTGTTTAACTTTCTATAGTAAGATTGAGCATATCTCTTCCTCATCACTCGTTTTATCTCATCCCAAGTGTCAATGGGATACTCTCCATTTCTCCTTCTAGACTTCAACAACTCATTCCACCATACTAGTGCATAATCTGTGAATTCCACTGCAGCCAACCTAACTTTCTTGCTTTCAGAATAGCTATGACAAGCAAATATCATCTCAACCTTGCTTTCCCATTGAAGGTATGCTTCAGCATCATTCCTTCCCTTAAACTGTGGTATTGTCATCTTGATAACATTGATGTTGCTATCCCTTGTTTCACCTCTTCCCTCTCTTCTCCTACCAACACTTCCACTACCTCTGTCATCCTCTTCATCATTAAATCTTCTTTCATGATCAACTCTTCTTCTCTCCTTATTTCTCCTTGATTCTCTAGAATGACTTCTAGATTTCTCAACAAATTTTTCTCGCATATCAGTCATGTCCATCCTCAACCTTGGTACTCCATTCAAGATTTCCTTATAGAACCACTTAGGATCTGTAGGTACATCATTCCCTACTTCACTTTCATCTTTTGTGACATCCCAGTAAGCCATGTAACAATAATAGTTGCAAGAAAACAATTAGTAGAAAAAAATTCTCACAAGACAAGCTCACGTGTTTCACTCTATGATAAGCTCTCCACTCGTGTTTCACACAAGTAATGGCTTTTTTCCTCTTTTAAGCTCACAAAACTCTAGCCTTTTACCACTCAAGCCTTCTAACCTCAATTGCACTTGAGAATCAATTCTCAAATAAGATAAAAACACTTGAGCAAATAGAAAAGCAAAGAAAACCTAAACAAAGAAAGCACACTTCAAATCTAGAGGCAAATAGACCGAAACCAAAATAATTAGAAATTGAGCACACATGAAGAAGAAAAGTATGTCACTCAGATTAAAAAAAAAATAACAAGAAGCAAATTGTTAATTATAATGTAATAGAGGCAAAAGGATAGCATGCAAAAATTAGAAACTTAGAGTAGAAAGAAAGACAAAACCAATGCAAAAAATGCAGAATTGGAAATTCCTCAAAGAGAAACTCCAATTTGAAGTTAGACAACTAAACAAAAGCAAGCAAACAATGGAAAACAAGTTCCCTTCCCAATTCAGAATATAACTCACCCAATTTGAATCAATACCTTTCAAGCAATATGGATAATTCAAGAACTTTGTAATTCACAATTTGGGACTTTGTCCTCTTTTCTTTTCTTTTTTTTTTTCACTAGTATTTTTTTTTCACTTTGTTTTCAGAATTTTTTCACTTTTTTTTTTATTTTCCAGAACTTCTAGAATCAAACAAAAAAAACAAAATAAGAAAATCTCAATCCATAAAACGTTCTCTCTAAAAATTGTATAACTTCACGTAGAGAACTCCGATTCGTGCGATTCCAAACCGAGATGAAAGATGAGCTTCTGAAACATAAAAATGACCTACTACACGTTGAATAACTCAATGGAAAAGTGATCGAAAACACCCCAAGAAACGTTCTGAAATTTTAGAACACACATGGCAAGAAACAAGAACAAACTCAGATTAAAATTTTTTTTTGAATAAAAACACAAGAACAGAATAAAACAAACGAGATAAATAAGAATTTATCCCATTCCACGGCTCTAGTACCAAATGATGTGGAACCCCAAGGTTATAAAGAACCCGAAACCCCGAACACACAATATGGACAGAACAAGAAGACAGAATGAAACCCCCAACCTATTGAACCCCCAATTGACAATGCAAGTGGAAACGCAAATAATCAATTGATTTAAAAAGCAAGAATGAATTCGCCACAAAGTGATTACCTTGGTAAGAATAAATTCTTGATGCAATAGAAGAAGATAAGCCACCTCTCCTATGGATTCTTCTTTCAGCCAAGAAGAAGAAGAAAAGCTCAAAGCTCTCTATTAAAAATTCCCAATCAAATCTCCCATACAAAAGTGTTAGAATGAGTATTCATACTCTAAGAAAGAAAACCCTAGAATCTTAAAGCAAGTAAAACCCTAATTAACTAATGGGCTAACCTAACATAACATAAACTAAAGCCTAAACACAAAAGACAATGTTTAAAATAAAACCATTGGGTCTTTCCTATGGATTCTTCTTTCAGCCAAGAAGAAGAAGAAAAGCTCAAAGCTCTCTATTAAAATTCCCAATCAAATCTCCCATTCAAAAGTGTTAGAATGAGTATTTATACTCTAAGAAAGAAAACCCTAGAATCTTAAAGCAAGTAAAACCCTAACTAACTAATGGGCTAACCTAACATAACATAAACTAAAGCCCAAACACAAAAGACAATGTTTAAAATAAAATCATTGGGTCTTTCTAACAATCATACTTAACCCCAATTGAATTAAAACATTAAATGTAAAATTAGAGTCTTAAAACACTAATGGACTTTAAATAAAAAGCCTAAATATAATGATTTTCGCACAAAAATATAACCCAAATTTTCATAAGCCTTTGAAGCCCAAAATAAGAAGATTTAGGCTTAAATAACTCTTCACATGTATAGTAGTTGGACCAAGCTCTCCAAATTGATGATTCCATGCCCAATACATGTTGTACAGCTTCATTTTTAGCCCACTTGGTGCAAGTGACGTTTTCAGAAATAATTGAAGGGCATATTTCTATTTGATTTTTCCAAGTCTCTTCCTTAAGCTCCTTCAATGATTCCATGATTACGCTAGCTCTATTTGCACCTGCTTTGCTCGTATCACGTCGGTTCGTGTTGTATTTGCAAACCGGTGTGGATTTGATGTTCCAATTGGAGTCTTCATGGAATGGGAGGAGCGTGGATCATGTCTTAAGATATTTCGGACGACAAATCGTGGTTGGATCTCAGAAAACTTCATGAATTACGAGGCAAAAGCCTTGTTGCGGAAGTGAGTGAAACACGTCGGTTCGCGTTGTACTTGCGAACCGGAGTGGATTTGAGGTTCCAATTGGAGTCGTCATGGCATGGGTGGAGCGTGGATCATGTCTTAACATATTTCGGATGACAAATCGGGGTCAGATCTCAGAAACCTTCAAATTATGAGGCAAAAGACTTGTTGCGCAAGTGAGCGAAACTCGTCAGCTCGTGTTGTATTTGCGAACCGAAGTGGATTTGATGTTCCAATTGGAGTTGTCATGGCATGGGAGGAGCGTGGATCATGTAGTAACATATTCCGGATGACAAATTGCGGTCGAATCTAAGAAACCTTCACAAATTACGAGGCAAAAGACTTGTTGCGCAAGTGAGGGAAACACGTCGGTTCGCGTTGTATTTGCAAATCGGAGTGGCTTTGATGCCACAATTAGAGTCGTCATGGCATGGTAGGAGCGTTGATCATGTCTTACCATATTTCGAACGAAAAATTGCAGTTGGATATCAGAAACCTTCACGAATTACGAGGGAAAAGACTTGTTGCGCAAATGCTTGAAACATGTCGGTTCGCGTTGTATTGGCGAACCAGAGTGGTTTTGATGCTCCAATTGGAGTCGTCTTGGCATGGGAGGAGCTGGGATCATGTATTAACATATTCCAGACTACAAATCGTGGCCGGATCTCAGAAACCTTCACGAATTACGAGGCAAAAGACTTGTTGCGATAAAGAGTGAAACACGTCGGTCCGTGTTGTATTTGCGGACAGGAGTGGTTTTGATGCTCCAATTAGAGTCGTCTTTGCATGTGAGGAGCGTGGATCATGTCTTAACATATTCTGAATGATAAATCGTGGTCAAATCTCAGAAACCTTCACGAATTACAAGGCAAAAGACTTGTTGCGGAAGTGAGTGAACCACGTCGGTTCGCGTTGTATTAGCGAACCGGAGTGGATTTGATGTTCCAATTAGAATCATCATGGCATGGGAGGAGCGTGGATCATGTCTTAACATATTACGAAGGACAAGTTGCGGTCAGATCTAAGAAAACTTCACGAATTACGAGGCCAAAGACTTGTTGTGCAAGTGAGTGAAACACGTCGGTTCGCGTTGTATTTGCGAACCGGAGTGGATTTGATGTTCCAATTGGAGTTCTCTTGGCATGGGAGGAGCGTGGATCATGTCTTAACATATTCCGGACGAGAAATCACGATAAGATCTCAGAAACCATCATGAATTACGAGGCAAAAGACTTGCTGCGCAACTGAGTGAAACACGTCGGTTCGCCTTGAATTTGCGAACCGGAGTGGATTTGATGGTCCAATTGGAGTCGTCTTGGCATGGGAGGAGCGTGGATCATATCTTAACCTATTCCTGAGGAGAAATCACGGTCGGATCTCATAAACGTTCATGAATTACGAAGCAAAAGCCTTGTTGCGCAAATGAGTGAAACATGTTGGTTCGCATTGTATTTGCGAACCGGGGTGGATTTAATGGTCCAATTGGAGTCGTCATGTCTTGGGAGGAGCGCGGATCATATCTTAACATATTTCAGATGAGAAATCGCAGCTGGAACTCAGAAACCTTCATGAATTATGAGGCAAAAGAATTGTTGCGCAAGTGATTGAAACACGTCAGTTCGCATTGTATTTGCGAACCAGAGTGGATTTGATGCTGCAATTGGAGTCGTCTTGGCATGGGAGTAGCGTGGATCATGTTTTAACATATTCCTGATGATAAATCGTGGTCAGATCTCAGAAACCATCACGAATTATGAGACAAAAGAGTTGTTGCGCAAGTGAGTGAAACACGTCGGTTTGCGTTGTATTTGCGAACCGGAGTGGATTTGATGGTCCAATTGGAGTCGTCATGGCATGGGAGGAGCGTGGATCATGTGTTAACATATTTTAGACGAGAAATTGTAGCTAGATCTCAGAAACCATCACGAATTACAAGGCAAAAGACTTGTCGTGCAAGTGAGTGAAACACGTCGGTTCGCGTTGTATTTGCGAACCGAAGTGGATTTGATGGTCCAATTGGAGTCGTCTTGGCATGGGAGGAGCATGGATCATGTGTTAACATATTCCGGACGAGAAATCGCGGTCGGAACTCAGAAACCATCATGAATTACGAGGCAAAAGACATATTGCGCAAGTGAGTGAAACACGTTGGTTCACGTTGTATTTGCGAACCGGAGTGGATTTGATGTTCCAATTGGAGTCTTCTTGGCATGGGAGGAGTGTGGATCATGTATTAACATATTCTGGATGATAAACCGCAGTCAGATCTCAGAAACCTTCACGAATTTCGACGCAAAAGACTTGTTGCTCAAGTGAGTGAAACACGTTGGTTCGCGTTGTATTTGCGAACCAGAGTGGATTTGATGCTCCAATTCGAGTCGTCATGGCATGGGAGGATCGTGGATTATGTGTTAACATATTTCGGATGATAAATCATGGTCGGATCTCAGAAACCTTCACGAATTATGAGGCAAAAGCTTTGTTGCGCAAGTAAGTGAAACATGTCGATTCGCGTTGTATTTACGAATCGGAGTTGATTTGATGTTTCAATTGGCATCGTCATGGCATGGGAGGAGCGTGGATCATGTCTTAACATATTTAGGACCAAAAATCGCGGTCGGATCTCAGAAACCTTCACGAATTACAAAGCAAAAGACTTGTTGCGGAAGTGAGTGAAGCACGTCGGTTAGCGTTGTATTTGCGTACCGGAGTGGATTTGATGCTCCAATTGGAGTTGTCTTGGCATGGGAGGACCGTGGATCATTTGTTAACATATTCTGGATGACATATTGTGGTCTAATCTCAGAAACCTTCACAAATTACGAGGCAAAAGACTTGTTGCGCAAGTGAGTGAAACACGTTGGTTCGCATTGTACTTGCGAACAGGATTGGATTTGATGTCCCAATTGGAGTCGTCATGGCATGGTAGGAGCGTGGATCATGTATTATCATATTCCGGATGACAAATCGCGGTCGGATCTTAGAAACCTTCACAAATTACGAGGCACAAGACTTGTTGCGCAAGTGAGTGAAACACGTCGGTTCGCATTGTACTTGCAAACCGGAGTTGATTTAATGTTCCAATTGGAGTCATCACAGCATGGGAGGAGCGTGGATCATGTCTTAACATACTCCGGATGAAAAATCGCGGTCGGATCTCAAAAACCTTCACAAATTACGAGGCAAAAGACTGGTTCCGCAAGTGAGTGAAACACGTCGGTTCGCGTTGTATTTGCAAACCGGAGTGGGTTTGAAGTTCCAATTGCAGTCGTCATGGCATCGGAGGAGCGTGGATAATGTCTTAACATATTCTGGATGAAAAATCGCGGTTGGATCTCAGAAACCTTGAAGAATTTCGACGCAAAAGACTTGTTGCTCAAGTGAGTGAAACACGTCGGTTCGCGTTGTATTTGCGAACCGGAGTGGATTTGATGTTCCAATTGGAGTCTTCTTGGCTTGGGAGGAGCGTGGATCTTGTCTTAACAAATTCCAGAGGACAAATCGGGGTCGGATCTCAGAAACCTTCACGAATTACGAGGCAAAAGATTTGTTGCGCAAGTGAATGAAACACGTTGGTTCGCGTTGTATTTGCGAACCGGAGTGGATTTGATGTTCCAATTGGTGTTGTCATGGCATGGGGGGAGCATGGATGATGCCTTCACAGATTTCGGACAACAAATCGCGGTCGGATCACAGAAACCTTCAGGAATTACAAGGCAAAAGAATTGTTTCGCAAGTGAGTGAAACACGTCGGTTCGTGTTGTATTTGCAAACCGGAGTGGTTTTGATGCTCCAATTGGAGTCTTCTTGGCATGGGAGGAGCGTGGATCATGTCTTAACATATTCTGGATGATAAATCGAGGTCTGATCTCAGAAACCTTCACGAATTACGAGGCAAAAGACTTGTTGCGCAAGTGAGTGAAACACGTCGGTTCGCGTTGTGTTTGCGAACCGGAGTGGTTTTGATGCTCCAATTTGAGTCGTCTTTGCATGGGAGGAGCGTGGATGATGTCTTAACTTCTTTCGGAAGATAAATCGCGGTCGGATCTCATAAACCTTCACGAATTACGAGGCAAGAGACTTGTTGCGCAAGTGAGTGAAACACATCGGTTCGCGTTGTATTTGCGAACCGGAGTGGATTTGATGTTTCAATTGGAGTCGTCATGGCATGGGAGGAGCGTGGATCATGCCTTAACATATTTCGGATAATAAATCACAATCGAATCTCAAAAACCTTCACGAATTACGAGGCAAAAGACTTGTTGTGCAAGTGAGTGAAACACGTCGGTTCGTGTTGTATTTCCGAACCGGACTGGATTTGATGTTCCAATCGGAGTCGTCATGGCATGGTAGGATCGTGGATCATGTCTTAACATATTCTGGACAACAAATCGCGGTCAGATCTCAGAAACCTTCATGAATTACGAAGCAAAAGAATTGTTGCACATGTGGGTGAAACACGTCGGTTCGTGTTGTATTTGCGAACTGGAGGGGTTTTGATGCTCCAATTGGAGTCGTCATGGCATGGGAGGAGCATCGATCATGCCTTACAATATTCCAGATGATAAATCATGGCCGGATCTCTGAAACCTTCACGAAATACGAGGCAAAAGAATTGTTGCGCATGTGAGTTAAACACGTCGGTTCGCGTTGTATTTGCGAACCGGAGTGGTTTTGATGCTTCAATTGGAGTCTTCTTGGCATGGGAGGAGCGTGGATCATGTCTTAATATATTCTGGACGATAAATCGCAGCCGGAGCTCAGAAACCTTCACGAATTACGAGGCAAAAGACTTGTTGCGCAAAATAGTGAAACACGTCGGTTCGCGTTGTATTTGCGAACCGGAGTGGTTTTGATTCTCCAATTGGAGTCGTCTTGACATGGGAGGAGCGTGCATCATGTCTTAACATATTCTGGAAGATAAATTTCAGTCGGATCTCAGAAACCATCTCGAATTACGAGGCAAAAGATTTGTTGCGCAAGTGAGTGAAACATGTTGGTTTGTGTTGTTATTGCGAACCAGAGTGGTTTTGATGTTCCAATTGGAGTCGTCTTGGCATGGGAGGAGCGTGGATGATGTCTTAACATATTCTAGATTATAAATCACGGTCGTATCTCAGAAACCTTGACGAATTACGAGGCAAAAGACTTGTTGTGTAAGTGAGTGAAACACGTCGGTTCGCGTTGTATTTCCGAACCGGAGTGGATTTGATGTTCCAATTGGAGTTGTCATGGCATGGTAGGAGCATGGATCATGTCTTAACATATTCCAGACGACAAATCAAGGTCGGATATCAGAAAACTTCACGAATTACGAGGCAAAAGACTTGTTGCGCAAGTGAGTGAAACACCTCTGTTCGCGTTGTATTTGTGAACCGGAGTGGATTTGATGTTCCAATTGGAGTCGTCATGGCATGGGAGGAGCGTGAATAATATCTCAACATATTCCAGACGATAAATCATTGTCCGATCTCAGAAAGCTTCACGAAATACGAGGATTTGCGAACCGGAGTGGATTTGATGTTCTAATTGGAGTTAGTGAAACACATTGTTGCACAAGTTAGTGAAACACATCGGTTCGCGTTGTATTTGCGAACCGGAGTGGATTTGATGTTCTAATTGGAGTCGTCATCGCATGGGAGGAGCGTGGATCATGTATTAACATATTCCGGAAGACAAATCAAGGTCGGATCTCAGAAACCTTCACGAATTACGAGGCAAAAGACTTGTTGTGCAAGTGAGTGAAACATGTCGGTTCGCGTTGTATTTGCGAACCGGAATGGTTTTGATGCTCCAATTGGAGTCGTCATTGCATGAGAGGAGCGTGGATCATGCCTTAACATAATCCGGATGATAAGTCACTGTCGGATATCAGAAACCTTCATGAATTACGAGGCAAAAGACTTGTTGCGCATGTGAGTGAAATAGGTCGGTTCGTGTTGTATTTGCGAACCGGAGTGGTTTTGATGCTCCAATTGGAGTCGTCTTGGCATGGGAGGAGCGTGGATCACGCCTTAAAAGATTCTGGGCGAAAAATCACGGTCTGATCTCATAAACCTTCACGAATTACGAGGCAAAAGACTTGTTGCGCAAGTGAGTGAAACACGTCAGTTCGCGTTGTATTTGCGAACAGAAGGGGTTTTTATTCTCCAATTGGAGTTGTCATGGCATGGGATGAGCCTGGATCATGCCTTACCATATTTTGGATGATAAATCATGGTCGGATCTCAGAAACCTTCACGAATTACGAGGCAAAAGGCTTGTTGCGCATGTGAGTGAAACACATCGGTTCGCGTTGTATATGCGAACCGGAGTGGATTTGATGTTCCAATTGGAGTTTTCATGGCATGCGAGGAGTGTGAATCATTTCTTAACATATTCCGGATGATAAATCGTGATCGGATCTCAGAATCCTTCACGAATTACGAGGAAAAAGACTTGTTGCGCAAGTGAGTGAAATACGTCGGTTCACGTTGTATTTGCGAACCGGAGTGGATTTGAAGTTCGAATTGGAGTCGTCATGGCATGGGAGGAGCGTGGATCATGTCTCAACATATTCTGGACGAAAAATCATGGTCGGGTCTCAGCAAGCTTCACGAAATACGAGACAAAAGACTTGTTGCGCAAATTACTGAAACACGTCGGTTCATGTTGTATTTGCGAACCGGAGTCGATTTGATGTTCGAATTGGAGTCGTCATGGCATGGGAGGAGCGTGGATCATGTCTTAACATATTCCGAACGACAAATCAAGTTTGGATCTCAGAAACCTTCGCGAATTACAAGGCAAAAGGCTTGTTGCCCAAGTGAGTGAAACACGTCGGTTCGCATAGTATTTGCGAACCAGAGTGGATTTGATGTTCCAATTGGAGTTGTCATGGCATGGGAGGAGCGTGGATCATGCCTTAACAGATTCTGGAAGATAAATCGTGGTTGAATCTCAGAAACCTTCACGAATTACGAGGCAAAAATACTTGTTGTGCAAGTGAGTGTAACACGTCGGTTCGCGTTGTATTTGCGAACTAGCGGGGTTTTGATGCTCCAATTGGAGTCGTCATGGCATGGCAGGAGCGTGCATCATGCCTTACCATATTCCAGAATTTAAATCGCGGTCGGATCTCAAAAACCTTCACGAATTACGAGGCAAAATACTTGTTGTGCATGTGAGTGAAACACGTCGGTTCGCATTGTATTTGCGAACGGTAGTGGATTTGAGGGTCCAATTGGAGTCGTCAAGGCATGGGAGGAGCGTGGATAATGTCTTAACATATTCCGGAAGAGAAATCGCTGTCGGATCTCAGAAACCCTGATGAATTACGAGGCAAAAGACTTGTTGCGCAAGTGAGTTAAACAAGTCGGTTCGTGTTGTATTTGCGAACCATAATGGATTTGATGGTCCAATTGGAGTCGTCGTTGCATGGGAGGAGCGTGGATCATGTATTAACATTTTTCGGACGACAAATCACGGTCGCATCTCAGAAACCTTCACAAATTACGAGGCAAAAGACTTGTTGCGCAAGTTAGTGAAACGCGTCGGTTCGCGTTGTATTTGCGAACCGGAGTGGATTTGTTGTTCCAATTGGACTCTTCATGGCATGGGAGGAGCGTAGATCATGTCTTAACATATTCCGGACGACAAATCAATGTCGGATCTCATAAACCTTCATGAATTACGAGGCAAAAGACTTGTTGCGCAAAATAGTGAAACATGTCGGTTCGCGTTGTATTTGCGAACCGGAGTGGATTTGATGTTCTAATTGAAGTCTTCTTGGCATGGGAAGAGTGTGGATCATGTCTTAACATATTCTAGACGAAAAATTGCGGTCGGATCTCAGAAATCTTCACGAATTACGAGGCAAAAGACTTGTTGCGCAAGTCAGTGAAACACGTCGGTTCGCGTTGTTTTTGCGAACCGGAGTGGATTAGTTATTCCAATTGGAGTCGTTATGGCATGAGAGGAGCTTGGATCATGTCTTAACATATTCCGGACGAAAAATCGCTATCGGATCTCAGAAACCTTCACGAATTACGAGGCAAAAGACTTGTTGCGCAAGTGGGTGAAACACGGCGATTCGCGTTGTATTTGCGTACCGGAGTGGTTTTGATGCTCCAATTGGAGTCGTGTTGGCATGGGAGGAGCGTGGATCATTTCTTAACATATTCTGGACCACAAATCACGGTCGAGCCTCAGAAACCTTCACGAATTACGAGGCAAAAGAATTGTTGCGCAAGTGAGTGAAACACGTTGGTTCGCGTAGTATTTGCGAACTAGAGAGGTTTTGATGCTCCAATTGGACTCGTCATGGCATGGGAGGAGCGTGGATCCTGCCTTAACATATTCGGGATAATAAATCGCAGTCGGATCTCAGAAACCTTCACGAATTACGAGACAAAAGACTTGTTGCGCGAATGAGTGAAACACGTCGGTTCGCGTTGTATTTGCGAACCGGAGTGGTTTTGATGCTCCAATTGGAGTTGTCAGGGCATGGGAGGACCGTGGATCAAGTCTTAACATATTCCAGATGACAAATCACATTCGGATCTCAGAAACCTTCACGAATTACGAGGCAAAAGACTTGTTTCCCAAGTGAGTGAAACATGTCGGTTAGCTTTGTATTTGCATGGGAGGAGCGTGGATCATGTCTTAACATATTCCGAACAAAAAATCAAGGTCAGATCTCAGAAACCGTCACGAATTACAAGGCAAAAGGCTTGTTGCCCAAGTGAGTGAAACACGTCGGTTCGCATAGTATTTGCGAACCAGAGTGGATTTGATGTTCCAATTGAAATCATCATGGCATGGGAGGAGCGTGGATCATGCCTTAATATATTCCGGAATATAAATCGAGGTCGGATCTCAGAAACCTTCACGAATTACGAGGCATAAGACTTGTTGCACATGTGATTGAAACACGTTGGTTCACGTTGTATTTGCGAACCCGAGTGGATTTGATGTTCCAGGATCGCAGAAACCTTTAGGAATTACAGGGCAAAAGAAATGTTTCGCAAGTGAGGGAAACATATTGGTTCGCGTTGTATTTGCGAACCGGAGTGGATTTCATGTTCTAATTGGAGTCGTCGTGGCATGGGAGGAGCGTTGATCATGTCTTAACATATTCTGGACCACAAATCACGGTCGGGTCTCAGAAACCTTCACAAATTACGTGGTAAAAGACTTGTTGCGCAAGTGAGTGAAACATGTCGGTTCGCGTTGTATTTGCGAACTGGAGGGGTTTTGATGCTCCAATTGGACTCGTCATGGCATGGGAGGAGCGTGGATCATGCCTTAACAAATTCGAGATGATAAATTGCGGTCGGATCTCAGAAACCTTCACGAATTACGTGGCAAAAGAATTGTAGCGCAAGTGAGTGAAACACGTTCGTTCGCGTTGTATTTGCGAACCGTAGTGGATTTGATGTTCCAATTGGAGTCGTCATGGCATGGGAGGAGCGTGGATCATGTCTTAACATATTCCAGACGACAAATCGCAGTCGGATCCTAGAAACCTTCACGAATTACGAGGCAAAAGACTTGTTGTACAAGTCGGTTCGCGTTGTATTTGTGTACTGGAGGGGTTTTGATGTCCAATTGGACTCGTCATGGCATGGGAGGAGTTTGGATCATGCCTTAACATATTTGGGATGATAAATCGCAGTCGAGTCTCATAAACCTTCATGAATTACGAGGCAAAAGAATTGTAGCGCAATTGAGTGAAACAAGTCGGTTCACGTTGTATTTGCGAACCGTAGTAGATTTGATGTTCCAATTAGAGTCGGTATGGCATGGGAGGAGCGTGGATCATGTCTTAACATATTCCAGACTAGAAATCGCAGTCGGATCTCAGAAACCTTCATGAATTACGAGGCAAAAGACTTGTTGCCCAAGTGAGTGAAACACATCAGTTCGCGTTGTATTTGCAAACCGGAGTGGATTTGATGCTCCAATTGGAGTCGTCTTGGCATGGGAGGAGCGTGGATCATGTTTTAACATATTCCAGATAATAAATTGCGGTCGGATCTCAGAAACCTTCACGAATTACGAGGCAATAGACTTGTTCCGCTAGTGAGTGAAATACGTCGGTTCGCGTTGTATTTCCGAACCGGAGTGGATTTGATGGTCCAATTGGAGTTGTCATGGCATGGGAGGAGCGTGGATCATGTCTTAACATATTCCGGACAAAAAATCAAGGTTGGATCTCTGTAACCTTCACGAATTACGAGACAAAAGACTTGTTGCCAAAGTGAGTGAAACACGTCAGTTCGCGTTATATTTGCGAACCGGAGTGGTTTTGATGCTCTAATTGGAGTCGCCTTGCCATGGGAGGAGTGTGGATCATGTCTTAAAATATTCTGGATGATAAATCGCGGTCGGATTTCAGAAACCTTCACGAAATATGAGGCAAAAGACTTGTTGCGCAAGTGACTGAAACACGTCGGTTCGCGTTGTATTTGCGAACCAGAGTGGATTTGAAGTTCCAATTGCAGTCTTCATGGCATGGCAGGAGCGTGGATCATGCCTTAACATATTCCGGATGATAAATCACGGTCGGACCTCAGAAACCTTCACGAATTACGAGGCAAAAGACTTGTTGTGCAAGTGTGTGAAACACGTCGGTTCGCGTTATATTTGCGAACCGGAGTGGTTTTGATGCTCTAATTGGAGTCGCCTTGGCATGGGAGGAGTGTGGATCATGTCTTAATATATTCTGGATGATAAATCGCAGTCAGATCTCAGAAACCTTCACGAATTACGAGGCAAAAGACTTGTTGCGCAAGTTAGTGAAACACGTCGGTTCGCGTTGTATTTGCGTACCGGAGTGGATTTGATGTTCCAATTGGAGTCGTTATGGCATGCGAGAAGCGTGGATCATGTCTTTACATATCCCAGTTGATAAATCGCGGTCAGATCTCAGAAACCTTCACGAATTATGAAGCAAAAGTCTTGTTGTGCAAGTGGGTGAAACACGTCGGTTCGCGTTGTATTTGTGAATCAGAGTGGTTTTGATGCACCAATTGGACTCTTCTTGGCATGGGAGGAGCGTGGATCATGCCTTAACATATTCCGGGTGATAAATCGCGGTCGGATCTCAGAAACCTTCACGAATTACGTGTCAAAAGACTTGTTGTGCAAGTGAGTGAAACACATCGGTTCGCGTTGTATTTGCGAACCAGAGTGGATTTGATGTTCCAATTGGAGTCTTCTTGGCATGGGAGGAGCGTGGATCATGTCTTAACATATTCCAGAGGATAAATCGCGGTTGGATCTTAGAAACCTTCACAAATTACGAGGCAAAACACTTGTTGTGCAAGTGAGTGAAACACATCGGTTCGCATTGTATTTGGGAACCGGAGTGGATTTGATGTTCCAATTGGAGTTGTCTTGGCATGGGAGGAGCGTGGATCATGCCTTAAAAGATTCCAGACGACAAATCGCGGTCAGATCTCAGAAACCTTCACGAATTACGAGGCAAAATACTTGTTGCGCAAGTGAGTGAAACACGTCGGTTCGCGTTGTATTTGCGAACTGGAGGGGTTTTCATGCTCCAATTGGAGTCGTCATGGCATGGGAGGAGCGTGGATCATGCCTTAACATATTCTGGATTACAAATCGCGGTCGGATCTCAGAAACCTTCACGAATTACGAGGCAAAAGACTTGTTGTGTAAGTAAGTGAAACACGTCGGTTCGCGTTGTATTTCCGAACCGGAGCGGATTTGATGTTCCAATTGGAGTCGTCATGGCATGGGAGGAGCGTGGATCATGCCTTAACATATTCCGGATGGTAAATCGCTGTCGGATATCAGAAACCTTCATGAATTACGAGGCAAAAGACTTGTTGCCCAAGTGAGTGAAACATGTCGGTTCGCGTTGTCTTTGCGAACCGGAGTGGATTTGATGCTCCAATTGGAGTCGTCTTGGCATGGGAGGAGTGTGGATCTTGTTTAACATATTCCGAATGATAAATCGTGGTCGGATCTTAGAAACCTTCACGAATTACAAGGCAAAAGACTTGTTGCGCAATTGAGTGAAACTCGTCGGTTCGCGTTGTATTTGCGAATTGGAGGGGTTTTGATTCTCCAATTGGAGTATTCATGGCATGGGATAAGCGTGGATCATGCCTTAACATATTTCGAATGATAAATCATGGTCGGATCTCAGAAACCTTCACTAATTACGAGGCAAAAGACTTGTTGCGGAAGTGAGTGAAACTTGTCGGTTTGCGTTGTATTTGCGAATCGTAGTGGATTTGATGTTCCAATTGGAGTTTTCCAGGCATACGAGGAGAGTGGATCAAGTCTTAACATATTCCGGATGAAAAATCTTGGTCGGATCTCAGAAAACTTCGCGAATTACGAGGCAAAAGACTTGTTGAGCAAGTGGGTGAAACACGATAGTTCGCGTTGTATTTGCGAATCAGAGAGATTTTGATGCTCCAATTGGAGTCGTCTTGGCATGGGAGGAGCGTGGATCATGCCTTAACATATTCTGGATGATAAATCGCGGTCGGATCTCAGAAACCTTTACGAATTACGAGTGAAAAGACTTGTTGCACATATGAGTGAAACACGTCGGTTCGCGTTGTATTTGCGAATCGGAGTGGTTTTGATGCTCCAATTCGAGTCGTCTTGGCATGGGAGGAGCGTGGATCATGTCTTAACATATTCCGGATGATAAATCGCGGTCGGATCTCAGAAACATTCACGAATTATGAGGCAAAAGACTTGTTGCGCAAGTGAGTGAAACACGTCGGTTCGCGTAGTACTTGCGAACCGGAGTGGATTTGATGTTCCAATTGGAGACGTCATGGCATGGGAGGAGCGTGGATTATCTTTTAACATATTCCGAACGACAAATCGCGGTCGGATCTTAGAAACCTTCACGAACTACGAGGCAAAAGAATTGTTGCGCATGTGAGTGAAACACGAAACATCGCGTTGTATTTGCAAACCGGAGTGGTTTTGATGCTCCAATTGGAGTTTTCTTGGCATGGGAAGAGCGTGGATCATGTCTTAACATATCCCAGATGGTAAATCGCGGTCGGATCTCAGAAACCTTCACGAATTATGAGGCCAAAGACTTGTTGCGCAAAATATTGAAACACGTCGGTTCATGTTGTATTTGCGAACCGGAGTGGATTTAATGTTCCAATTGAAGTCTTCTTGGCATGGGAGGAGCGTGGATCATGTCTTAACATATTCTGGACGACAAATCGCGGTCGGATCTCAGAAACCTTCACAAATTACAAGTCAAAATACTTGTTGTGCAACTGAGTGAAACACGTCGGTTCGCGTTGTATTTGCGAACTAGAGGGGTTTTGACGTTCCAATTGGATTCGTCATGGCATGGGAGGACAGTGGATCCTGCCTTAACAGATTCTGGAAGACAAATCATGGTCAGATCTCAGAAACCTTCACAAATTACGAGGCAAAAGACTTGTGCAAGTGAGTGAAACACGTCAGTTCGCGTTGTATTTTCGAACCGGAGTGGATTTGATGTTCCAATTGGAGTTGTCTTGGCATGAGAGGAGCGTGGATCATGTCTTAACATATTTCGGACGATAAATCACGGACGGATCTCAGAAACCTTCATGAATTATGAGGCAAAAGATTTGTTGCGCATGTGCATGAAACACGTCGGTTCACGCTGTATTTGCGAACCGGAGTGGATTTGTTGTTGCAATTGGAGTCGTCATGGCATGCGAGGAGCGTGGATCATGTCTTAACATATTCTGGACGACAAATCATGGTCGGATCATAGAAACCTTCACGAATTACGAGGCAAAACACTTGTTGAGCAAGTGAGTGAAAAACGTCGGTTCATGTTACATTTGCGAACCGGAGGGGTTTTGATGCTCCAATTGGAGTCGTCTTGGCATGGGAGGAGCATGGATCATGTCTTAACATATTCCGGATGATAAATTGTGGTCGGATCTCAGAAACCTTCACGAATTACAAGGCAAAGGACTTGTTGTGCAAGTGAGTGAAACACGTCAGTTCTTGTTGTATTTGCGAACCGGAGTCGTTTTGATGCTCCAATTGGAGTCGTCTTGGCATGGGAGGAGCGTGGATCATGCCTTAACATATTTTGGATGATAAATCGCGGTTGATCTCAGAAACCTTCACGAATTACGAGGCAAAAGACTTGTTGCGCAAGTGAGTGAAACACGTCGGTTCACGTTGTATTTTCGAACCGGAGCAGTTTTGATGCTCCAATTGGAGTCGTCTTGGCATGGGAGGAGCGTGGATCATTTCTTAACATATTTCGGATGTTAAATCGCGGTCGGATCTGAGAAACCTTCACGAATTACGAGTCAAAAGACTTTTTGCACAAGTGAGTGAAACACGTCGGTTCGCGTTGTATTTGCGAACCGAAGTGGGTTTGATGTTCCAATTGAAGTCGTCATGGCATGGGAGGAGCGTGGATCGTGTCTTAACATATTCTCGACGACAAATCGCGATCGGATCTCAGAAACCTTCACGAATTACGAGGCAAAACAATTGTTCCGCATGTGAGTGAAACATGTTGGTTCGCTTTGTATTTGCGAACCAGAGTGGTTTTGATGCTCCAATTGGAGTCGTCTTGGCATGGGAGGAGCGTGGATTTTGTCTTAACATATTCCGGATGATAAATTGCGGTCGGATCTCATAAATCTTCACGAATTACGAGGCAAAATACTTGTTGCGCAATTGAGTGAAACACGCCGGTTCGCGTTGTATTTGCGAACCGGAGTGGTTTTGATGCTCCAATTGAGTCGTCTTGGCATGAGAGGAGCGTGGATCATGTCTTAACATTTTCTGGATTATATGTCGGATCTCAGAAAGATTCACGAATTACGAGGCAAAAGACTTGTTGCGCCCTTTGAGGGCTTAGTGGGAGAAATCCAAAGGTCAGGGGCCGTTTGGTCATTTTGAAGTCTCTCCTCAGGCTATGTTCGTCCGTAGTCAGTGGCTGACGGTGGATTTCCTCTTGAGGGTTATTTGTTGAAGGAGCGAGCTTTATTGCAGGTGCCACGCACCAGAGTTTGAACGGGTGCCATTGTCGCTTGAGCATTTTGCCGTCGTTTCTCCTTCATTAAATGCGAGTTCGTTTCTGAGGGTAGCCATCATTAGCCTAGGCAGAGAGTTTCGCGAAAAGGCCCTCAGGTGTTTCGAGGTGACTTTTGGTTTCTTGGGGGCTTTTCAGTCTTTGTGTCTTCGTTGCCTTGGCTGTGCATCTTGTCCGTTCTTTCCTTCCACGTCTGCGGCTGAAGCGAGCGGTCGCAGCTAGGCTTGTTTGCAGAGGATAGTAGGTTTTATCCGTTGTGGGATACGAGGGGGTCGATGTTTTTGAATCGTCGCGCCTCTGGGTATCGTATAAATGTCCAATGTTTGAAAGTTTGTGACTTTACAATTACATTCACCTTTCTCCATTGCCTCTGTTTCACCTATCTTTGCTTTGCCCTTTTCTGATTCTTGCTTACGTCGAGTTTCCGTGATGGCCGGTGGAGATGACTATACCTATTACCCCTTTGACTTTACTGACTTGGAAGATCTTCCTTCATCTTCCCCTCCTCCTCCTCCTCTGAGCCGTACTCGTGATACTGGTCGGAGTAGGGGGAGGAAGCACAGTCAACAGGGCTTGTCTCCAGGAGGAGCCGCCGATGTCCCTACTGTGGTACCTGTTGTGGTGCCTGCTGGTGGTGAGAGGGAAGGATGGCTTCTCGTGCCTCCGTCTTCCGAGAGGAAGCGTCGTCAAGAGGTTCTTCCGAAGGAGAAGAGGAAGAAAGTTGGGAAAGTTGGCGCGAGCAGACCCCGGGAGGGGGAAAGGAAAGGAGCCTCTGCAGCGGAGTTGCCCAAGGTCAGATTAGGAGGGCTCAAGAAACGGCCTGCCAGTGTGGAGTTACGGTTGTCTCCGCAAGTCGCACGACGGAGTACTGACCGGGGGGATGTATAGGTGGAGGCTCCGGCGGGGGAACTGTTCCTGTTTCTGCCCCTGCCCCTGTTCCTACCTCTATTACCGCTTCCACTCCCGTCCGTTAATCACCCATAAGGGTGAAACTTTCTACTCGTCCTCCCGTCGTCAGCCCCGTCGAGGGGGTTAATCAGCCGCCTGCTAAGAGGGACAGGGTGGTTGTTGAGGAGTCTGTTGGAGACTCTCCTGCGCCTCAAGCGGCGGTGGGCGAACCTGCGGCTGAGGAAGTCGCAAGTCTGGTGACGCGGCCGTGGAGGCCAGACCCCTCTCAGATAGAGAGAATGTAGTGGCGAGCCAAGCAACTGCCACGAGAGATCTTGCTCTTGGGTCGAGCGTCGGCCCTTCTGACCCCCTTGGGCCACCAGAAGGGGGATTGTCTTTTGAGCTGGTGGCATTGGGCAGGTGCTTCCCCGTGGAGATGCGGGAGAGGGAAGCCAGGGGGCTAGATACTTCTCCCACGAATCTTGCCGTACGAGGCTTCAGTCGGGTTGCTGAAGCGTTGGCTGACTTCCACCAGGCCGATTTTGAGTGGGAGAAGCGTGTGGTGAGTCTCTTCACCCTGGTATTGCATTCTTTTTGGGTTATTTTTGCGTTTCTGACTCTCGTCTTTTTGTAGGGGGAGGTTCGTCGCGATCGGGATCAGTTTGCCGGTGTTACGTCCTCTACGGGCCAGGCTTTGGAGGTCTCCCAGAAGAGGTTGGCAGACACGCGCGATGAGCTGTCCGCAAAGAAGTTGGAGTGTGAGGACCAGGAAAACAAGGTTGAGTCCCTGACTCACGAGGTTGCCCGTCTTTGGGCCGAAGCTGGTCACCCTTTCGAGGTTGCGCTCCTCTGCTCGGAGTTGGAGAGGACTCGCAGGGAGCTGGCCGCCCGTCGAGATGATGCTGAGAGGCGTCAGCAGGAGCTGCACTCCCTTCGCGGAGCTTTGCGGGGTGCGGACAAGGTTTCCGATGTTGCTGATCTTCAGGGGGAGTTGCCTGCACAGAGGATGTACGACATGCTTCTGGCGGTTGAGCAGCTCGAGCGTATCCGCGGGGAGAGATTTCCAGTGGAGTGGGTGGCTTCCTTGCATCCTCCTTGGAGTTTTTCGAAGGTGAGCTTCGCGGTCGGATGGAAACTGATCCTCTGTTGAATCTTGCTTTTCTTCGCCAGCTGACCGATCGCTTGGTAAATCACCAGGCGTTGTCTCGAATCGGCGGGCGAGCTCCAGGGATTGGACCTACTTCTCAGCAACTAGCTGAAGGGACCAGGCGAGGGTCGTCGGAAGGTGTTGGTCATGCGGAGCCTGCTAGGGCCGAGGCCTTTGTAGATCTTGGGGACGCCCAAGATTAGGTTTATGTAATTTTTAGGGTGTTTACCCTTGGTAATGGGCGTACGTCCTCTCATTTTTGGCATCCAATGAGAATGATTTTTTGCAAAGAGTTTTCTCCTGCTTTCCTTTTTACTTCTGGGCAAAAAGTCGTGTATGCATTTTCTCTTTTCGTAGTTATCTCTTTACGTCTGGGTAAAAAGATCTTTTGCATGAATACCGTGTGATCAGGATGGTTTGTATGCGATGTGCTAGCATGGTTTGTCAAACGTTCGTTTTGTGATTTTCGCACCCAAGGGGTTTTTACCGGGCTACTGGAGGAAATTTTAGCTTGGCCCTGGGGGCATTCAGCGTTTCTTGGGGCGATCGAGCCCACTGTCCTGTGGTAGGACTTTACGCGAGTACTTTGCAATTTTGAAGTCTTGTCTCTAGACAAAATGATTACATTCGTGCAGCGTCAGTCGGGCTAGCCTTGGTTAGGCTGAAGGTAAGAAAAATGTTTACATTCGGATTGCCTAGGTCAGGCGGGCCTTAGTCAGGCTGAAAATCCTAAATTCAAAGTAGACACATATGCGACTTGACCTAAATATGGTGTAATAGTGCAAAGTGCGTTCGGAGTCTAAGTGGAGGCTGAGTCCGAGTAGACGGACTCTGGCTTCTTTTGTCCTGACTCTTTAGCCTCGGGGGGTTCCTCGCGTGTTTCTCTGGGACCGAGGTGGGCGACCTTGATGGTCTTGGTTAAGCTCGCTGCGTAGCATGCTCGCGCCAATTTCTGGTCCGCCATGATTTCTCCAACCCTGTGGGGTGTTGGGAATTTCATTGTGAGCTGTGCGGTAGACACTACAGCTCTGAGTTTGTTCAGGGACGGTCGCCCTAGGATTGCATTGTATGCTGATGGTGCTGAGACAATGATGAAGTTCACATCAAGGCTCGCGACCTTTGGTAAGGTGCCCATAGTTGTTCGAGCAGTGATGATTCCTTTTGTTGGAACCTGGGCTCCTGAGCACCCTATGAGCTTGCCGGGGAATGGTCTTAGGCTGGCTTCATTCAACCCGAGTTTTCTGAAAGTGTCGAAGTAGAGAACGTCTGCTGAAGATCCTTGGTCGATCAAGACTCTCTTGACTTCGTAGTTGGCGATTATAGCGGTCACCACCATGGGGTCGTCATGGACTGGTCCCTCTAGGTTAGTGAGGTCGAAGGTGATGGGGTCTCCCTTGGCTTCGCTCCTCTTCTTGTGCTTCGGAGGAGCGTTCCATCCTCTTCTTGTTTTGCGGTATTGACGAGGGAGGTTTGGCCGGAACGGGGGCCTGCGACGGAGCTCGTGGTGTGTAAAGGGATTGCGCGGGGTACCTGAGGGTACTCAGGTACTGAGAGAGTATGTGAAATATCACAGGAGAGGTGTGGTAATCCTTCAGGTTGCGTATAGTTCTGCTAGGTTCGATTCCGTAGTCCCCCGAGTGATGGTCTATTTATATTTGAGTGTGGGGAGATCGTGCTCGACCCACGACCTCGTGGGACGTGGGTCGTCCCACCAGGCTCGTGGAGATCCCACGTCTGATTGAGGGGAGGCTCCGTGATATGACGTGGGCGAGGGCCACGTAGCTGATAGATGAGTGGTGCCACGTGTCTCTAGCGGGTGCTGAGGCCGTGCTTCTAGAACATCAGTGCCACGTGTCCCAAGGTGGAATATTCTGTAGTTACAATATGTAATAAAGCAAATTAACTTACAACAATAATCATATATAAATAGGTAAATTTAAGCTACGTAGTTGATTTTGTAGTAGAAAAATGGTTAAAATAATATCAATACATACCATTCAAAATATATTTCGATGGACAATTGGGACGTTTTGAAATTGTAGTCTTCATGTTCTTACGGTTCTATGATATAATCAAATCAGTACACAAATCAATTTCATAGCAAGGAATTCGCTAGAAATTTATAATAGGGTTCAATTTAGTTAGGTAACTCTAAAATTAAAAGAAGTTATTAAGAAAGTTAATCCCAGTACATTCTTCAATATTGTGCCATTAAAGAAATTACCTAATAGAATATTGGGCATTCATGAAAATACATTCCAAATTTCAGAAATAGCAAAAGAACACGCTCACTCAATATAAATCTTCAATGTATAGTAGCACCATCGACAATGCAGTTTATATAGTGAAGGGTTGAGAAAGTTAAGCATATGGTTACGAATATGTATTTAAATTTGATTTCAGGATTTGATTGTGCTAATAAAAAAAGATATGGATATATTAATAAAAATATTTTAATAATTTTGTAAAATACATCAACTGTGCATCGTGGATATATATATATATATATATATATATATATTTTATATATAATAGCATATGGGTGGGGTAGGTATATATTGTTTGAAAAAAAAAGATAATTTATTAGTTTACAAATGGATTTAAAAAGTTGTTATTTATTAATTAATGACATAATTCATGGAACGAAAATTGTTTGAATTTTAGAAATTAGGATGAGATATATCAAAAAATGTTATTGAATGAGATAATTATTTATTTAAAATGATTTGAATTATTGAGGATATATGCAGATTTTTATGAAGGGATAATTTATATTGGATATAGATTTGAATTATTAAAATTTAATATAAATACAAGCATCAAGGGATTCTTAGTAGATTGAAACAAAAAAGATTTGATAATCAGATTCGGTTTAACTAACACACATCAGCAGCCAACCAGACGCCAAGGTAGCGACCAGTCAGCGCCACATGCTTAGGAAATAGATGTTAAAAATGCTGATCTGGTAAGCCTATGCTGATATAGTAGGGCATATTCATAATATGTAATAATAAAAATCAACTGACAACAATAATCATATATAAATAGGCAAATTTAAGCTACGTAGTTGATTTTGTAATAGAAAAATGGTTAAAATAATATCAATACATACCATTCAAAATATATTTCGATGGACGATTGGGACGTTTTGAAATTGTAGTCTTCATGTTCTTACGGTTTTATGATATAATCAAATCAGTACACAAATCATTTTCATAGCAAGGAATTCGGAAGAAATTTATAATATGGTTCAATTTAGTTAGGTAACTCTAAGATTAAAAGAAGTTATTAAGAAAGTTAATCCCAGTACATTGTTCATTATTGTGCCATTAAAGAAATTACCTATTAGAAAATTGGGCATTCATGAAAATACATTCCAAATTTTAAAAATAGCAAAAGAACATGCTCATTCAATATAAATCTTCAATATATAGTAGCATAAATTAAACCTCCCTCTAAAATTATTGACATGGCTTCAATTATGAAGTATTAATTATGCACGATGTAGCATATTGTAAAGATGGTTGTAGCACCATTGACGATGCAATTTATATAGTGAAGGGTTGAGAAAGTTAAACATATGGTTATGAATATGTATTTAAATTTGATTTCAGGATTTGATTGGGCTAATAAAATAGATATGGATATATTAATAAAAATATTTAAATAATTTTGTAAAATACGTAAATTGTGCATCGTGGATATATATATATATATAGTATATGTATATATATATATATTATATTGTCACGACCCCCATTTAGAGGACCGTGACCGGCACAGACACAGGGAATATCCCTATGCCTGTGAGCCTTATCACCTAATTGACAGAATAGCTATTATTGAAAAATAAATTCACATGCATTATAATACCATGGCTACACTGAAATGGTTGCCTATCCTAGGCAAGCAAATCCACGGCCAGTGCCGCTTCAGGATATAGATATAGGAAAACACACATAATATATAACCTGTGTACTGGCTACACATCCAAAGATGCTGCCTATCCTATTCGCATGCAACAGATATATGTATATATATATATTTTGGAAACAAGTTCTCCCTGCATTGTAATCTAACAGATCCTGATCTTTAAGGTGTGTGAAGCTGACAGTTCTAGATTTAGTGATACAATATAGTTGGGTACGTCTACCCTTTACTTTATGATACCATAGCGCTTGGTTTGGGAGGCATACACAACCACATGCAAAAACAACTAGTTACTGTTGTTAGCATACATTCTTGGTGATCACACAACAATAGAAATTTCACCCAAACACTCACATGCATTTAATAATTGTAAACATGCAGCAGTTTATTCCACGTCATCAATCAGCAAGTAAACATGTAACATATAGTGCCGGCTTTTACTTATCGGTCTTCTCACATTTCAGCATGTCTGAATCAAACAAGACGTGCGGTGACGTAATCCTGTACGTTACCACTACGCTGCACAATCAGCAATTATATGCAAACACAGGCAATTTGTACATACACACAGATGCTAAACATACATCTACTTAATCTTCCTAACTCTGGGTATCTACTAGCCACTACGTGGCTTTTCTACTTCGAACCCGTGCACTCGGGCTACTGGCCACCACGTGGCAAATATAGTTAACCCATTCACTCGGGTACTGGTCACCTCGTGACAATTCTGTTAATCAAACAATACTTAACCCATTCACTTGGGTACTAGTCCCCTCGTGACAATTCTATTAATCAAACACAATCAATTTCTATGTATCAAACAACTGATACATAGCCACCACGTGGGCAATAGCTTGAGCCCACTCGTCCATTACCCAATCAGGCCACGTGGCGGGCACGGCACGACGTCTCGAAGCATGGTCACTGTCACACCCTAGACAAACTCCACATGATGATTTCTCTTTTACTAGGTTAGGCTCACGGTTCACCCGTAGGTTCCTCCCGTGTCTCCTTACCTTATTCTCACATATTAATAGGATTCTTTGTATCTTTTCCGAAGGATCAACAATTCCTCTCGTTATTAATATGTACAAGTTTCCTCAACTGGATATAACTCATATACCCGTCCAGATGCACTCTCTGAGCCTCAAGCTATCGTCATAGCAATATAAAAGCTTTCTGACCCAATTGCCAGGATAGGGCAATGACCATCGTCATGGTGATTATAAAAACTGAGGTCTCAAGTGCCATCTGACGTTGTTCTAGTCGATGTTTCACATCGCTAGCATAACCAAATCCGAAACCCACCAATAACTCCCTTTGCATGATTATAATTTAAGTCACCATCGTGACGAGTTTTCAAAATAAAGTTTAGCCCTTCCGTACAAGGACTCTTGCCACCATCGTGGAAAAGATTTAATAAAATACTCATCATGCCTCCGGAGTGTGTGAGTTGGATTTGTAACACACCAATCATAGCAAACGATTACTCTCTACTCCTATGTCTTCCTATCTAAGCTACTTTCCACAACCTATTTTCTATTTCCTTTATTCTTTTAACATTCTATACCTCTAGCTAACACATACCAGACAAGCAGAGAATATACAAACTCATGTAATCCACATAAGCATACAACCCTAGGAGCAGAGATGGAAGAACCCTCACCTTGGCCAACCTTCCATGCAATCCTCTCCTGTAACTTTAGTCTCCTCGGAGTTCCTGTTGCACTCAATCGTGTGTCGTTGTTCCTATAAGAACAACATTTACTTCATTAAGGTTATTAGTTAGCTTAACTTGTTATTTATCTCTCCATTACTCTCACGTGCAGTCCATGGTTGCCACAGAGTCAAGCTCTTGGTCTTATGGGACTTCTCTATCCCGACTTATGTGTATCCTTCCTCGGACACTTGACTTACTCGCATATAACACTCTACTTGAGTGTTTCACATACTTGGATTTGAGTATTAGACCTCTATCTAACTTGTATTCGCATCTAAGGAAGCTTATCTAGCTTGGTTGGAAGGAATCCTAATTCTAGGAAGGTCTAAGCATTTTAATTCAACTTGTGTTTCTACTTGGGTTCCAAGAAATCTAGTTTCTAAACCTCAATATACCTCCAATTTATCCTATTTAAGGTTTCCTAAATATTTATGAGGGAAGAAGGTTGAAATTTTAGAAATTGGATTTCATTGTTCCGCAAGCTTCGACTCTTGGGAAACAAGAAAGTATCTAAATTAATTCTTGAGGCTTGATAGCATATTTAGAATTATTCTAGGGTGTTTAGGATTGAAAAGATGAAGTTTAAAACTCCCAACATTACCCTTAAAGTGTATTTGGGCAAATCGAGCAGGGACCCGGCATGTTAATGCCAAGGTCCGGCCTTAGTAGCCTCGGGCCAGCTCTTCACGGGTCTTGTTCAGCTAATATTCCAACCATATAATTTTAATAATAACAATCCAAGCCTATTTACTCAAATCCAAGCTCAATCCTAACTATCAACAATTTTCCCAATTTGGAAATAATTATAATTTCAATAATATCAATCCAAGCCTATTTACTCAAATCCAAGCTCAATCCTAATTATCAATAATTTCCCCAAATTGGGAATATTTAGAATTTTCAACCCCAAACCTTTCAAAATTCGAATTCAGCTAAACCCGAGGGTATAACCTCGATTCTTACCCCAACTAAGTGTTCAAGAACACTTCCTAGGTCTCAATCTACCTTCGAAACAACTCAATCGAAGGTGAATTGAAGAAATCCCTAAAAATGGAGAAATTGAGGGTTTCGAATGAAATTGAGGTTAGCAACCTTTTATTCGATTGGTGGAAGGTGTAGGAGACGTCGTACTCAAGCTCCGGTGACTTTTCCGGCGTCGGCTAGCTCTCCCCTGTCACCTTTCTGGCCAACCCCAACCCTTCTTCTTCTTCTTCTTCCTCACGCCTCTCCTCTCTCTCTCTCTTCTTTCTCACTCTTGTTTCCTTATTTCTTTCCTTGAATCCGTCTCTCTCTCCTTCCCCTTATTCTATTCATTTCTTTCCTTTATATATATATATATATTTTTAATTCTTCTTCTTCTATACCTACTTCCACGGCACCCCCCTTTCTAATTAAATAACAATAATAATAATAAAATAATTATAATAAATTAATTAATTAATAATTAAGTAAATAATAACAATTTTGTATTTTTAGTTTAATCCCTTTCCCTATTTAATTCGGGTTTCCAAGTTATTAGGTCCCGAATTAAATCCAAAAATTATTTTCTACTTCTTTTCTTTCACTTTCTACTTTCTTAAAAATCCCCTTTTAAATATTTAAAATAATCATAATAAAAATAAACTAATTAATAATTAAACAAATAGTAGCTAATAATATTTTGATTTAGTTCCCACTCCTATTTATTTTGGGTTACTAATTTCGTAGGTCCTGAATAATTTCCAAAAAAATATTTTACTCATTTCTTTCATCTTTTATTTTACTTGAAATTTCGAAGAATTTCACGGTTCCTTTCCGGTTTCCCTTAACCTTCATACTTTTCCTATATTCTTTTTAAGGTTTTAATTCCTAGCCCCGGAATAAGTCATTATTAAATCCTTGAAATTTTAAATAAATCATTCTTTAATCCTCAAAATTTTTCCGGGGTATTACATATATAATAGCATATCGGTGGATGGTGGGTAGGTATATATATATTATATAATAGCATATGGGTGCCGGAGGTATATACTGTTTGGAGAAAGAAATATAATTTATTAGTTTACAAATGGATTTAAAAAGTTGTTATTTATTAATTAATGACATGATTCATGGAACGAAAAATTGTTTGAATTTTAGAAATTAGGATGAGATATATCAAAAAATGTTATTGAATGAGATAATTGTTTATTTAAAATGATTTGAATTATTGAGAATATATGCAGATTATTATGAAGGGATAATTTATATTGGATTTAGATTTGAATTATTAAAATTTAATATAAATGCAAGCATCAAGGGATTCTAAGTAGATTGAAACAAAAAAGATTTGATAATCAGATTCGGTTTAACTAACACACAACAACAGCCAGCCAGACGCCAAGGTGGCGACCAGTCAGCGCCACATGCTTAGGAAATAGATGTTAAAAATGCTGATGTGGTAAGCCTATGCTTCATGCCTCTTCTTTTATATATTTATATAGATATAGATATAGATATAGACTAGTTTGAAGCATGTGCCCTGCACGGAATAATATATTTTCTTATGTATCAAGATATAAAAAATAAAAATTTAATAATTATAGTTAATATTATAAAATATACTTAATATTATATTTGTCATGGTAGAGAAATAATTGAATAATAAAAACCTAGCTAATAATAAAAGTAAATAAAAAACAATACAAATTAAAATATTCACAAAATTACTAAAAATGATATAATTGAACAATTTTAAATATAAGAACATATCAAGGTATTAGACTATTAATCATGTATTTCAAATCTATATAATATATTAAAGCTAAGTACACGCTGCTAATCCTTGCCATTTGGCTGGAATGTCAGTTAACCCAATACTGCCACATCAGACAAGCAAGAAATCTAACTTATTTTCAGACCAACGGCTAAGATTAAATCTTACTGCATACTATGTAATCAATCTTAAATATACGTCACTTAATGCAACATTGAATTTTCCATAATATCTATATAATATATTAATGCTAAATTATATACCTCAACTCATGCAGCATTTTAAATTAAGTGATGTATTGAAAAAAAATATAACTTTAGAAAAATGTTAAATATTTTATAAATATTAAAGTAATTTAATAGTATATTTATATTTATGATTTAATTTTTTTAATTTTTTGTGATTAGAGATGAAAATGTTGATAAAAATAAATTTTATATTAATAAAATAATAATTTATTTTAATTTTTTTTTGAAAGCATATTTTAAATTTTTTTGGGTCTAGGTACGGATATAGGGATTTGACTATTCATAGGGTCCAGGGATGGGGATTGATTTGGATACGCGCTCAAGTCCGAATCCAAGGAATATAGTACCCTACCCAAACCCTACCCATGATCATCCCTAAAGACCGGCAATTATTCAAATCGCATGGATTCTATTAATGTCCTCTGAAGTTTATTGAAACTGTTATTCCACTGATCTAGCAATTAGTATAAAGAATTTAATGTCGAAGTAAATGCCAATAAGTTGACTGGATTACTAATTCGAATTCATTTGATTCTTATATCTGACTTATGCTGTGCGGTTATTTCACAATTATAATCCTTATTTACATTAAATTTTGCCTACTGATATTAAGATTTTAATGTCTAAATTTATTGCCAATTTGTTGACTTTCGTACCAATTGGAATCCATGCGAATAAAAAATCCGTGACTAATGCTATTGGGATCTTTCACCATTATTATAATCCTGCTTATTATGGAATATTGCCTACTGTTTTGATGCTAGCATTCCATTATTCCATGATTTCTTTCATCATTTAAATTTCCATGGTATGCGCACAGATTTTCAATCACTTGACCAATTATTGATTACATTTGTTTTGATCAACTTGACGATCTCATTTAACACATACAAATATGCAATAGAATATTTTTGTAATATAATATGATTCTGATTCTGATTCTATATTCCATGAAAAATATTTTTCAATGGCATTATATGGTATATATGTTTCATTACAAATTCTATTTATGATCCCAGAAATCGCGCCCATTTTTTTCCATATATGCCTATGTATACGTTCTACTTGAATAGCATATGCAGTCTCTCAACTCTAAATTACCACACATACCCGAGCAGCCACAAAATCTTAAGCCTATACTGCCGAGTCATGGATTCAAAGTTTGACAGTATAAGATCCATTCATGCCTTGACTTGTAACTGGACTCTTAAAGTTCGTGTTGTCAGGATGTGGAGTGCTGCCCCTTATCCGAAGACATCAGCTCATAATTCCATAGAGATGGTTCTTTCTGATCTTGAGGTATGTTTTATATCCAATAATGAACGTTACATTGTTTTGTGTGATTATAACGTAATTAGTATTCTTAAATTGAATTTGATGGTCCTCATTTTTCATTTTGGTCTATTTGATCTCAAGGTCAAGGTTGTCAAAATCGCGATTTAAATCGTAAAATCGTACGATTTTACGATTCTACCTACTAAAATCGAGTTGAATCGTAGGTAAAATCGTGCTGGAGTAAAATCGCGGTGGAATCGGGTGAAATCGGTGGAATCAACGATTTTACCTCCGATTTTACGATTTTACCTCAGCAAAAAAAAAGCCTGTTTGATGTTAAAAAAATAATCTACAGCCCATGCCCCAGCTCAATCACAAACCCTACCCATTTTTTGATGTCATTACCATAACAATTGGATGTCATTACGTCAAAGTATCAGCTTTTTGCCCTTTGGAAATTCCACTCTAGACGTTACTATTGTTGCTCAAGTATATTAATTACTTACATTATACTACTAATTTAATTTATTCATTCTACAATAAATGAATTGTTTTAAGTTTTAACTAACATGCATATATATGTTGCAAATGAACAAGGAGTATTACATGGTGGCATCACTATATTTCATATTTAATTTTGTATGTGATTTATTATATTAATTAGGTACTTATATATATATAAAACATAAAAAATTCTTATGATTTTATCATAGGTAAAATCTTACGAGTCTACGATACGATTTTACACCCCCCCTCTACGATTTTACTTAAAATCTAGACTTTGACAACCTTGCTCAGGGTTATAACATAGGTGCACACGTGAGGAGTCCCTTTGCTGCCAAACTCCAGAAACTGTTGAAGGAAGGTTCAGTTTATATCATGTCACAATTCAATGTTGGTTCGAATAGTGGAGGTTTTCGTTCTATGAAGCGTGCATTCAAATTAAATTTTCAATTCCAAACCAGTATTGCTGAAACAGACGATGATGGTTCTATACAACGTTACGATTTTGAATTCATACTTGCACAACGAATCTTTTCTTCAGAAATCAGCCAGGATATTTTAGTTGGTATAATTTTATTGGACATCATGATGTTAATTTCTTACAACATTTATTTTATGCCATGTATTATGCAAGTATTGCTTTTTTATAGTACTATTTATTGCAGATGTTATTGGTCGTCTGTGTGATATGTCTGACATCTACCAGTCTTCTCTGTCGGATCCAAAAACCAAACGTTTGACCATTGGCATCGAGGACCAAATGTAATAATCCTCTATTAGTTAATTATTTACTTACATCACTTAAGTTGTTTAATCTTTTTTGTTTCTTTTTCCAATTTGTTTAGGAGGACTCGGTTATCAATCACGCTTTGGGGTACCTTTGTAGACCAAATTGTTTAGTACATAAAGAAGCATTCTGAAGGTGCTATTGTAGTTGCTATACAATTTTGCAAGATAAAGGAATACAATGGTTCCAAGACACTTTCGAACTCAATGTACGCCTCCAGAATGTTCATCAATGCTGATATAGATGAAATTCGCGAGTTTCACAATGGTCTGCAGCCACATGAACTAAATAGTCCTGTGAAACCCAACAGAGTTAACTCAGCAATAACTGCAAGTCCTCTAGAATCTGCATTCGCTGGCTGGTCGTTGTCCAAAACTCAGGATTTGTTCCACGCTGGAGATGTCTCTACTGTTCATGTTATTCTCGCATCTGTACTTTCAATCAATAGTGATCGCGGTTGGTATTATCATTCATGCAAAAAATGTTTCAGAAAGCTAGATCCTGATGGCTCCAATTTTTACTGTAATAAATGCGAGTGCTTGGTTTATTCTTCTGGTTGCAGGCAAGTTTCTGATTAAGACTTTTCTTCTTTTATTTATTTCATTATTCAAAATAGGAGCTTTAACTGTTTAGGTGTGTTCTATAGGTACAAGATAGAGATGACGGTTTTGGACGATGATGGAACAACTAATATTATTGTTTTTGATCGTGATGCATTCGATTTTTTGGGGATTTCTGCTATGGACCTACGTAAAGAACATTTTCAGGTTTTATTGAATTTACCATTTATAGAGTGAAAATACTTTGTCAACCGATATATTTGTATGCTTCACATCAAGATAATTAATTTACGTATTCCATAGAATGTGGACGACACTCAACAGTTGCCTGAAAGATTTGATAGTTTTCATGGAAAAAAATTCTTCTTCAAGGTAGCTGTCAAGGGGTCAACATGGAATGGTCCTCCTTCTATAACTGTCCAGAAGATGACTAACGACCCCGCTCTAATTGAAAAGTTTAAAATGCTTGCTATGGATAAGGTAAATTAATTACGTTATTTTTGCTTTTTTGTAATTAGATTGTTTCCATTTTAGTTGTTATTTTTTATTAATTTGTTGAACCTTTTCAGGAAGCTACGCGAAATGGAGATGATTTTGTTAACTCTGCACATCTTACAGTAACAATTCAGCTTTAATTTATTCATCTTCTACATTATTATTTAAAATGTTATTTAAATAACTTATTTTAGTTTTGTATCAGAATATCGATCTCAGTTCTGTTGATGATGGATTAATAATGCCTGTGCAACCTAAATCTACTCTACTTAACACGATGGATGCACGTAGGCTTTCGTTTGATGAAAGTTACCCTTCTACATCCTCTGGCAACAGTAAAAGTTCAAAAAGAGCTTCAACTGTTTTGGATCATGTTCCTACCGGTTCCAATGATGGTGATTCGGTTGCAGACGTGTGTATGAAAAAGATCAAGGAAGATTGATTTTAGGATCACTTTTCTGTCATGATGTTTTTTTAGTCATTAAGTGGTTCATTGTTATTACCAACTTTGCCATTCATGGTATCTCCGTTTGAGCTTTTTAATTCATATTTCTTTTTGAACAGCAGTGGAATTGTCCATTTGCGATATAACTTTGGTGCTTTCCAATCTTTCAAATTATGTATGCAAATTTTGTGACGTCCACGTTTCAAAGTTGCCTTTGTTTTAAATCATATCGTTTTTGTTTTGTTCAGTCAAATGTTGCTCATTCACAACATTTTGACTATATCTTTGTTATTAAGAATGTAAACCCAACGTAACAATCATTTTTTTTCAAATACTAATATATTTTTTTTATTTATTAATCAGTTAAGATAACCATTTGATTTTTTTTTTTAAATGCAAGTATGACGTATACCATTTTTGTATTATAAAGTTGTATTATAAATTTACTTTTCATTAGTTACACAGCATGATAATTGAGTAGTGGTTGATTTTTCAAACTCATCAATGAAATTTAAAATTATTTTACAAAAATAGGGGGCAATTAACTGATTTAATTTATTATCATTTGATTTTATATATTTAATTTATGCAAAAAATAATATTTAAAAATCAGTTTATAAGCCATGAACATTAAAATAAGGATATTTTTAATTTTTTCCCTCTTTTATATATATATAAGTTTATAGTTTTAAAATTATTTTACAAAAAAATGTGAGGCAATTGACTAATTTAATTTATTATTATTTGATTTTATTTATTTAATTTATGAAAAATAATATTTAAAAATCAGTTTATAAGCCATAAAAAATTAAAATAAGGATATTTTTTCTCTAAAAAATGGGAGATAGTTATTTTATAGAGATTGGTTAGTGATTGAAAAATGTAATGAGATGGTTATTTGTAGAGATGAGTAGTGGATGAAAAATGGAATATTTTTTTTTAAAACATGAAAATTTTGTAGTGATTGAATTTAGATTTCTTTTTGAAAAGAAAGTAATAATTATTTTATTTGTCAAGTTGTAGTACTGATTTAACTTCTTTTATATATAAAATATTGATTGATATTGATATGACGCTTTTAATATGAACATCTATAAATGCATCTCGTGCAAAGTACGGGTCACGGGCTAGCACATACACAGGCAAATATGTTTTAATCTCAAATAAATTTTTAATCTCACATAAAATGTGCATATACTTATTTTATTATGGTGTATTTCCAAAAACTTTATGTACTGCACATTTTGATAAAAATACTCTAATATATTCAAAGTGTTTTGTTTACCCAATTCAGTTTCTTTTACCGCAAATTATTTTTACCATTTGCTTACTATAAGTAACATGTTATCGCATTTTATTGTTTACTTCGTTATAAAGTTCATATTTCTAGGACTTTAAGCTTAATAATAGGGATGACAATGGGTAGGGTCTGGGTATGATACTGTATTCTCCGTTTCCGGTCCCAGTAGTCAATATTTTTGCCATCCTCGGACCCGTCCCCGACCGAGTATGTAATTTGAAACCCGTCCCCGGACCCATCGAATACTTAAATCCCCAGACCCGGTCCCAGACTCAGAAAATTTACTATTTATTCTACAAAATTTTCTACTTTCATCACAATACTTTAATCACAAGTATTGAAATCACATTCATAAATTTAATTTTTTTCAAATTTAAGAAAAATAAACTTCAATCACACAATTTGATATGATATATAATATATTTTTTATAAAATATTTATATATATATATTATATCACCGGGTCCGGGTCCGGGTCCGAGGTGAATACACCCTTACCCGTCCCCGAAACCGGATTTTTACCAGTTAGAATCCCCAGACCCGTACCAGACCTATTTTTTTTATATAAAATATTTTTATATATATTATGTAATGCATATTTTAAAAACTGGGACAACACTTTGTTGCAATTTTCAATATAAATGATTAGTTTACAACATATTTACATTCAGTTATCAAATGTATCAAATTCAAATATAGATTTTGCTACTATTGTTCTTTCTTAATCAATAGAGTTTTTTACTATATTATGTTCTTTCTTAATGAACAGATTAACACAAAAAAAAACATTTTTTTCATACTTTTTTTTTATAAATCCATGTTAATTATAAAAGTTGGCTTATAATTTAGAGTTTTTAAAATATGATAATGTTTCAGAAAATTTTATAAAAATAGGTCAATAATTCTATTTTATAATGAACGAAAATATCCCCGGGTTAGTTGAAGTTGTTTTTATTTCTAAAATTTCTCATTTTTAATTTTTTGTTTAGCAAATGATTCAAAATAGTTAATACCAACATTAATACCTGTAAAAGACTATTAACATGTAAATAACCGCTGAATCAAAACAACAAGAACCTCATATAATCTGTATCATTTTTGTACTGCTTTTGTAGTATATACAATTATTCAAATAATTATAAAATAATCTATAACCTTTTCCCGTGCATCGCACGGGTCGAATACTAGTTATATAATAAAAAGAAAAATGTATTATAATATGCACTTAAATTATCTATTACTAAGAAAAAAGATACAATAATTTATATAATTATATAATTTAAAATATAAAATATGTTACAAATACAAATTCATTTTACTTCAAAATTAAATATAAAAATAAATAAATATTTATTTTATCAATCAAAATATATAAATTTAAATTTAAATTAAGTTCTTCATAAAAAAATTTTGTTAAAATTTTTAATATAATGCATTTTATAAAGATATATAATATAAAAAATTGCATAGTTGATTTCACAACAAAATTAATTGAAAAGTCTTTTATAATAAATTTATTTTGCATGAAAAATTTAAATTGTACTTTGCTATAATAATAATAATAACAAATATACTATAAATATTGAGATAACTTAATGTAATTATAGATTCTTTAAGGCTTGAGTTTTTATAAACATAAGCTGTCCGTAATATGCCTTTATTAAAAAAAAAATTAGAGAAGTGAGGAGTTAAAATAGATGTAAAAAGAGTTCTGAATAAATTTTCATTACTTATTGTTTTAATTATTTTAAAATAATTTTATTGCAAACAAAGTATGAAAAGACCAAATTTAAATGAATGAATTATTCATTTAAAAGCTCCAAGAATGCATCAAGATCCATTGCAACCTCTGACTAAGGAAGAAGAAGACCAGCTCAATAGGAGCACGAAGAAGATTAAGACCCATGGAGAGGAAGACCATCCTCAAGTCTTTGTGATGGATATTCAAGTCGCTGATATTCCTGAAGGAAATGTTGTTCAATCAGGAGAGCGGACCCGTTCTGAACAATCAAGTTCACACGACGCAAGCAAATCCTTCGGTGGTTTCGTATAGAGATAAGCTCGCTAAGCCTAATGGTCAAGGTCAAGGTGTCCCGGAGATTCCGGATTTTGAATTCTCGGATCAAGAAGTGGAAGACGTAATGGAGGAAGATAGACTCGGGTGAGGACGAGTTGTGCCCTATCCTTAAGATTTCTCTAGATGAAAGGCGAGAATTGTGCAAGGATTGGAAAATATCTCTAATTGTGAAGGTCTTAGGTAGATCCATGATGTTGAGCTTTCTAAAAGGCAGGTTAGAGAGGATGTGGCAGAGGAATGGACCAATCAAGGTTGTGGATATCGGGAATGGGTTCTTGACGGTGGTCTTTACAGATCCCACTGATTACCTGTTTGCTCTTCATGAAGGACCCTGGATTATAGCTGAGCATCAACTTCTTGTCCAAAGATGGAGGCCAAATTTTGACCCCTTTAACGTCGAATACAGGAAAGTCCCGGTCTGGATACGAGTTCCTAGTTTGCCAATCGAGTACTATCAAAAGCATATCCTTGGGAGATTGGGAAACCTCTTTGGTAGAACATTAAGAATTGATGAGTACACATTGCAAGAAAAGGATGGGTTCACAGAGGTAGAAAGAGCTAATTTCGCGAGAATTTGTGTGGAAGTCGATCTTAGGGAGAAACTTATTTCCAAGTTTAGGTTGTTAGGCAGAATCCACCATGTGGAGTACGAAGGGCTCCGCCTTGTGTGTTTCACCTATGGTCGATTTAGTCATGGGAAAGAAGACTGTAGAACAAACAAACAGGTCTCTGATCCTGAGGAGGCTCCTAGTTCCAACAACCTGATTTTAGACAAATCAAAAAAAGTCCATGCAGGGGGAAGAAGCTTTTGGCCCTTGGATGTATGTTCAGAGAAGGCAAAGAAGATAACTAAATCAAAGAATACCCAGAAGCGACAACCCTTCAAGGGAACAAAAAGCTGGGATGCCTGAGAAAGGAACTATTCAAGGCTCTCGGTTTGCTCCAATCATTGTAAATGAGGATGATAACAACCATAATGATGAGGAACAGGGTACTCCGTCCTTCGAGGTATCCAGTTTCGAGTTGAAGGACATGGCCACCCATCAGAAAGTGCATAGCTCAAATCATAAGGAATCTTCCCAACGTCAAACTAAGCCAAAGGCTAAAAGGAGCGACTCCTCTTCTATCATGAGGAAGAAACAACCACCCACCCCAGCAACCCAACCGACCAGTAACAAAAATAATGGGAAAGTTCAGGGGGCCATAGAGCACACTTTGGTCACTTCCCAGCAAATGGGAACCAAGGACCTGACAATGCACTCATCTACGAAATCACCTGTCAAGATCCAGGATGCTAAAAGTGGTTCGAAGAGCAACACGGATAGCATCAAAATCAAATCGGGAAGACCCCCTGATCATGAAGAGCAGCTGAGACAAATGAAATACATGGAGAAACAGTTAAACGCTGAGGCTATGTTGGATGAGTTGGGAGCCACCCGGGTGTACTCTAACTTACTCTAGTTTTTATGATAATTATAAGTTGGAACTGTAGAGGCTCAGCCTCTAACTCTTTCCCCAAACTTATCCGTGACCTCTTTCACTTGCATAAACTTAATTTTCTGGCTTTGTTTGAAACTAGGACAAGTGGAGATAAAGCGGACCAAATCATTGGGAAGTGTGGTGTTCCTCACTTTACTAGAATTGAAGCCCATGGTTATTCAGGAGGCATCTAGCTTCTTTGGCAGGATGACTCGTTCCAAGTGGATATATTAGATTCAAACTTCCAGTTTATGCACTGCAGTATTAGGAAGGCTCAATCGATATTGTGGTTACCTTCATTTATGCTAGTCCTAATGAGTCCTCGAGAGACTATTGTTGGGCTTCAATTGAGAGCTTAGCTAATCAAATTCAATCCCCTTGGATCTTGATGGGTGATTTCAACAACTATTGCTTCTCTCATGAGAAGGAAGGTGGTGGATCACCTAATTATAGAACTATGGCTAAATTTAATACTTTCATTAATAATTGTGCTATTTGTGACTTAGGTTTCAAAGGACCAAAATTCACTTGGAGTAGAAACAATCTCAGAGAGCGCTTAGATAGAGCCCTCTCCAATTCGTCATGGTAGTAATGTTTTCCTAACACTTCAGTGTTCATTCTCCCATCTATGAAAAGTGACCACTCTCAACTCCTCGTAAAGATTGACACTTCATCTCAACCGAATCCCGAGGCTAAAGCATTTCGTTTCCAGCTGGCATGGGAAACTCATGATAATTTAAGGAGATAGTTAAGAGCTCTTGGCTGAATAAGGATGATTGGCAAAGGGCAGTAGAGGATTTTACTATCAAAGCTTCATCTTGGAATAAAGATGTGTTTGGCAAGATCTTCAAAAGAAAGGGGAAGCTCATCAAGAGACTACAAGGGATTGAAAATGCATTGGTAGAGAAAGATAGTGCTTACCTTAGAAAGTTAAAATGGAGTCTATGGAAGGATTATGAACAGATTCTTCTCCAAGAAGAACTCATTTGGTTCCAGAAATCCAGGAACAAGTGGTTATCCTTCGGGGATCGGAACACAAGCTACTTCCATATTTCAACCTTGGTTAGAAGAAAGAAAAATAAAATTGAAGCTCTCCAGGATGACTCAGGAACATGGAACATGGATCATGGAGGAGGACGTTCTTAAATCTATGGTAACGAATTTATACAATAATCTCTACACACAAGATGGCAATGTCAACCCTGACCTAGGTAAATACCTTGGGATGCCCCTTCACCATAAAAGAGTTAACAGAAGTCTCTACAGCCATATTTTGGACAAGGTTAACAATAAGCTCTTCTCTTGGAAGAAAGGGAAGCTCTCCACAACGGTTAGAATTACACTTGCCAAGTCAGTCATATCGTCAATACTAGTGTACACAATGCAAACTACTCTCCTCCCGAAAAGTTTGTTGGAGGGGATAGAGAGAATCGAGAGAAATTTCATTTGGGGAGACTCGGATGATAGGCAGAGAGTGCACCTTGTGAATTGGGACATAGTCACTTCTCCGAAGCAAGTTGGTGGTTTGGGTATTAGGAAATTGAAAGAGTTCAATAAAGCCTTCCACATGAAGATTGCTTGGGTATTCTCTCTAACAAGGATGCTATTTGGGTGAAGATCCTGAAAGAAAAATACAAGGTCTTCGCTGAAGATCAGATTCGAAAGCCTAACTCATGCTCTAACCTATGGACGGGTGTGAATCAGGTTTGGCAGCTAGTTAAGGGGAATACCATCAAAGTTCTTAGGGATGGCGGAAGCACCACCTTTTGGGATGACCATTGGGTGCCCGGCTTCCCTGCCCTTGCTACTATGGCTTTAACTACGGTTCCCCAAGATGAGCTTAGAAAAACTGTAAGAGAATATGTAAACACATCGGGTTACTAGAACTAGGCTGAATTTAGTCACTTGCTGCCATTTGAGATCTTAGATATCGTCGAGCTTATCCAGCCTCCTAGACCCTGCTTCTAATGGTCGTTTCTTCGTTAAGTCCGCGTATGAGGTCTGTACAGCGGGTCCCAGGACTGATGATAACCCAGTGTGGAAGAAGATATAGAGATGTGGGATCTCTGAAAGGGGTAGAACCTTTCTTTGGCTGACTTATCATGAGCATATCCTAACGAATCTTCACAGGGACAAGAGAGGCTTCACAACGGATAGCACGTGTCGTTTGTGTGGAAATAATGAGGAATCTGCCTTACATGCTTTACGAGACTGCACCTTAGCTCGACTTGTTTGGAAAAGGTTAATCCATCCTAACTTTTAGGGGAAGTTCATCAATTTGGACCTAAAGGGTTGGATCAAGTGCAACCTCTCTTCTAAATGGGGCATGGATACTAATTTGTGTTGGCCTAGCCAGTTTGGGGTGACTTGTTGGCTACTATAGAAGCAAAGGAATGAGTTTGTGTTCAATAACAATGTGTCGAATGTTGATGAGTTGGTTTATAGAGTCAAGGTGCATGTCAAAGAGCTCTACATGATCTCTAAGCTCAAAGGTGGTCCTAATAAGGTCAGTGCTCCTAGTCCTACTCGTGGATAGGAGCCTCCCCCCTTGGATTGGATAAGGATCAATGTGGACGGGTCTCACTACTCTTTCCCCAATAAAATCAGTTGTGGTGGAGTGGCTAGGGACGCCGCTGGGAATTGGTGCTTCAATTTTTCTCAGCATTTGGGTAGAGGCAACACTCTTATGCCTGAGTTGGGAGGCATCCTGGCGGCCTTGGAAATTGCATGGGGAAGGAACCTTAAGAAAGTGCTTGTGGAATCGAACTCTCAAGAAGCTATTGACTTGGCTAATAAGGGATGCAATTCTATCATCCTATGGCTTTTCTGGTTAACCAGATTAGAAGCTTTCATAATAAAAGATGGGATATTCTTTTTAGTCATGTAAATAGGGAGTGCAACATGGTGTCTGATGCTCTTGCTAAGTTAGGCAATAGTTTGTATAGTGGTAGTGTTTGGTTTTCTAGGCCTCCCCCGGAGTGTTTATTGCCACTTCGTGAGGATTTGAGCCTGAGTTGTAACCCTGCTGGGTAGTTTTGCCTCTTTTGGCCTCTCTAATTATCAAATAAAAAAACGAAATAAAAGTTTAAACTTGTAAGAAATGTCAAAATTTTCTTTTGAATAATTACCTTACATATATCAACCATTATTTTTGGCCAAAAAATATATATATCAACCATTGTTAATTATGATAGTATGCATTTTCCTCTCTCTTATTTTTTTCAACTTTAATCTCTTACTATTAATGAAATGGTTAAGTTTTATTTTCTTGCCTAGATTGAAATGGTTAAGTTAACAATTTATTTTATTAAACAATATTTGGCTTCATATTTTATTTTTAGAATATTGGCTTTAATAATTATTATTACATATATTTTGATTAGATTATAAAAAATTCAATATTATGTATATTTTTAATAGATTATAAAAAAGTCAATAACAAAATAAAAATAAAATTTTCATTAAAAACTAAATAAAATTAATTGTGAACTTAAATTTTTTATTTGTTTTCCAACACTTAAACTTTAAATAAAATTGACAAAAAAAGTTGAAATTGGATTCGATGCAATTTTTTTCTAGTAATTCTTATACAATTCCTTCAAAATCCATAATTTTACTTTATTTTGAAGTGATAATAATTTTTTAAAAGGAATTCACACTAATAGGGACCCACGACCAAATTATTATTAGTATTGACAAATAGTGGTCAATATTAATAATAATGTGGTCTCTAAATTTATTCATAGTGAGGTTATTGTCAATACTAATAATATTTTGGTCCATAATCCATTCATGATAAGCTTCTATTAGTGTGTGAGTCCTTATTATTACTTCACAAATGAAGCAAAATTGTGTATTTTAAAGGAATTGCAGAGAGAAAAACTGCATCGGATCCAACTTCAAAAAAGCTCCAGATAATTAAAATTTCTTGGTTATGATAAAAAAAATGAAACTTATATTTTTAAAAAGTGAATTATATTATAAAACTATATGACAAGAGTGAAGGAGAAAAGAAGAAGACAAGAGAAGAAGAAGTATAGTACTCAATGATCAACTTTTAGGTGTGTCCAACCATTTGCATACACACCATACCATCTATTTATAGGGTTACAAAAGTAACCTTGAATTCATAAGTTACAAACATTAAGGAAGGCATATAATACATAATCAATATTGGCATAAATCCTAATGAATTTGGGGTTATAGACTCATTGATTTTTGGAGGTTTTGGGAGTGCTAAAGACATCCACAAAAGCACAATACATTTACAACACTCCCCCTTGGATATAAAAAATTGTGCCTCATTAAAACCTTACTAGGAAAAACCCTATGGGACAAAAACCTAGTGAAGGAAAAAGAGTACACCAATTATAATAATACACCCATTATACCTTTACCAGGAAAATCCAGTGGGACAAAACCATGGCAAAGGGAAAAAGAGTGTAGCTCTAATGGAGACTTGGACTCATTTGAATTTGGGGTTATAGACTCATTGATTTTTGGAGGTTTTGGGAGTGCTAAAGACATCCACAAAAGCACAATACATTTACAACACTCCCCCTTGGATATAAAAAATTGTACCTCATTAAAACCTTACTAGGAAAAACCCTATGGGACAAAAACCTAGTGAAGGAAAAAGAGTACACCAATTATAATAATACACCCATTATACCTTTACCAGGAAAATCCAGTGGGACAAAACCATGGCAAAGGGAAAAAGAGTGTAGCTCTAATGGAGACTTGGACTCATTTGAATAAAATAATCTCATGTCAAGTGTCCTTCGGAGATATCTGAATATATGTTTAACTCCGTTCCAATGTCTCTTAGTTGGAGAAGAACAAAATCTTGCTAATAAACTTACAGCGAATGCTATATCAAGTCGAGTGTTATTAGCAAGATACATTAGTGCTCCTATAGCACTAAGACATGGTACTTCTGGACCAAGAAGTTCTTCATCATTCTCACAAGGACAAAAATGATCATTTTTCACTTTAAGGGATCTAACAACCATAGGTGTACTTAATTGATAGAGATGGCAATCTTACTTGGACCTAACGGGTACCTGGTAAAATTACCCGTTGGGTCCGGGTCTGGGTATTGAAAAAATGGGTCTGGGTCCGGGTCCGAGGATTTTAACGGGTAAATTTTCGGGTCCGGGGACGGGTAAGGGGGTATTCACCCCGGACCCGGACCCGGTGATATAATATATATATATAAATATTTTATATATAAATACTTTTTATATATTATTTATATATATATATATATATAAATATTAAAAAAAAATTACACACCACTTAACCACAACCACACAACTCACATCACACCTCTGCACGATTCATTTTTCACACACATTTTCAATCTTTCATCTTACTAAGCTCAAGCTCAGAACCCTAGCCGCAACTGCATTGCCAGCAACGGACTCCACTCTCCAGGCGCTCCCGGTGGTGCGACTCAGCGACTGCAACAGGTATGTGAAATCAGAGACTCAGCGACTCAGCGACTGTAAAAATAACTTTCTGAGCATGTTTGATACTTCAGATTTGCCATTTTGGATGAGGTAGAGTTTCGGCTCTGTGAAATCAGAAATGTGTTGTACTGTGAAAACACTTGCCAAACATTGTAGCTGAGATATTGTAATATTGAATTAGGATTTTGATAAAAGTTTGAACTCTTAAAAGATCAAGTTGTTTTTTTAACTGTCTCAAGATGTGTCTGTATGGTAATGAAAATGTTGTTTATACATATCTCAAGATCACTAGGCTTTTTTTTTAATGGTAGCTAAGATCACTACAATGTTATTATAGGTTTGATTGGGTTCAACTCATCTCTCCTCACCCAATCCTAAATCTAGTCTAATCAATTCATGCCAAATATTATTTTGTTAATTATATGGATTACAAAGTCTAAGTAGAAGGCCTATAAGGGAGCTACTGCATTGGAATGAAGCTCATGAATGAATTCGGTGATTTGTTTTCAATTTTGATTCATTTTATTTACTAATTTATTCTCTCACCCTCATTAGCTTTTCGTGCAGTGTTGTGTTACTACTCTACCTACACTTCTCCATCAACGCTCTACACACACATTTCTTTATATAAAACAAGGATTTTATTTCATTAGTTTAATGAAATTATTAGATATTCAATATTATTAAAAATTCTATTCATTAATTAGAACAACTCTTAACTAGCTTTAATTTTAAGTTGTCTTTCCTTAAATGTTTCTGCAATAATTATGCCTTACATAAATTAATGAAATGAAAAGAAGAAAAGATTGTCTAGTTACTAGTTATTATCTAATTCAAGAGTCACTAATTCTTTTAATGCAATTGATTTCATTTCAGATGGAAGGTTCACAATCACTAGAGAATAAGGAAGAGGCCGGTAGCAGCTCTCCACTTGGTAGTAGCTCTCGACTTAACAGCCCACTTAATAGTAGTAGTTCACCGTCTCCTATTATGAGTAATTGCCCTTTAAATTCTTCAAATCCACCTTGTTCAATTAGTGTTGATGTTGATTTAGTTGCTGTTAATGAAGATGGAGTAGAAAAAGTTGTTGGTCATAAACGAAAAAGTTCAGTTGTTTGGAACCACTTCAAAAAAGTTAAGATAAATGGAGAAGATAAAGCTGAATGCAATTATTATAGCAAGAAGTTAACTGCTAAGGTTAGTGATGGAACGACACATTTGCATAAGCATTTTAGCACATGTCCTTGGAGAACTTCTAGGGACATAAGACAACAAATTTTGTTGAAAGAACAAAAAAAAGTAGATGGGTCATCAATTTTTTTGAGTAATTATCACTTTGATCCTGAAAAGTCAAGAAAGGATCTTGCTTGTATGATAGTTGCCCATGAGTATCCATTGTCAATAGTGGGCCACTTTTGGTTTAGATCATACTCAGAAAGTCTTCAACCTTTGTTCAAAGTACCTACTAGAAATACTATAAAGAAAGATATCCTAAAATTATATGAAGGTTACAAGACTATGACTATGAAGATAGTGGACAAAATGGAAAGTAGAGTTGCATTGACTACCGACTTGTGGACAACTAGTAACCAGAAAAAAGGTTTCATGGCTATAACAGCGCACTACATTGATGACAAGTGGGCTATGCAAAGTCGAATTTTGAGGTACTGTTTATTTTTTAATTAAACTTGATTATAAGATTATTTTGAAATTATAGTTATAGTTATTTTAGATTTCTTATTATATGATATTTTTTAAAAAACTCTAGGTTTGCTTATCTTCCATGCCCACATACTGCTGAAGCTATTTCATCTCTTTTAGTGGAGTGCATGTTAGATTGGAATATTGATAGGAAGTTATCTACAATTACCCTGGATAATTGTAGCCAAATGACTCCCTTGTTAGTTCTTTGCTGGTTAAACTTGATAGTTCTTCTCTTATTTTGGATGGGCAATTGTTTCATATGAGATGTTGTGCACACATTCTTAATTTGATTGTCCAAGATGGTTTAAGTGTCATTACTGAAGGCATGGAAAAGGTAAGAAATAGTGTGGCTTTTTGGACAGCAACACCAAAGAGAGAACAAACATTCAGAGAAGCTGTACGTCAATTAAAAATTTCAAGTACTAAAAAGTTAATCCTTGATGTCAAAACTCGGGGGAATTCTACTTATCTTATGCTTAATGTTGCTTTGATTTACAAGGATGCTTTTAATCAGTTGAAAGCTAGGGAATCTTTGTACACATTTGCACCCACTGAAAATGATTGGGAGTTAGCAAAGGAGATTTGTGGAAGATTAGGACTTTTTAGTCGTGTAACTGAGATGTTTTCTGGGACACAATATCCCACAACAAATCTTTTTTTTCCTTTGATGTGTGAGATAAGACTTTCTTTGCAAAACCGGCTTTCTTCTTCTATTGGCACCATTAGTAATATGGCTTCAAAAATGATGACAAAATTTGAGAAATATTGGTCTACTGTGCATGGAGTAATGGGAGTTGCTATCGTCCTTGATCCAAGATACAAGCTGAAATTAGTTGAGTATTTCTTTCCACATTTCTATGGAAATTCATCTGAAATGGAAATGGAGAAAATTAAGAGACTTTGTTATTCTTTATTTTATGAATACGAAGCTAAAAGTGCGAAGGATGAAACTCTTAGAGAGAAAAGTGATGAGCTGGAACCACAAAATGATGATGTCGGAGATATTCTCAAGGGTTTATGACTCATTTGTGAATTCAGATATTTCTCTTGTAAAGTCTGAGTTAGATCTTTATTTGGAAGAAAAAGTCTGACCAAGAGAACCAACTTTTGATATTTTAAATTGGTGGAAACACACTGGGATCAAGTACCCGACAATTCAAAAAATAGCTAGGGATATTCTTGCTATTCCTATCTCGATAGTTGCTTCAGAATCTGCTTTTAGTACTGGTGGTAGATTGGTAAGTCCTCATCGCTCTAGGCTCAAAGAGAACACTTTGGAAGCACTTATGTGCACTCAAAATTGGTTATGTAAAGAGCAACGAGGTAAAAAAATTAATTTAGTCTATCAATTACATTATTTAAATGATAATCTAATTTTTATTTTAACATTCTTTCTTGATCATGCTTAGATCATTTTGGCATTAATCTTGGACATGTGAAGGATGCAAGGTTTAGAGTTTATGAATCAGATTCTGATGTTGAAGATGAGGTAATTCACTAATTCTTGTTAGCTATTTATTTTTATTGTAACTTTATAATGAGTTACTAATTTATGCAATTTATTTTTACAGGTTTCGGAAATTACGAGCACAACATCTAGTTCACAACCGTAGCTTGTTGGACTTAAAATCATTTCAATAATTATGTTTGTTTAAGGATAAAATTGTTCAACTTTTATGTTTATAACTTGTCAAACTTTATGTTTGTATTTGTCTATTTAAGGATAAATTTAGACTTTTTATTTTAATTTTATTGTGTGTTTGAAGTTTTTTTTTAAAAAAATTGGAAATAATTAAATTTATGATTGTGTATTCAATACTTGTGGGTTTGAAAATTTTTTTAAAAATTTGGAAATAATTAAATTTATGATTTGTAGAAAAAAGTAATAAATTTTCCGGGTCCGGGGATTTAAGTATTCAATGGGTCCGGGGATGGGTCTCACATTTTATACCCATCCGGGGACGGAGAAAAAATGAGTAGCGGGGCCGGGGATGGGTCTCATTATTTTCTTTACTTTCAGGTACCTGAATCTCTTATGGAGATTTTTTATCAGTTATGTCTTCCTTATTATTCAAAATACCTATTTCCTCGTCTTGGCCATTTCCTTTATTTGCTCCTTTTCTTTTTTGAGGATTCTTATCTTTGGAATCAATTGGTCTACCTTGCTTCAGGCGTGTTTTATGTTCATTCGCAATAGTTTGGTTGCCCTTCAAGAACTTCAATACGAATTGGAGTATTTTCAGCTGGAATATATGATTTTGTCACTTTTTTAGGGTCAGTGAATGCATATGGCAATTGATTTGCAATATTTTGCAAATGAATTATTCTTTGAACTTCAAGTTCACATTGCTTTGTATGAGGATCAAAATGATGCAATAATTGTGCATTCCATGTAATTTATTTTTCCAGCTGTTCCTTTTCTCCCCCTAATGCTGGGAAATTATTTTCATCAAAATGACAATCGGCAAATCGTGCTGTGAATAGATCACCCGTCTGAGGTTCTAGATATTTAATAATGGAAGGGGATTCATACCCGACGTATATTCCCAACCTTCTCTGAGGACCCATTTTGGTGCATTATGGTGGAGCAATTGGAACATAGATTGCGCACCCAAAGGTCCTTAAATGAGAAATATTTGGCTCCTGACCCAAAACCATTTGCATAAGGGAGAACTTATTATATGTTGTTGGTCTAATGCGTATAAGTGCTGCAGCATGCAGAATAGCATGTCCCCATGCATTAATAGACAGTTTTGTTCTCATGAGTAATGGTCTAGCAATTAACTGAAGGTGTTTAATGAATGATTCTGCAAGACCATTTTGTGTGTGTACATGAGCAACATGATGCTCCACACTTATCCCAATTGACATACAGTAATCTTTAAAAGCTTGGGATGTAAATTCACCAACATTATCAAGACGAATTGTCTTGATAGGATAATCTGGAAATTGGGCTCGCAATCTAATTATTTGAGCACGTAATCTTGCAAAAGCCACATTACGTGTTGACAATAGACAAACATGTGATCATCTACTAATACCATAAAATATCGAAATGGTCCACAAGGTGGAGCTACAGGTACACATATGTCTCCATGAATGCGTTTCAGAAATGTGGGGCATTCAATCTCAACTTTTGCTGGTGATGGCCTTATAATTAATTTTCCTTGAGAACAAGCAGCACAAGAAAACTCATTAGATAAAAGAATCTTTTGGTTCTTTAATGGATGTCCATTTGAGTTCTCTATTATTCTTCACATCATTATTGAATCGGGATGGCCTGACCGGTCATGCCAAATAATAGAAGTATTTGGATTAGTGAACTTCTGATTTACTATAGCATGCGTCTCAATCATGCTAATATTTGTGTAGTACAAACCAGAGGAAAAAGTAGGTAATTAATTTTTCCAAGATACTTTTCTTAGCCCCTACAATTGCAATGATACAAAGACATTCCATATTGCCATCAGTTGGGGTCTCAATGTGATAACCATTTTGTCAAATGTCTTTGAAACTTAATAAATTTCTTTGGGACTTACTGCAAAATAATGCTTCATTTATATTCAATTTTGTTCCTCTAGGTAATAATAAGTTAGTTTTTCCATATCCTTCAATTAATTTTGTACTACCAGATATTGTGCTAACGTTTGCCTCTTTCATAACCAAAGAAGAAAAATACTTCTTATCCTTTAATATAGTGTGTGTTGTAGCACAATCTACAAGGCATATATCTTCTTTGATTTTAAATCCATTAGAAGACTGAGGATTATCCATATTCTTCATTGAAAACAAACAAAAATACATTATATGAAACGTAGAAAATTAAAATTACAATGAAGAAACATAACTAAAACATAAGAGGGAAAATAAAACATTGGTGAAAAACATAAGATCTACTACATTTCATTTTTTTCAATCATGATGTTCAAAGAAATCAGCAGCATCTAGATGTGTTATGTCAATGAGGCCTTCTTTGTAGGCAAAGTTGGCTTCCACATTATTTTGCATTTTTGCTTCATCATCATCATCATTTTGAAGGGTTAAATTAACTTTAGCATTTTTCCCTTCTTTATTGAAGCTTGATAGAGCTTGACAAAATGCTCAGGTGTGCGGCAGACACGTGACCAATGGCCTTTCATGCCACAACGATAGCATATATTGTCTTTACCCTTAGAAGAGCTATTTTGAGAACCCTTATTGTTGTTCTCTTGTTTATGAGCATCATGATTATGGTAATTATTTTGTCCCTTACCACGCCCACGACCACGACCACGGGAATTATTATTTCCTCTTCCAGAATTATCATATTTTGCTACATTCGCTTCAGGGAATTGAGCAAATCCAGTTGGACGGGCTTCATGATTTTTCATTAACAGCTCATTATTTTGTTCAGCCACAAGAAGACAAGAAATCAATTCGGCATATTTTTTAAAACCTTTTTCACGATATTGTTGTTGTAATAAAACATTAGAAGCATGAAATGTTGAAAAAGGTTTTTTCTAATTGTAATATCCGAGATTATTTTAATTATTATTATTTTATTTTTCTTTTTTGAAAGAAAAATTAGATTAAAGATTGGAATAAAATGAAGAAGAAGGAAACAAGAAATTATTTTTCTTTAGGAAGAATGGGACCTAAATGAAAAGGAGATTAAAAAGTGGGGGGAAAAGGATTAAACTACAAGATAAATCTTTTCAGCCATATATATTTTTGTTTTTTTTTGGGGACTAACCGTGGCTTCCCCTCAATTTAAAACAAAAAAAAGGAATTAGAAAGGGAGAGAGAGACAGGACCCGAGAGCAGCACGAGAGGGAGAGAAGGAAGGAGGCAGAGGAAGACTGGTCGTATTCTCGCCAGAGAAGCTGTTCCGACGCCGGAGAAAGTTGCCGGGACACTTCTACGGCATCTCTCAACCCTTTTATCCGATTGAATCGAGGTAAATCGACTCAAACCTTCAAAACCCCAATTTCCTCCAACTTTAGGGATTTTTAGAAAATCTTCATTCATCTCCATTTGGAATATTCCGGGGATAAATTCGAACTTGGGAAGTGTTGTTGAATGCTTAAGGAGGTTGAGAATCAAGGCCAAATCGTAGAATTTGGCCGGCTTTGGAAATAATGGGAATTGGGTTAGGAATTCTTCTCAATTTCAAAATTTATTGGTTTGATGCATGATTGAGTTTGGATTAGAGTAGGATAGATGTTAAAATTATTGGAAATATACAAGGGAATAAAGCCCGAGTAGTTACCGTCGCAGCCGGAGCCGAATCCGACGAAAATGGGAAATATACCAAGCCACAGCACAGCCAAAAGCTGTGGGCTGGACACCTCGGCGTAGCCCGTGGTGGACACCTAAGATCAATTAAATTGGTTCTAAAGCTCTTCTTATACACCCTTTACAGTTCTAGATGCGCCCGATTATGTTTTTCATAATTAAGGAGGTCGTGGTTGAATTCTTACTCGGCAAATAAGGGAAATCGTTGAAAGAGTAAGCCAATAACTCTTTTGAGCCATAAATTTCTTCCTTTGTTAGTTAAAATTACTTGTGAACACATGAAGTGGAATTAAGTTAAGTTAGTATCTCCAATCCAAAGCTTTTAGAAATTCTAAATGATACGAATATGTGAAAGTCGAGTACGAATACATTATAGATTTTTTAAAAGAGCAAGTAGACGACATAAAAAGCCAAGCATCCAATTCTTGGCAATGTCTAGAGGGTACATGAGCATTAGCATGACATGTGCATGATAATTGCTTAGTTACAAGTTGCTAACTGCTTAAACACATGTATATAGGGCACCACATGGAAGTTGGAGCTTCAGGTACTCCGAGGACTGAACAGGAGGGCCAACGAGGTAAGGGTCTCTCCCATCCCTGCCCTACAGGGTTGGATGACTACGTGGATAAGTGGTTTGCTCTATTATATGTATCTGTTATACGATATGTGGATTATTCGATGAAATTGCGTTATACGTGTATAGTCGATAAGTAGAAATTAAATATGTAAATTGTGTATGTGTTTTATCTAATTAGGCTTAAGGTGTACATGTGATAGCATGGTTCACCGAGACTTATATGTTACCGTGGGTAGGATTGAGTCGAAACTTTGCAGGTGAGAACTCATAAATGATAGAAACCAACTGAGTTGATTATAACTATAGAGATTCTGATCGTATAATATTCTAAGGAAAGTGGACTTAGTCTCTAAGGTCTGAAATGAGGGTGTTGCATAACCAGTTGGGAGGAACTAGGTTCAACGGGGGGAAATGAGTATAATAGTCAATCAGATGTTCATGGTGTATTATCTAAGATTAAGTACTTAGATTGTGTTGGTCTAGGATAGTCCGGGTAGATCGAGTCGGTCATCCTGGTTCGGCCAACCAGAAATATAGTACCAATGAGTAAGCCACTTAGTGGCCATTGCCTTGGATGAACCGAGGTCAGATAAGTCGCCGGCTATTGCTCTAAGTGAGACTTGGAGTCAGAAGGTCCTAGTGTGATCAACTAGGTTCAGATACGAGATTGCCTTCGGGCCAGTATTTCTCTTAGCGAAAAGCTGGAGACAGAAATTAAATGTATAAAAACACATGTATATGAACTCGTATGATATGTTGCTTATGGAAATATAAGATAGATTTGTGGATGATATACGTACGGAGTGAAAAGCATGTTAGGAGCATGAATTAGGATTATTGCTGTGAACATGATGTATTGGTTGAATGATCACATTAAATGTTGCAATGTAATCCGTTTCATGCGCATGTGATTGTGATTTGCTCCCTTCCCCCAACTGTAGTGGTACCCGCTGCTACGCTAGGGATGGGGGAGCTCCTCACTGAGTCCGTTTGACTCATCCCCTACTTAAATGTTTCAGATATAGGTGGCTCAGGCATCGGGAACGCGTCCACTTCTTCTCAAGTAGGCGGACAAATCTGTAGACCACACGCTTTGTCCGCGTGGGTAGTTCATTTTGATTATGTTGTTAAGTCTTGATGTATATATAAATCCTTTTGGACGTAGCTTTTGTACATATACAACTGCTGTATATATATGTCATACTCTAGCATTGTCGGCTTCGTACAGGTTAAAGATAGGTCAGAGTTTTTGGGAATTAGGCTATGATATTGTATATATTATATATATGACTTCCGCTTGTGACTAGGATAGATCGCACGCATTGAGGCGTGTGATCAATATGTAAACTATATGTATGTGTGGTTGAATATATGTATGTATGGACTGAAGCAGTGCTGAGCGAACCGTGGATTGCAGGTTACTTAGGTCACCAGAAATGGATGGCCACATATGTATTATATATTGATTTTATTAGAAAAGTGTAGATATGAACATGTATAAATGTTAATCAGGGATTAGAGGCTTACGGGACAGGGGAAATCCTACCTCCCGTGCTGGTCACGGACTCCCAAATTGGGGTCGTGACACTAATAAGTCCTCATCAATGATTTTTCTCCACACAATTTTAATTGAGAACTTATTTTGAAAACTGTTGAATTATATTCACTAACTGTCTTAAAATCTTGGAGGTGTAAATGCATTCAATCATAAGGAGCTTTGGGGAGTATTACCGTTTTCTGACGGTCATACCTTTCTTTAAAAAATTTTCACAATTCAAGTGGATCCTTAACAGTCAAATATTATGCTTTTAGCCCTTCATGCAGATGATGACGCAAAATTATCATTGTTTTTGCCTTATCTTGGTTAGATGCCTCATTTCCAATTTTTATTGTTTCACCTACACCCTTAGCGTCTAAGTGAATTTCAGCATCTAGTACCCATGACAAATAATTCTTGCCAGATATGTCAAGGGCTACAAACTCGAGTTTGGTAATATTTTGACATGATACAAGCTAATAAAAAACAATAATAATAATTAGAGATATGACGTTACAATCTTAAAATACAAAAAAAGATAAAATTAAGTGAAACAATAAACTATTAGGTCTACATAATATATAATTCATAAAACATATTAACAAGTAAACGAACAATTTAAATAATATGAAATTAAGATAGTTAACGATAATAATCAAAATAAGAACTCATAACAAATTAACAAAACTAATACAATATATATTAATAAGTTAGTATAAATCAAATAAATTATTAATTAATTAGCAACAAGAAAAATATTACGATAAATTGATAACATAGTATAAAATAAAATATAACAATAAACTAAAGCAAAGAATAATAAAAGAACTATGATCAAAGAAACAATAAATAAATTAAAGCATAAAAATATATGAAATAAACTATGATCAAAGAATTATGTCCACTGTATAAATAAAATAACTAGATATATAAACCAAGAAGAAAAATTTTCATAGCCATACAAACAAGAAATCATAAATTGAAACATGAATTTGTATAACTATCAAATAGATTGTTAGAAAAACTACCTTCGAGCTCTCGTGCTGATAATGTATTATAAAACTGTATGACAAGAGTAAAGGAGAAAAGAAGAAGACAAGAGAAGAAGAAGTATAGTACTCAATGATCAATTTTTAGGTGTGTCCAACCATTGCATACACACCCTCTTTTTATAGGGCTACAAAAGTAACCTTCAATTCATAAGTTACAAAATTAAGGAAGGCATATAATACATAATCAATGTTGGCATAAATCCTAATGAATTTGGGGTTATAGATGTTGGGCCCCGTACAAAAATATAAGGAAAAGAGAAAGAAGAACACACAAAAATTTTAACGTGGTTCGGTGCCTCAAGACCTACTACCACGACCCCCACTAAGGCAAACTTTACTACTTGTAATTTTTGAACGGAAAAATTACAAACCCTCCTCAATACATGAAAAAACCCAAAACCCAGTACACCCAATGGTTATAGGCTAGTATTCTTATGTGTGTTGGAACCTATATAACTCAAACCTATTTATATAAGCTCCTCACCCACTCACTCACTAAATCTAACCAATGTGGGACTTTGAATTACACACACAACAAATCCTCCCTTAATCCAAAGTCCTACATTATTTCTCTCTATAAAAAAAACTAAATTCTCCTATTAATTTTCTGACTTCTGCTTCTGCAACGATCCTCCCTGAAGTCTGGGCATCTCATCTGTATGTGACCCAACTGTCCACAGTAATGGCACTCAACAGTGCTCATGTCTCTTAATCGAGAATTTCTTCCAAGTTGATCACCCTTCTTCTTCCTGTCACTATCCACTGCTAGTATATGACTGTCCCTGAAAGACTCTTCACCACCCATCATCCTCTGACTCTCCTTCAAGGTACTCATCACTTCATCTAGATTCAGTGTGCTCTTTCCTGCTAGCATTGACTGGACTAGAGGCTTGAAGGATTTTGGTAGTGAAGCCAAGAGAAGCAGCACTTGCTCTTCATCCTTAATAGTCTCCCCTGCATTCAACAGTCTAGATACCATCTCATTAAATTTGTTAATGTGATCAGTCACATTACCTCCCTCTTCCATCTTCAATGAGTACAAATCCATCTTCATCATTAATCGATTGGTCAATGTCTTCGACGCAAACTTGCTCTCAAATGTGTCCCACAACTTCTTCGGTGATGTCTCCTTCATCACAGTCACTTTTATCTGTGGGGCTAGTGCCAACCGAATTGTACTAACAACCTTTTTCTGAATTGTACTCCAATCTGACTCTTTCATTTCACTTGGTTTCTCATCCTGCAATGCTAAGTCAAGACCCTACTGGACCAAATAATCTTGAATTGTGCATTGCCACAGTGAAAAATCCGTTCTCCCATCAAACAACGGAACTTCAAATTTCAGGGTGTTCATTGTATTTAACTCAACTCTTGGCTAAATATTTCCCCACTCACACAGCCAACCAGCCAGCACCACAAACAACCCAAATTCAAAAAAATCTAACTTGAAAAAAATGAGAAAATAAGCCAGAACCAACCTCTCTCCAAATTGCTGACTGGATGATGACGACTCCTTCCTCTTGCTCTTTCTCCCTTCTTCCTCCCTAAGCCGGAACCAAAGCTCTGATACCACTTGTTGGGCCCCGCACAAAAATATAAGGAAAAGAGAAAGAAGAACACACAAAAATTTTAACGTGGTTCGGTGCCTCAAGACCTACTACCACGACCCCCACTGGGGCAAACTTTACTACTTGTAATTTTTGAACGGAAAAATTACAAACCCTCCTCAATACATAAAAAAACCCAAAACCCAATACACCCAATGGTTATAGGCTAGTATTCTTATGTGTGTTGGAACCTATATAACTCACACCTATTTATATAAGCTCCTCACCCACTCACTCACTAAATCTAACCAATGTGGGACTTTGAATTACACACACAACAATAGACTCATTGATTTTTGGAGGTTTTGGAAGTGCTAAAGACATCCACAAAAGCACAATACACTTACAACAAATTGTACTTTCAACTCCTAAAAAAACTAAATGTACTTGCATGTTATGGTAAAGACATTTTAAGATTAGTTTGATAGATGAGTACTTTACCTCTTTTGCTCAATATGTATTTAGAGCTGATAATTTATAATGAAAGTACCATTCTATTGTTTCAAAAATATTAAATTTACACTTTCCTTTAATTTATTTTAGAACTTACATTCACTCTCAAAGAGATGACAAAGTAACAATTTCACATAGATTGACCAAAATGTCCTCATATTTTTTATTTATATAATTAAATATGTATTTAAAAAATGTAAATAATTAATTTTGAATTCAAAGTAATTATTTTTAACTTAAAAATAAAATAATAATAATAATGAAATAATACTCTTTCGAGTCCTATTTTCAAGTACATTATATTTTTTAAAAAATTAATATTACCATTAATGATATTTTGGTTAAAATGACTAAAATTGTAAGTTTTTTATTTTGATTTCTCAAGGTTAAGAACTTTAGGTTTTCAAAAGAGTAAATTAATTATTTAGTATTTCTTGAAAGATGTATGTTTTCTCAATTTAGTTCTTAAAATATAAATGTTTCAATTTGGGCCCTAGAAGATTAATTCTCAATAAATTTAGTCCTTTAATTAATAGGATAAATAGAAAGTTAAATGACAATATTATTGAAATATAGTTTTAAAATTTAAATATACCATAACTTTGCTTCATTATTTTAAAAATTTTATTCAAAAGGTTGTTCACAATTATGAAATTTTTACTTATTAAAATTTTAACTTTTATTGAAAACTACATAATTCAAATTAAAATTTTAATGATTTTAGATATTTAGATCATATTGTAGTTGTTAAGTTATATTCTTTTTTAAATTAATCTTATGAAGATATCCAATTTCATATATAACATGTATACAATTAAATTGGTAAATTAATAGGCTTCCTTAAATAGATATATTATTTTTCAAATAGATAATTTATTAAACAATTTATATGTTTCAAAATTAGATATTTTAGTTTATTTTTAACTTTTCCTAAAATTTCACATGATAAAAAATACGAAAAAAGTGTTATCTCTCATATTTTCAACAATAGACGTAAACAATATAGTCTTTAAAATATCCATCCCTTTTATTTCCCATTTTTAATTAAAATACTTTATAATTTGATTTTTAAATATTTGTATCTAAACAATTGCATAATTTATTGTAATAAAATAAATTATAATTAATTTAAAATTTGTAGTTTTAATAAATTATTAAAACTATTTTATTTTAAAGCAAAAATTAGAAGCTAATAAATTTTTAATTGGGATTAGATAAAATTTTAATATTAAATTGGTTTGAATTGGGATTAGAAGTTGTAACTACGGAATATTCCACCTTGGGACACGTGGCATCGACCTTTTAGAAACCCGGCCCCAGCACTCGCTAGAGACACGTGGCACCGCTCATCTACCAGTTACGTGGCCCTTACCCACGTAACCTCACGTAGCATCCCCTCAACCAGATGTGGGCACTCCACAAACCTCGTGGGACGACCCACGTCCCACGAGGTCGTGGGTCGAGCATGACCTCCCCACAATCAGTATAAATAGACCCTCACTCGGGGCACTAAAGATTGCAACAACAAGAGCACAATACGCAACTTGAAGGATTACAGCTCCTAATCTACGATATCTCACATACACCCTCGGTAACCTGAGCACCCTCGGATACCTCACGTAATCACTCCGTATTCCACAAGCTCCGCCGTAAGCACCGTCTAGGTCAGCCTTCGGCAAGCTCACCTCCATCTCGGAATATGCCATTCACGGGGCTTCCAGCAGCCCCCAGAGACCAGAGCTCTCTCCCTCTAAGGCAACCTCCTAAGAGCGGCTCGCCCGCCCGGAGTACCTTAGGCACGTCTTAGCCGCACACGGCCCAATACTGGTAACCACCTTGCCTAACGTCTCCTATAGACATCAGCATGACGAACTACGTGGACTTTGATCCCTCCCGAAGGGTACATAGGCACTTAGGTGCATCACCTAAGGACAAGTCCCCCAAGGTTAAGACCCCTTGCGGTCCTAATTGCAAATTACAATTATCTGAGCCAAAAACGACAGTTACAGTGGCGCCCACCGCAGTCTTATTCAGACCACAATGCCTTGCGCACTTTGCCACTAAACGTCATTTCTTTTTCGGGGAGTAGGAGTATATACCTAACACTCAGAAACCTGTATTTGTTTTCGTCTTGATCTTGAATACAGGATACACATGATATAATACATCATGACCGACTTGAACTTCCCAGCGACCACGACCGACGCTAGCGCTCTAAGGCGCAGCACGAGGAATCGACAGGGAACAACCAAAGCGGTCACAACCGAGGCAGGCGGATCAAGCGCAACCCAACCTCAAAGCTCCTCAATGACGCAAATAGCCGTCGCGGAAACCGTGGTCCAGAACCTGGCACCTAGAGAGGAAACTTGTCCTGAACACCCGTATGGCATGCCGCACGTTCCTTGCCTCACAACCGGCGGTCAGGAGATGACAGAGCTAGCAAGAAACCCACGGGACGCTGAGATCGCCTGCCTCGAGGCAGAGGTAGCGGCTCTACGTCAACAGCGATGGGAAGAGGACAGAAATCTCGCCACAGCAAACGCGAGCACCCAATTACCACAAATGCCACACGGTGCGATGGCAGGGACCTCCGGCGATCCTGCCAACCTGCCCGCAATTCAGTTCGCGACTTTACCAATGGAGTTCGCACAATTATCACTGACAGCACCAGCACCTCCAACAATAATCCCGTCGGGACCGACCATGGTTGCCGGACATAGCGGCATGGCCCGTCATGAATTATCCGCAACCACCAGTCCCAAACTATCCCCCGGGATCCTACCTCCACATGCCATGGGCAGCAGCCTACAACCCGTACGCCGCCTACGGTGCAAATGCTTACCAGTGGCCCACATTCGACTTCCAGGGAAAGGGGAGACATCCCTTCACCCAACAAATCATGAATGAGCACGTGCCCATGGGCTTCAAAATGCCCTTCCACATAGAACCTTACGGTGGAGAAAACGACCCATGAGATCACTTGAACACCTTCAACTCGGCCATGTCGATATTGGGCATGACGGACGGCCAACAATGCCGAGTCTTCTCGTTGACCCTAAAAGAAGCCGTCCTAAGATGGTTCTCGCTGCTGCCCACCAATTCGATCCACAGCTTCGAACAACTGGCGCAAAAATTCCTCACACAGTTTGCTAGCAGCAAAGAGTATCAAAAAAAATAAAGACTCCTTCATTGGTTTCCACCAAGAGGAAGGAGAAACCCTGCAAGCCTTCCTGGCCCACTTCACCAAACTTTCGCTCCAAGTCCGAGGCCTCCAGGACGTCGTCGCCATCTTTGTCATAAAGCAAGGCCTTCGATGTTTGCAATTCTACGGGGAACTCAACAGATGCCCCGTCTCCACCTTACAGGAGCTTATGGACCGTGCAGAATGGTTCATTCAAGAGGAGAAAGCTCAGATCGCCAAGGACAAGATGAGAAAGTTCCTGATAAGCAGGGCCGACATGGAACGAGCGGAAAAGAAAAAGGAAAAGACGGGGACAGAGAACCAAGCCCCCAAGGAGAAAAGCATCAGGAAGAGGTCACCACCTCGACCACGGACGCCTCCCAGGGGACGGTTCACGAGCTACACTCCCCTCAACAAATCCCATGTTGGGGTGTTAGAAGAAATTTATCACTCGGACATGCTCAGCTTCCCCTCTCAAGTCAAAAGATGGAAAACGGGAAAGGCGGTAGACAAGTCCAAGTATTGCCAGTTCCATAAGGATTACGGGCACGAAACCAACGATTGCATCCACCTAAAGGATCAGATTGAAGACCTAATCCGGAAAGGACAACTCGACAGATTCATCAAGGAAGAAAGCAGAGCTAATACCGAACACCCCCAAAAGGCCAACGATCAAGCGCTTACCCGCGAGTTTATCAACGTCATAGCAGGCGGACTATAGAGGGGAACGTCCTCACTGCCGCAAAATAAGAAGAGGATGGAGCACTCCATACTCGACCTCGATTACGCCCCAGAGCACCAGAAGAGGAGCAAACTCAAAGGAGATCCCATCACCGTCGACCTCACCAACCTAGAGGGACCGGTCCATGACGACCCCATGGTGGTGACCGCTATAATCGCCAACTACGAAGTCAACAGAGTCTTGATCGACCAAGGATCTTCAGCAGACGTTCTCTACTTTGACACCTTCAAAAAACTCGGGTTCAATGAAGCCAGCCTAAGGCCATTCCCCGACACACTCATAGGGTTCTCATAAGCCCAGGTTCCGGCAGAAGGAATCATCACTGCCCGAACAACCTTGGGCACCTTACCAAAGGTTGCAAGCCTTGATGTAGACTTCATCATTGTCTCAGTGCCATTCAATGCGATCTTAGGGCGACCGTCCCTAAACAAACTCAGAGTTGTAGTGTCTACCGCACAGCTCACAATGAAGTTCCCAACACCCCACAGGATTGGGAAAATCATGGCGGACCAGAAACTGGCTCGAGCATGCTACGCAGCGAGCCTAACCAAGACCGTCATGGTCGCCCGCCTTGGTCCCAAAGAAACACGCGAGGAACCCCCCGAGGCTAAAGAGTCAGGAGAAAAGAAGCTAGAGTCTGCCTGCCCGGACCTAACCTTCGCTTAGACTCTGAACGCACTTTGCATTCTCACACCGTCTTTTCGCACATGTCTCTACTTCGAATTTAGGATTTTCAGCCTGACTAAGGCCCGCCTGACCTAGGCAATACGAATGTAAACATTGTGCTTACCTTCAGCCTAACTAAGGCTAGCCCGACTGAGGCTGCATGAAGGTAATCATTTTGTCTATTATTAAAAGTACTTCTTTCCAGCTAGAGACAAGACTTCAAGTTTGCAAAGTACTCGCGTAAAGTCCTGCCACATGACAGTGGGCTCGACCGCCCCAAGAAATGCTAAGCGCCCCCAGGGCCAAGCTAACATTTCCCCCAGTAGTGCGGTAAAAACCCCTTGGGTGCGAAAAATACGAAACGAACGTTCAACAAACCATGCTAGCAAACCGCATACAAACCGTCCTGATAACACGGTACTCATGCAAAAACCTTTTTACCCAGACGTAAAGAGACGACTACGAAAAGAGAAACTGCCACCATACACAACTTTTTGCCCAGAAGTAAAAAGGGATGCAGGAAAAACTCTTTGCAAAAAATTATTCTCATTAGATGCCAAAAATGAGAGGGCGTCCGCCCATTACAAAGGGTAAATACCCTAAAAATTACATAAACCTATTCTTGGGCATCCCCAAGATCTACAAAGGTCTCGGCCCTAGCAGGCTCCGCATGACCAGCACCTTCTGACGACCCCCGTCTGATCGCTTCAGCCAGCTGCTGAGAAGTAGGTTCAATCCCTGGAGCTCGTCTGCCAATTCAAGACAACACCTGGTGATCCACCAAGCGATCTGTCAGCTGATGAAGATAAGCGAGATTCAACGGAGGGTCTGTTTCCATCCGACCGCGAAGCTCACCTTCAAAAAACTCCAAGGAAGGATGCAAGGAAGCCACCCACTCCGCCGGAAATCTCTCCCCATGAAGACGCTCAAGTTGTTCGACCGCTAGGAGCATGCCATACATCCTCTGCGCAGACAACTCTCCCTGGAGATCAGCAACGTCGGCAACCTTGTCCTCGGCCGCTAGCCGACCAGAAAGGTTCTCAGTAGCACGAACCTCCGCACCCCGCAAAGCTTCGCGGAGTGAATGCAGCTCCTGCTGACGCCTCTCAGTGTCATCTCGACGGGCGGCCAGCTCCTAGCGAGCCCTCTCCAACTCCGAGCGAAGGAAAGCAACCTCGGTAGGGTGTCTAGCTTCAGCCCTAAGACGGGCAACCTCTTGAGTCAAGGACTTAACCTCGCATCCTTGATCCTCGCATTCCTGCTTCTTGGCGGACAGCTGTCCCCTCACATCCGCCAATCTCTTTTGGGAGACCTCCAGAGCCTGGCCCTTGGAGGATGCAACATCGGAAAATTGATCCCGGTCATGACGGATCTCCCCTTACAAAAAGCAAAGTCAGGAACACGAGTCAAAGCAAAATAAGGAGAACACCTGGATAAGACGGGTTACCATAAGCTTCTCCCACTCAAAACCGGCTTGGTGGAAGGCAGCCAACGCCTCGGCCACCTGACTGAAGCCTCGGACAGCAAGATTCAAGGGAGAAGTGTCCAGTCCCCTGGCTTCCCTCTCCCGCATCTCCACGGGGAAGCGCCTGCCCAACGCCAGCAGCTCAAAAGACAATCCCCCCTCCGGTGGCCCAAGGGGTTTAGAAGGGTCGACGCTCGACCCCGGAACAAGTTCTCTCGTGGCAGCCGCTTGACTCACCACTACATTCCCTCTGTCTAAGAGGGCTCCGGCCTCAACGACCGCATCACCAGACTCCGTGACTTCCTCAGCCGCAGGTTTGCCCACCATACCCTGAGGCATGGGAGAATCTCCGACAGATTCCTCAACGACCACCCTGGCCCTCTTAGCAACAGGCTGATCGGCATCCTTAACGGAGCCAGGGACGTGAAGACGAGTTGATAGAATCACCCTCATGGGTGACTGATGAACAGGAGTGGAAGTGGGAATAGAGGTAGGAACAGAGGCGGGAACAGAGGCAGGAACAGTATCTCCCACCGAAGCCTCCGCTGGTACATCTCCCCGGTCAGTGCTCTACCGTGTCGCTTGCGAAGACAACCGCAGCTCCACTCCAGAAGGCTACTTCTTGGGAGCCCCATCACTGTCTTTGAACAGCTCCACCGCAGAGGCTCCTCTCCTTTCTCCCTCCCGGGGTCCACTCGCGCCGGGTCTCCCATCTTTCTTCCTCTTCTCCCTCGGAAGAACCTCTTGACAACGCTCCCTCTCAGAAGGCGGAGGCATAGGCAACCGTCCTTCCCTCTCGCCACCAGCAGGTACCATAGCAGGGACATCGGCGGCTACCTTTGGAGAAAGGCCCTGTTGACCATTCTTTTTCCCCCTACTCCGACCAACATCGCGAGTACGGCTCAAAGGAGGAGGAGGAGGAGAAGATGAAGGAAGATCCTCCAAATCAGTGAAGTCAAAGGGGTAGAAGCTATAATCGTCGTCGCCACCAACCATTGCAAAAGCTTGACAGAAGCAAGAATCAGAAAGAACGAAGCAAATGCAGGGGAAACAAAGGCAACGGAGAAAGGTGAATGAATGCAAATGTAAAGTCACAAACTTTCAAACGCTGGACATTTATAGGGTACCCAGTGGCGTGACGATTCAAAAACATCGACTCCCTCGTATCCCGCAATGGATAAAACCCATTATCCTCTACAATCAAGCCCAGCTACAACCGCTAACTTCAACTGCACACGTGGAAAGAAGGGACGGATGAGATGCATAGCCGAGGCAGCAGAGACGCAAGAACTGAAGGACCCTTAGAAATCCAAGAGTCACCAGGAGACACACCTGAGGACCTTTTCGGAAAACTCTCTGTCCAAGCTAATGATGGCTGCCCTCGGAAACGAACCTACATTTAATGAAGGAGAAACGGCAGCAAAATAGTTAAATGCCAGTGGCACCCGTTCAAGCTCTAACGCATAGCACCTACAACAAGCCCGCTCCTCCAACAAACAACCCTCAGTAAGAAATCCACCGTCAGCCACTGACCACGGATGAACATAGCCAGTGGAGAGCCTCTCAAAATGACCAAATGGCCCCAGACCTTTGGATTTCTCCCACTAGCCCACGAAGGGCATTTCGAGAAATGCCCCTCTGAGCAATGATGACTCCACCTTGGTAAGTCGCATACTTCCTGCAGAGACGGCTCGAAAACGTGCTAAGGAAGTCAAGCGTCCAGCCATCTGAGGCGAGACACGTGTCCTCTCCAAAGTATCTCCTTTCCCACGGAACGATACGAGGGAACCCACTCCGTGGGTCGGACGACCGGCTCCAAAAACCATGACTCTAAGCGGACGAGCTCTCCCACGAGTAAAGGCAGCAAAAAATTCCTAAGTATCTTACAGACAAGGGAACTTAAGTCCACGGGCGCCCGACACCCGTAGACTTGGGAGACTTATGTAACTACGGAATATTCCACCTTCGGACACGTCGCATCGACCTTCTGGAAACCCGGCCCCAGAACTCGCTAGAGACACGTGGCACCGCTCATCTACTAGTTACGTGGCCCTTACCCACGTAACCTCACGGAGCATCCCCTCAACCAGACGTGGGAACTCCACAAACCCCACGTCCCACGAGGTTGTGGGTCGAGCATGACCTCCCCACAATCAGTATAAATAGACCCTCACCCAGGGGACTAAAGACTGCGACAACAAGAGCACAATACGCAACCTGAAGGATTACAGCTCCTAATCTATGATATCTCACATACACCCTCGGTATCCTGAGCACCCTCGGATACCTCAGGTAATCACTCTGTATACCACGAGTTCCGCCGGAAGCACCGTCTAGGTCAGCCTCCGACAAGCTCACCTCCATCTCGGAATACGCCATTCACGGGGCTTCCAGCAGCCCTCAGAGATCACAGCTCTCTCCCTGTAAGACAACCTCCTAAGAGCGGCTCGCCCATCCAGAGTACCTTAGGCACGTCTTAGCCGCACACTGCCCAATACAGGTAACCACCTTGCCTAACGGCTCATATAGACGTCAGCATGATGAACTACGAGGACTTTGATCCCTCCCGAAGGGTACGTAGGCACCTAGGTGCATCACCTAAGGACAAGTCCCCCAAGGTTAAGACCCCTTGCGGTCCTAATTGCAAATTCCAATTGTTTGAGCCAAAAACGACAGTTACATAAGTTAATATTTTTTATTTAGAAATCGAAAATGATATTAGATTATGCTATATTAGATTAAATTATTTTTTCAAAATATTTAATTTTTAAATATAATAAATATAAATTAAGTTGCCACTTATTGTATAGATATATTTTAATATTTAAATTTTTAGTTATTAATAAAAAAATAGACTACCAGAAAATCAAAATTTAGAACTATGCCAAACATAAAATATAATGATTCTATATTTTAAAAAAGTTCAATATACTAAGAATATATATATATATATATATATATATATATATATATATATATATATATATATAATTCTCAAAAAAAAAAGATTCTTTATATATAATAATTAATATTATAATTTTTTAAATATGCAACCCTCTTCAATTAAAAAAAAAATTAATGCTTTATAATTTTTTTTTTGAGAAAATGCTTTATAATTTAGTTTTAAAATATTTGTATCTAAAAAAATATTAAATTTTTTTATCTAGTTCGGAACATGTGTCCTACACAGGATAATATATTCTTTTATGTATTAAGATATTAATAATAAAAATTTGATGAATATAGCTAATATTATAAAATATATTTAATAATACATTTGACATGATAGAGATATATAGAAATATCAATAAAAGTTAACAAATCATATAAGTAAATACAAACAAAAAAACACAAGACCTCGAATGAAAATATTCAAAACAATTATTAAAAAAATACAATTAAAAAGTTTTAAATATAAAAATATAATAAATTTTAGTCATATATTTTAAATTATATATTAAAAAGAAAAGTACATAATAATATGCACTTAAATTGTATATTATTAAGTACCAAAAAAATTATATATTACTAAAAAATATATACATTTTTTTGGTACATCGAAAATAAGAAAAAGATACATTAATTTAAATAATTATATAATTTAAAATATTAAATATGTTACAAATACAAATTTAATTTATAAAAAATTGCATATTTTTACAAAAAAATTTAATATAATGCATTTTCTAAAGGTATATATTATAAACAATTGCATATTTTTAAAGAGTAAACTACACTTCCATCTCTTAAAAATAATTAAATTTATACTTTCCTCTAATTTATTTTAAAACTTATATTTTTCTCTCTAAGAGACAAAAAACAATTTTCATCTATGTTGATAAAAAATATCTTCATATTTATTATTTATATAATTAAGTATGTATTTCATCAATGTAAATATTTTTTAGAATTTAAAATAAAATAAACTAAAATAATTATTTTTAAGTGTTTGGATTAGAGATGTCACTATGGGCCATCAGTAAGATGGGATAGGAGGGTGGGCCTAAAATACTGGCCCAGCCCAATCCTTGATAGGTCAAGGACCGGCCCATGAGTCTTTTATTTTTTTTCAACTTTTAAAATTAAATTTAAAAAAAAATATATTTTATTTGACCATATATCAATATATTGAAAATAAATATCATAAATTAGCTTACAATAATAAGATTTAAAAAAGTTATTTGGGGTAGTTTATCTTATTAGTCAACATATTATGATTTATGAATGAATATTGCAAATTGGCCTATAAAAATGTAATTTGGTTTACATATTAGCATCTTATGGATGAATATAACATATCAATATTGGCCAAAATAACACATCAATATTGGCCAAAATAACATATCAATATAGGATATAATATTTTATATAGCATAAAATACTTGTAAATATTAAAAAAATAGGACAAAAAAAAAGCCCATGTGGGCTGGCTCGGTCCATCTCTTGCAAGACTACCATGAGCTATGGGCCATAATGAGCTAGGGCTAAAATGGATCAAATTTTCCTTGGCTTAGTCCTTGCTATTCCAAGGGCCGGCCCTATGGGCCAAGCCTATTTTGGCATCCTTAGTTTGGATAGGCTTATTGAAAAAAGAGAAAGCATTAAAAAAACACTAAATCATTTTTAAGCTTCAATTTTTAGCTTCTCCTAAAAGCCCACATGATAATAAATTTTATTATTATTTAAAAATTTTAATTATATTAATAATATAGTCTTTAAAATATCCATCCTTCCTATTTTGAAAAAACTTAATAATTCATAATTTGGTTTTGAAATATTTTTATCTAAAAATTACCAAAATTTATTGTAATGAATTAAATTAAATTAAAAATTATAGTTTTAGTAAAATATAAAAATATTTTTCTGAAATTAAAATTAGAAGTTAATTAATTTTTTTATTAGGATTATATAACAATTTAAGGTTCAATTGGTTTGAATTGTTTATATTTTTTTATAATTGTTGTAAAACTAAAGAAATGTTTATAATTTAATATTCATAGTGAATAATAATTTTATATTAAATAAAAAATAAAAAACTATAATAATTTATTTTATATTAGATTAAATTAGTTTTTTTACATGTTTTAGATTACGATAATAGAAATTAGGCCAGCACTTGTTATGTACAAGTAATTTTGTAATTTTTAATTTTTAATTAAGAATAAGAAAATTATCTACTACACATCAAATTATGAAAATTTGCCAAATTAGAACTACTAAGATTTGAATTTATAATTTAAATAGGGATTAGATATTCAAAGTAATTTATTGAACAAAATTGTTAAATTTAATTTTTTTGAAATTAAAATTTGAATGTAATAGTTGTTGTAACTATCGTTTTTGGTTCAGACAATTTTACTTTGGAAATAAGGACCGCAAGTGGTCGTTGCCTTGGGGGACTTGTCCTTAGGTGAGGACCTAGGTGCCTACGTACCCTTGTGAAGGGATCAAAGTCCACATAGTTTGTCGTGGTGATGTCTATAGGAGCCGTTAGGCTAGGTGGTTACCAGTATCAAGCCGTGTGCGGCTAAGACGTGTAAGGTACTCAGGGTGGGCGAGCCACTCACAGGAGGCTGCCTTAAGTGGCGAGAGAGCAAGGGTCTCTTAGAGCTGTCGGGCGCTCTACTCGTGAGGGTCTCCGGGGCGGAGATTAGCCAGTTGATGGCCAGATGACGGCCGGAGCTTGGTAGAGCCGTGGGCTAAGCTCTTCGGTTGATAGATAGACGTATAGAGTAAAGAGGGCTAGGAATAGCTTCTGTATGCTCAGAGTGTGTGTTGCTTGCCTCTTGCTCTAATGTGTGTTGATTTTGTGATGTTCGGATCTCCCTAAGTCCCCCGGGTGAGGGCCTTTTTATATTGAGTTTAGGGAGGATGTGCTCGACCCACGTTCTCGTGGGATGTGGGTCATCCCACGATGCTTGGAGGGGCTTCCCACGTCTCTTGGATGGGAGCCCTCGAGGTGAGACGTGAGTACCCGCCACGTAAGGGGCAAAGGAGTGGTGCCACGTGTCATTGCGTAGACTACCGTGGAGCTTCTAGAAGCTTAGTGCCACGTGTCCCTAGGCGGAATATTTTGTAGTTACGTAAGTTGCCCAAGTCTACGAGTGTCGGGCACCCGTGGACTCAAGTTCTCTGTCAGTAAGCTACTTAGGAAAATTTTGCGTTAACATTTTGTCAAAACGAGCTTGTCCACAAGTGGGGTTGGCCCTCTTGGTTGGTCATTCGACTATGGGAGACTTTGCATTTTTCTGGATTTGCTTTGAGAGGAGACGTCGAAGGTGCCACAGGTCTTAATCTGGGTGGCTGACTGCTTGATTTACTTAACAAGTTTTTGAGCCGTCTCTGCAGAAAGTATGCGACTTTCCGAGGGGGAGTCATCATTGCGCAGAGGGGAATTTCCAAAAGTACCCTCCAGGAGGATGTGGAGGAAACTCAAAGGTCAGAGGCCTTTTGGTCATCTGGGACGCTTCTCCTTGAGCAGGCTCGTCCGCAGCCAGCGGTTGGCAAAAGACTTTGCGGAGAGTTACCTTTTGAAGGAGTGAGCTGTGATCAACGCCACGTGTCATGGCCTGCTTAATTTCTCTGGCTTTGAGCAATTTGCAGCCATTTTTCTTCATTTAATGCGGGTGCATTTCCAAGAGTTGCCATTATTAGCCCCAATTGAGGGTTTTTCGAAAAGGACATTTGGTGTCTTCGTGTGACCCTTGGGTTTCCTGGGGCTTTTCAGACTTTGTGCCTCCGGTTTTCCGGGTGATGGATTTGGATCGTCTCTTCTCTCCATGTGTTTGGCTAGAGCAGGTGGTTGTAGTCTAGGGTGGTCGTACTGAATAATTGTTTTGTCTGTTGCGGGATTCGAGGGGGCGAAGATTTTCGATTCGTCACGCCTTTGTGCTCCCTATAAATATCCAGCGTTTGAAAGTTTTTGCTATTTACCTTTTCTTCTCAGCAGCTCTGTCTCCTTGCTTCATTTTCTTTCTCTGGTCCTTGTACCCATTTCAGTTTGTATTAAGCTTTTCCCATGGCCGGTGATGACAGCTTTTTCCCTTTCGATTTCACCGACTTGGAGGATCTTCCTTCTTCTTCTCCTCCTCCTCCTCCCCCTCTTAGCCATACTTGTGACAGTAGTTAAAGTAGGGGAGAAGATGTCTGGGCAGAATCTTTCTCCTGGGGCAATTGTTGAAGCCTCCACCGTGACTCCTGGTGGAGGAGGGAGGGATGCGCGACTGCCTATCCCGTCATCTCTCGATAAAATCCGGCGGCAAGAGGATCCCAAGGGGAAAATGAGGAGGAAAGATGGGAGAGGAGATGGCGGCAGTTCTCGGGGCAGAGAGAGGAGGGAGACTGCTACGGCGGTGGACCCCAAGAACAAATAAGGAGGGTTCAAGAAACAACCTTTCGGTGCAGGCTCGCGGTTATCGTTCCAGGTTGCTCTGCGGAGGTATGACCCGGCAGATGCGCGGGAGGTGACTTCGGTGGAGGGTACTCCTCCTGTGCCTGTCCATCAATCACCCATGAAGGTGATTCTATTTACTCACTCTGCGGCACCAAGTTCTACTGGTGGAGCTGATGAACCTGTCAGTAAGAAATCTCGGCGGGAGGTCGAGGAACCTACTGGTAACTCTCTTGCGAGGGAACGGGCCACTGTAGACGAGATAATGGCTGAGGCGCCAACTGAAGGAGCCAAGGCTGGCAGGGTGGCCAGGGTCCTCTCTGGTGGAGGGAATGTAATGGTGAGTCAAACGGCCACCACGAAGGATATTGCTTTGGGGTCGGACGTCAGCCCTGTCGAGCTTATCAAGCCGCTGAAGGAAGAAACTCTTTTGAGCTTGTGGCACTGGGTAGACGCTTTCCCATGGATATAGGAGAGAGGGATGCTAGAGGATTGGACACCAGTCCCCTAAATATTGTTGTTCGTTCCTTTGGCAAGGTTGCTGAGGCATTGACTGACTTACAACAGGCTAGAACTATGTGGGAGAGACATGTGGTAAGCTTTTTCCTGTCCCGTTGCTTTCTTTCGTTCATTGTCGTGGGCTTTTTCCTTAGCTTGCTGGCATTCTTATCTTGTGCAGAATGACACCCGTCTCGACAGGGACCTGCTTCTTGAAATAGTGACCACTAGGAATGCAGTTCTGGAGGCCACTAAGAAAAACTTGGAGGACACGCGCGGGCGGTTGTCCGCAAAAGAGTTGGAGTATGATGACCAAGACCGTGAGGTGAGGTCCTTGACGCACGAGGTGCCCCGCCTTAGGGCCGAAAGTGCACAGCCTTCCGAGGTTAAGCTTCTGCGTTCGGAGTTGGAGAAGACTCGCAAGGAGCTTGCCGTCCGTCGGGAGGACGCTGAGAAGCGTCGCCTTGAGTTGCACTCCCTTCACGAGGCTTTGAAGGGTGTTGAAGCTCGTGCTAGTGATAACCTTGTGGGCTGGCTGGAGGCTGAGAGCAAGGTGGCTGATGTTGCTAATCTCCAGGGAGAGTTGCTGGCGCAAAGGATGTATGGCATGCTTCTGGCGGTCGAGCAACTCGAGCGCCTTCGTGGAGAAAGGTTTTCAGCTGAGTGGGTGGCTTCCCTGTATCCTTCTCTAGAACTTTTTTATGGTGAGCTCAAAGGTCGGATGGAGACTGATCCTCCATTGAACCTTGCTTATCTCTGCCAGTTGGTTGATCGTCCCGATGGACCATCAGGTGCTTTCCAACATTGGCGGGCGTACTCCCGGGATTGGAGCTACTTCTCAGCAGCTGGCTGAGGCGGTTCAACAGAATTCGTCAGGAGATTTGGCAACGTCGAGCCCGCAGGGGCCAAGGCCATCATAGATTGTGGGGATGCCCAAGAATAGGTTTATGTAGGGTTTTTAGGTTTTTCAGCTTGTTTTAGGCAGACGCCTTTCCCATTTTTAATGTTAATGAGAATTTATGTTGAGTTTCACTGTCTCTCTTTTTACTTCTGGGCAAAAAGGTTTCGTGTGAGCACAGTTTCTCTTTTTTGACTATTTACTTCTGGGTAAAAAGATTTTTTGCATGAGTACCGTGTGATCAGGACGGTCGCATATTGTTGCTAGCGTGTTTTGTGTTAGCGTGTCATTGGCGTAAGCTGCTGTGGAGCTTTTGGAAGCTTAATGCCACATGTCCCTAGGCGGAATATTCTGTAGTTACAATTCTTTTATACCAATTCAAGATTGCATTGTTGAATTATTATAAATTAAAATTTGTAGTTAAGAATTATTGGTTTTTATGTAACAAATAAAATGAGATATTTGGTTATGTTATATTAGCTAAATTTTTTTTTTGACAATTTTAAAATTTTAAATTGCGATGAAAAAAAATAGATTGCCTGAATAATTTTTAATTCTTTTATTACGGATAAAAAAAGGTCTAGATAATTGAAATTAATAATTTATGTTATCATATAAATATTTTTTTATTATATATATAACATGATTTTAAAATATTCGTCCCTCCTGCATTTCAAAAGTATTAGCAATTTATAATTTTTAAAATATATGTTTCTTAGCATATTCTACCATTTGTTGTAATCAATTGAATTATATTTAAGTAAAACAATTATTTAAAAAATGTAGTTTAAATAAATTTTAAGATTAACTTATAAAATTTAATATTTTTGAAACTGAAAATTCAGTGTTAATATTTTTTTTTTGAGAATCCAGGCGGTACTGGAGAAATTCATTGATAGAAATCATGTTTGAGTACATCAATCAAAGACCGAGGTAAAGAGTCCATCCACACAAGATTATGTGAAGAGCTCTTCCCCATACAAGCAAGATAATGAGAAACTTTGTTACCAAGTCTTGAAATCCAAGAAAAAGAAATAAAAGAAAAACATGCACAGAATAGTAAAATATTAGAACATAACGAGTTCAGCAAAGAAGCTTGATTCCCATTTGCATTTAAGCAAATGTTGAATTCCCAGTCCACGAGCCACCTCCACACCTTTATAAATTGCCAATGCCTCCAATCTGTGGATGTCCAACATGTTCTTGACTGGGACAGCATAAGCCGCAACAACCACCCCTTCACTGTCCCTGATCACTCCACCGATTGCACCTCCAACTCCCGCTCTAACTGCTGCATCGTAATTCAGTTTGAAACAATGTGATGCAGGCTTGACCCATTTAATTCTTCCCTCCCGCTTCTCGACATCAGTACCGAGATTGCCACACCTTGACATCTCCTCCCATGTTGCTGTTGACTTTAGCCAAACTCCTGACAAATTTGTTGCTTCATTCTTGAAGCGTCTTGAATTTCTCTCTTCCCATATCATACACGTTGACAATACTAGCATACCAAGTTGTTCTTCGGTCCAATTCTTTCCTTCCACCGTGACCCATTCCAGCATCGACCCATGGTACCTTTTGCTGCTATAGTTAAAGTGTGCTTCTTGCCATATACCTTGAACCGCAGGGCAATCGGCCAGAAGGTGAAAAGCTTATTCCTCCTCCTCATGGCAAAACGTGCATTCTTCCTCTACCTGTACCCCTCGACGCCTCAAAGCCGCAGCCGTGGGTAAGATATCCAGACATGCTCTCCAAAAGAAGTTCTTGAATCTTGGAAGAATTGGTAACTTCCACAACCTTTTCCAAAAAGCATTATCTGCATCAATATTTAACCAAGGTGTTAATGAGATATCCTGCCAAACTTTTTCCATCTCAGTTCTATTGCAAGATTTTACTGAGAATATGCCTTTTGAGTCTGGCATCCAAGCCCAGTAATCTGCCACTTCAGCTCTATTCCGTGGTACTTGTAGAATGTGTTCACTCATGTCCACCCCGAAAAGAAGCCGTATGAAATGTTCATCCCACTCCCCTGATTCTTCATTAATGAGCTCGCTTACTTTTGAAATTGGGAAAACATTCAACGTTTCTACACACGTTGTGAGTGGGAATATATTAGGTATCCACGGGTCACGTAGCACATGTGTGAAATCCCCACTTCCAATGCACTTTATAATATTTGGTTCAATCAACTCCATACCTGCTCTCAAGCTTCTCCAGGTAAAAGAGGGATTATTTCCCACCTTAGCATGAAAAAAGTCGGATTGAGGAAAGTACTTTGCTTTAAGAACTTGGTGTAGTAAGGATTGCTCATTATTTAACAGTCTCCAGCACTACTTAGCTAGTAAAGACTTATTAAATGTGTGCAGGTCCCTAAATCCCATACTACCAGCACTCTTCGGCATTGTAAGCTTCTCCCAATTTTAGACAATGTATTTTTGCTTGCTCCGCATTAGAGCCCCACCAAAACTTCGCCATTAACTGTGTCAACTCCCTACATAGATAGTGCGGGAGCAAAAAATAGCTCATGGAATATGTTGGTATAGATTGTGCCACGGCCTTAATTAGTACTTCCTTCCCCACTTTTGAGAGCAGTGTCTCCTTCCATCCCTGCAATTTCCTCCACACCCTTTCCTTAATGGATTTAAAGGAATCTCCTTTGTTTCTTCCAACAACCGTCGGTAGGCCGAGGTATTTTTCATTAAAAGCCACATTACCTATCCCCAATCTGTTTTGAATAATCTCTCTAGTCTCCTGGGAACAATTTCGGCTAAAGAACAATGCACTTTTATCAAAATTAATCTTTTGGCCCGAAGCATGTTCATATATTGCCAAAATATCTGTAAACACCTGAGACTCATTTTCATCAGCCCTCAAGAAAATTAAACTATCATCTGCAAAGAACAAGTGGGATATACTTAGGCCAGCGAAGGATGCTTTAACCCTGTGAATGAGATCATTCCGTTCATAGGTGTTAATAATAGAGCTCAGGCCTTCTACGCAGATTAGAAACAGATACGGCGAAAGGGGATCCCCTTGTCTAAGCCCTCTCTCAGGTGAGAAGCTGGTAGTATCACACCCATTAACTCTGATTTGGAATGACACTGATCTCACACAAGTCATGATCTTCTGGACCCACTCATTATTGAAACCCACTTTAATCATTGCATGTTCAAGAAAATTCCACTCCACCCTATCATATGCCTTACTCATGTCAAGCTTGGCGGCCATAAAACCCTTCTTCCCTGTTCTTTTGCTTTTAAGAGCATGAATGAGCTCGCACGCAAGCAATACATTATCCGTTATTTGTCAATTAGGCACAAAAGCACTTTGATTCAGGGATATAACATCAGGTAGTATAACCTTAAGTCTATTTGCCAGAGTTTTCGCAATGATTTTATATAGAACAGTACATAGACTAATTGGTCTAAATTGAGTAAGATCATTAGGAGATTTTACCTTAGGAATAAGCACAATCCTTGCTTACTTCACCTCCTCCATGAAGTGTCCGCCGTTAAGAAATTTCAACGTTGCCTCTGTTACCTCCTTACCAACCACGTCCCAGTATTTCTGGTAGAAAAGAGCCGGAAACCCATCTATCCTTGGGGCCTTCGTCGCTCCCATTTAAAACATTTCCTCCTTTACCTCTTCTTCAGTAAACGGCGTCGTTAGGGCATCATTCATCTCAGACGAAACTTTGTTAGGTATCATATCACCCACCCTCTCTACCTCCGTTGGTGATGATGACATATATAATTTCTGAAAGTAATTAAGTGCAACCCCCTGTAAATCTCTCTGTTCAAGCGCCCAACTTCCATCCTCCCTTTTCAGTTTATTGATTCTGTTTTTCCTCGATCTATGGGAAGCTGCCTCATGGAAAAAACGAGTATTTCTATCCCCTTCCCTTAGCCATTGCACTCTTGCTCTCTGGCTCCAGTACACCTCCTCTTCCTTCAGTAAAGTATCCAGTTCTTTCTCCAATGCCCTGAGTCTCTGGTTATTCGTACCAGGAATAGAAATTACTTCTTTTATTTCCTTCTGCAAATTGGCAATTTTTTGTGATAATTACCAAACTTCTTTCTGCTCCACTTCGATAGGTGCCCTTGTACCTTCATGAGGTTATCATTGACTAAGTTCAAGTCACCATTGCTCCCATCCCTCCTCCAATGTAACGTCACCAGCTCCTTGCACTCTTCATATCCACACCATATTTGCTCAAATCGGAATTCCTTCTTCCTCCCCCTATATTCCTCTCCATCGTTAGTTTTCCCATTTAGATCACAAAGAATGGGAATATGATCTGAATCGTACTTCTCAAGGTGGACCAATTGAGCTTTAGGGTACATGTTCAGCCATGGTACATTTGCCAGTCCTCTATCAAGCCGTACTCTCACGTTACGATCCTCGTCTCTCCTATTACACCAAGTGAATGGTAAACCAAAGAAAACAATATCCACCAAGCTACATTCATCAATAGCGTCACGGAATAACTGCATCTGGCTTTCTGATCTTTCATTCTCACCCAATTGTTCCTCAGTTCTTACTATTTCATTAAAATCACCCATTAAAAGCCAAGGCTTATCAGATTGTGCTTTCAGTATTCTCAGCATGTTCCAACTATTGTACCGCAAGTGAGTAACCGACTCTCCATAGAAACCCGTGAACCTCCATTCTTTTCCATCCTCCCCTTCCACCATCACGTCCATATGATATTTAGACATTGAATTTAGAGTGATATTAATATCATCTTTCTAAAGAATCATAAGCCCTCCCCGTCTACCATCACTGGGTCTGCAGACACCATTCAGAAAGCCAATCTCCCTTCTCAACTCCCCACTCTCTCCTACTGTTCTTTTTGTTTCACATAAAAAGACTACATTCGGTTGTGATTGACGTAGTAGGAGCTTTAACGACCTTACTGCCCCTGGGTTCCCAAGCCCACGGCAGTTCCAGGCTAATATTTTCATTGCGACCGGCAGACCTGATTAACAGGTTCTGCCGATATATTGACAATCTCATCGTCACCCATCTCGTCTCGTCTCGCCTTTTTTGTATGTACCACATCATCGATTTCCATCCCATTGTTGCCATTCGTAAGATCATTAAATAAGCGCTTCTTAATTTCGGTAACCGGAACCACATTCTCCTTTTCCCTCGCAACGCGTTTCCACGTTAGCACTCCACCTTTTGTCCCCTTAACACCCTTCAGTATCATTTTCACTTTTTGATTCAGCATAGGTGGCTTTCCACCATCATCCACTTCATTCAAGTAATGTAAGTCACTTTCCTTATTAGTTGATACCTCCTTTACCCCTTCCATCATTACTTATTAAATCCTTATTCCCCAAACCACCTACCCCCTGCCCCACGTGACTTCCCATCTCTACTTTTCCATACATGTCATTCTCCCCACTTCCAACTATCACACCATCCATTTGTGAATCTTCCTCTACCATCACGCTAGCATTTTCATCGACCCCAACTTTTCCATTTTGCATGTCAATATCCTTCATAGTCATACTAGCCAATTTCTCAAGCAAGCTTTCCGTGTCATTCCTTCTCACTAGCCCCACCTTATGTCCCTCGCTTTTGGTCACCCCTTCATTCTTTGATTTATCCTCCCCTGCCCACGTCATCTTCCTTCCTCCACCCAACGCCTTCACCCATGGCCCAAGATCTTTTGGTGTAAACGTTTCTCCCTTCTCTTCTGCCTCCTTCATCGATTCACACTCCCCCTTGTCGTGGCCAAACATACCGCACGAGAAGCAACATCTCGGTATTTTCTCATACCTAAAGTCAACCCAAAACACCCCATCCTTCTTATTGCCTAAGTTTGCACCTTTCTGTATGGCATTCTTTACACTGAAGTTGATTAAACCTTTCATGAAAAAGGTTCCGCCAGCTTGGTCCTCATAGAAGCCCACTTCAAGAACATCCCCCATTAAAGAACACAGTTTCTTTGCCATTTTCTCCGTCCTACAGTGAAGCGGAGCCCCCCACAATTGCATCCATAGCTTCACTCTTGTGAATTCTTCCTCCGTATCGTCCATGCCTCTCCTCCAACGTGCCAATATCAGCCATCTATTACGAAAGATCCATGCTTCGCCCTCTAACACCCTTTCCATGTCTCGTTCATTTTTGAAGTGAAACAAGAACATGTTTTGATCCATCTCCTCCATCTTAAACCCTGTTGGTTGATTCCATATGTTACGGAATGCGTTTTCCATCGCTCCTTTGTTCACTGTCCTTGTCGAGATCAGTTTCCCTGCCAGTGTAAACACGTCGTTCTTCTTATCGTCGATCACCTCATCCTCCTCATACACCACCAAGAACTCTTCATCCTTTATGTTCACCATCGTGCTTTCAGTGTTGCAGTACACAAACGACCGCCACGGCCGTCGGAATACACGACTTCACGCCGGAACTGGGGTCGACGTTAACCTTTTGTTGACAGCCGCTAGAAACCCTAGCAGAGCTTAGTCAACGCGGTCAACAGATTTTACGACACATTATGTGTTTTTCAAGATCTAATTGATTTATAAATTATTTATAATTTAAAGATCATAGTTGTTTTTTTAATATATTACAAACTATAATAATATAAGATTATGTTTTATTTTTTTATTTTTGCAAATCTTGATTTTTTTTAGAAAGCAAATATTGATTTTATAGATTACGGTGAATAAAATTCAGATTACACATATATATAAGTTTATAACTTCGAAATTATAAATAGGACTTAAAATTAATATTTTTTTCCTAAAAAACATAAATTTTTTATTTAAGAATCTCATTTAGATTTACAATGACTTATATAGTTATTTATTATTTCTTTAGGGTTACTAAGATTCTTAGTTAATTATTTTAATAATATAGTTTTGAAAGTATTTGTCACGACCCCACATTGGGAGCACGTGACCGGCACATGAATAGATTTTTACCTCTAAACTCGTAAGCATTATCCAGTAAACATAACTATAACTACCCTGCTATACAATCGAGTAGGGACCCGGCACGTTAACGTCAAGGTTCAACCTTAGTAACCTCGGGCCAGCTTTTCACGGGTCTTGTTCAGCTAATATTTCAACATTATAATTTCAATAATTCCAATCCAAGCTCAATTCCTAATTATTAACAATTCTCCAATTTAGGAATAATTAGAATTTCAACCCCAAACCCTTCAAAATTCGAATTCGGCTAAACCCAAGGGTATAGTCTCGATTCCTACCTCAACTAAGTGTTCAAGAACACTTTCTAGGTCTCAATCTACCCTCGAAACAACTAAATCGAAGGTGAATCGAAGAAATCCCTAAAAATAGAGAAATTTAGGGTTTCGAATGAAATTGGAGTTACCAACCTTTAATTCGATTGGTGGAAGGTGTAGGAGACGTCGTACCCGAGCTCTGGTGAGCTTTTCCAGCGTTGGACCGCTCTTCTCCGGGCGGTTTCCGGCGAACCGCCTCCCTCTCTTCTTCCTTCCTTCGCCTTGCCCTCTCCCTCTCTCCTTTTCGTTTTTCTTTCTCTTCTCTGTTTCCTTCTCTCTCTGTTCACTTTCTTTCTTTTTCTCTTCTTCACGTGCTCTCTCTCTTTTCTTTTTCTTTTTATTAACTCTTTTCCTCTCTTCTTCTAAAAAAAAAAAAGCCAAAGCACATACCCCTTTTAAATAAATAAATAATTATAATTAAAATAATTATATTAAATAAATAAATAAATAAATATAATTAAAAATAAATTAATTAATAATTAAGTAAATAATAAATAATATGTATTTTATTTTATTTTTTACTCTCTTTCCCTATTTAATTCAGGTTTCCAATTTCTTAGGTCCTGAATTAAATCCTAAAAATATTTCCTACTTCTTTTCTCTCTCTTTTTAATTTATTTTTTGTCACGACCCCCTATCGGACGTCCGTGACCGGCACGGGAAGTAGGATTTCTCCTATCCCGTAAGCCTCTAATTCCTGATTGACATTCTTACAAATGCATAACTACCCATTTCTAATACAAACAATATAGTATTTATATGGCCATCCCTATCCGATGACCTAAGTAGCACGCAATCCACGGCTCGTTCAACGCCGCTTCAGTCTATACATATACACATAATCAATCACACGTACATATAATATACATATTGGTCACGCGCCTAAGGGCGGGTGATCTATCCTATTCACATGCAGAACCCCTGTGTACAGTCAAGCATATATATTCAATCACATACCTGCATAAAGTATACATATTGATCACACACCTCAATGCGTGTGACCTATCCTATTCACATGCGGAAGCCGTATTTTCACACAATCAAGTATTCAGTCACACATATATATGAATTTACATATTGATCACACGCTCAGTGCGTGTGATCTACCCTATTCACATGCGGAAGTCTCATTCATATATATATATACACATGATATTCATCATATCATAACCTATGATCCCAACAACCAGACCAATCTTTAACCTGTATGAAGCCGACAGTTCTAGAGTGTGACATATACATATATGCATATAGCAACTGTACAAACAATGCTATACCAAAAGAATCATATACATATACATCCTGACAAAATACATATATCAATACTACCCACGCGAACAATGCGTGCGGTCTCTAAGTTTGTCCGCCTCCCTGAGACGAAGTGGAAGCACTCCCAATGCATATACCACCTGTGTCTGTAACATGTAACATTGGGGTGAGTCAAACAGACTCAATGAGAGGCTTTCCCATCCCTGGTGTAGTAGCGGGTACCACTACAACTGGGGAACAGGAGCCAATCACAAACACATACGCATATAACGGATTAAATTTCCATATATTAAGTGGTCAGGCAATTAGCTTATATCATATTCAAAATAAAGAAGTTAAAGCATGGATTTACATACATTTCAATTCGCACATACATCATACCATGATTTAACATATAATTCCATGTGGTCCTTTGTATTCAAGTAATCATAATCATAAATTGGCCCGAAGGCAATATCTCACGTGAGCAATATGGGAACCTAGTTGATCATTCTAGGAACCCCTGGTCCCAAGACTATACTTTGAACAATAATCTGACCCCAAGACTTCACTTGGAGCATAGCCGGAGACTCATCTGACCTCGGTTTACCCAAGGCAATAGCCACAATGTGGTGTACTCATATACTCTGTATTTCTGTGGGTTGACTCAAGACAAGAGACTCAATCTACCCGGACCACCCGTGATAGACTCGGTTTCCGCGTTGTGCCATCAATGACCCCTATGGACCACTACTTGTTCATTTTACTTCTTCTTAGGCAAATCTAGATTTCCAAGTGGTTTGTAATTCGGACTCTTGGTTCAGAACAAAGTCAACTAGGTTTATTCTCTTTAAGGACTTACTTACAAAACCACACCCTTTAGATAATATTTACTCGATCCTACCCCCGATATTGTATAGGTCCCGAAGACCTTCTTTTCATATACGGCTCCTTGAGCCACCATTGCTTTAACAATCTATATACACACATATAGCACATTTTCACATATACTGTAATTTAGGAACAACAATAGCATGTTATCTAACATGTAATTCCTACAAATAGGCAAGAAGGCAAACCATATATCCATATCCGCAGTCAACCCTATAGGGCAAGGATAGGAAAGCCCCTCACCTGGTTGGCCCCTCTGATCGGCTCTCGGTGCGCCCGAAAGTCCACTCACAGTATGGTGCCCTATACACATATACTTGAGAGATTCAGAAACTTGCAATTTCAACCACTATCGTGTACATGTAACGTTAGTGCTCATGTTCTCTCTAATTAATTCCATAGACTAGTTGTTGGCTTGGAATGCCCTCAACTAGTTTTCGGAACATCTAGCATGCTTCTATTCGTGTTCAGCCCTTTCTTAATCACACTATTCGGAAGCTTTGACTTGGGAATGCAAGGTTACCCAATTTCATCTCTATGTGTCCATATGAAATCCCCATTACCCAAGTCTTGAATTTATGACTCAAGAGAGTCATAAATTCTACTTGTCTAAAATTTCCATTTACCGAATTAACTTTCAATACTTTACCTACACACGAATACACATATCCGGATACGCGTAAAATTAGGAAAGTGTCTCTTTTTCCCCGAACCGGGTTCCGGGTGAGACGGGAATTACTCGGATTTTAATCCCTCGTACATTCCAATAATTTTTAGCAATTATATAATCATCATTCAACCTTTCAATGCACCCCAAATCATTCCACAACACCCTTAAACCTTAACAACCACATTTTTCTACACTTTTTCCAACCCGGATAAATTCCATCAAATTAATTCCGGTTCCTAAGCTTCCAACTCACTTCCCTACATGCAAATACTTCAATTTAGGACCCAGAATACTCAGATTGAATCAATTGGGGTCTTTCAAAAAATCCCTAAAATTGATAAAATTGGGGTTTGAGAGTTTCGGGACTTCTCACCTCGATTCAACCGGTTAGAAGGACGATATGGCGTAGAGGAGACTCCCAGCTACCTTCCCCGGTGAAGAGATGGCGTTTTCCGTCGAGAAAGCTCTCTTCCTCTTGTTTCTCTCTCTAACCCGAACTCTCTCTCTCTCTAGCACACGGTGGCGGCGACGGACTCCGGCCGGCTTCCTCCTCCGTGCGTCCGGCCAACCTCCACGTGTGGCTTCCGTCTGTGAGCTTCCTCCAGCCAAACGATGCTCAGCGCCTCTCCCTCTCGTTTCCGTAGCGTTCCGTGCGTCAAGAAGGACGCCCAGCCTCACGGTTTGCTTCTGCCTCTACTTTCCTCTTTTCTCTTATAATATATATATATATATATATATATATATATATATATATATATATATATTTAATTAACATATATACTTATCCTCTAAAATAAAATCTGACAAGTAATAAAAAAAAAAACAAATAGGTAGAATTATTAGGTTACAAATTAATTTGTATATATTTCTTTCTTTAAAAAGAAAAATTAAGTAGTAGGATAGTATTTATTTGTTATCTCATTTTCCACTTCTACATAAATTAATTAAATTAGATTAATGATGCTAATTAAATATCCTCGGGTATTACATTTTTCTACTTCGAAAATTTCTCGGGTATATTACAGTATTCATCCCTCTTATGTTTAGAAAATATATTAGAACTTTATAATTGGTTTTTAAAATATTTTTATGTCAATAAATTCTATCTTTAGTTGTAATTAATTAAATTAAATTAAAATTTAAAAATTGTACTTTTAATGATTTGTTAAAAATATTTATTTTGAAATTTAAATTAGTAGTTAATATACTTTATAAATTAGTTTCAATTGTTTTTTTAACTCGATTTCAATTGTTTAAAATTGAAAATTTATAGTTAATAATTATTTTCATTCAATTACAAATAAATAATCATATCAAATTAAGATACATTAGATTAAAATTTTTTCTATAGAAATATTTTTATCAATTTTGTTTAAAAATTTTTAATTTTTAATGATGAATAAAAAAAAGGAAGTACCAGATAATTGAATTATATAAGTGCACCAAATTCAAACTACTAAATATTTTTCATTCATTCTTTAGCATAAATAATATCTTAGTTAATGCTAATTCAGAAAAAATATCTTATTAACTGCTAATTTAGAAAAAATAGATGTACAAAACTTAGGATATACATGTCACAAAAGAGAGTAGTAGAGAAGAGTATGAAAAACTCAAACTCCAATTTCATTTACATAGTGGTATTTAAAACTATTATTTCAAAAACTCAATCATAATTTTACAAATACACAGTTTCCTTTGTAGAATCCGTACTATAGAGAGAATAAGAGCCGAACAGAAAACTCTAGTTGCTTCTCTTCTATCTTCGAGAAGAACACAGATGATGACCGAGCAAAAGCCACATTTGTGCATACACCTTCCTTTCTTTATATTCATCTTCAAGACTTCATCATCATCATCTTCCTTTTTTCTTAATTAAAAGATCAAGATAAAAGAAAATTACAAAAGTAAAGGGTATAACCTAAAACTCATCTATATTTTTTATAGATTTAAAATAATCTATATTTATAATCTATAAAAATTAATTAATATGAAAAGCTAAGAAAAAGAAAGAACATACATGAATTAACATCAAACGAACACAAATCTAAACAAAAAAAATAATATGAGAAACATTCTAATTATTTATGCAATTTATCTTACTTTTGTGTATTATACATGAATAAGAGAGTCAAATAGATTTTATCTTGATCATCTTGAGCTTCCTCTTCCTCTTCTTCCTCTTTAATCTTACCATATTCTTCATCTTCATTTTCACCGTCTCTTGATTCACTACTGTATAGATTAGTTATTCTACTCAATTATCTATTATTTATAGTTGTTGATGTTTGAGAGAAATAAAGAATTTTTAAGAATATATTCTTTTAATATCTAATATTATTTTTAAAAATTTTGATAAGATTGCAAATATGATCTTATACAAAATATTTTTTTTATTAAGTATATTATATATATATATATAGATGGAATCTTTTTGTTATTGGTAAATCTTTATTTTCATTTTAATATATATTTTTCACATCACATTAATATTGTGAATTTGATTATTGTAATTAACTAGTATTGAACTCGTGCGATGCACGTGATATGTATATAGATTATTTTTATATTAATTTGAATTATTTTATGACCTAAAAAAAATAGACACATATAATCTGGAGTATAAGAGTTTTTTGGTATTTTCGTAAATAAATAGAGTCAATTGTTTATTTGTCAATAATTTATACAGATATTAATATTGTTGTTAAATACTCTGCATCCTATAATAATAGAACACTTCAAAAATCAGATCTAATAATGGTGATACTCTCCTGTACAGATACTAATGTTGTTAAATTGTAATATCCGAGATATTTAGATTTAACTATTTTTATTAATATTTAATTTATTTTTCTTTCAGAAAGAAAAATAAATTAAATTAAAGAATTAAAGAGTTAAAATAAAATCAAGAAGGAAAAGAAATGGGATATCTATAATTTTTCTAGGACCTAAAAGAAAAAAGAGGATATAACAAATAAATAAGTTTTTCAAAAAACAAATAATAATATATATATATAGATAGATAACATCTAAGAAAATAAAAGTATATATGTATATATGATATATATATATATACATATATATATATATAATATATTAAAATAATGGGGGTAAACTACAGTTTGCCCCCCGTGTGGTTTGGCCTAAATCCAATTTGCCTAAATCCAGTTTGCCCCCCTGTGGTTTAAAATACGACACTTAACTACCCTGTGGTTTGGCTTAAAATTAATGTGCCCCCCTATGATTTAGAGTGTGACACTTGACCCCCCCTATGGTTTGTTATGTTATCACTTAACTACTCTATATTATTTTTTTTTCTCAAAATTTAATATTTAATATAACTTATAAAAGAAATTACCTAAAAATAATTGAATTAATTAATTATTTTATTAAATATTTATTTTGTCTCTAAAATAATAATAATAAACTCTAATCTTCTACTTTCAACTATTTTTAGCGTTTCCTTCAAACTCTTTCTTTCCTCTAATCTCTCCACTATATCCAAGACTACTTGTATGCTCCTAGTCTAAGGATACTTTTCTAAGAAAATTATTGTTTAATGTTAGAGTTTCTAAGCTCAATAATGTTAACATTCAATGCAGGTATGTATGTTCTGAACTTCAACAATAAAAAAACTTAAATTTAGTTATATATTTGTATTATATTATTCTTTTACAATTTTATTTTGATTGATTTAATAATTTTGAAACATTAAAGATAAAAAATAACAATAAAATGAATAAATAACAAAATATAAATAATCAATGGAGTAAACAATAAATATTAAATTATTTAATATTTATTGTTTACTCCATTGATTATTTATATGGAGTAAAAAATTATAATTAATATAAAAATAAAATTATAATTTTAAAAAATTAATAAAATAATTTAATATTTATTGCTTACTCCATTGATTATTTATATATAGTTATTTATTCATTTTATTGTTATTTTTTATCTTTAATGTTTTAGAATTATTAAATCAATCAAAATAAAATTGTAAAAGAATAATATAATACAAATATATATCTAAATTTAAGTCTTTTTATTGTTCAAGTTCAGAACATATATACCTAGATTGAATGTTAACATTATTGAGCTTAGAAACTCTAACATTAAACAACAATTTTCTTAGAAAAGTATCCTTAGACTAGGAGCATACAAGTAGTCTTGGATATAGTGGAGAGATTAGAGGAAAGAAAGAGTTTGAAGGAAACGCTAAAAAGAGTTGAAAGTAGAAGATTAGAGTTTACTATTATTATTTTAGAGATAAAATAAATATTTAATAAATAATTAATTAATTAATTTAATTATTTTTAAGTAATTTCTTTTATAAGTTATATTAAATATTAAATTGTGAGAAAAAATAATATAGGGTAGTTAAGTGATAACATAACAAACCACAGGGGGGTCAAGTGTCACACTCTAAACCACAGGGGGCACATTAATTTTAAGCCAAACCACAGGGTAGTTAAGTGTCGCATTTTAAACCACAAGGGGGCAAACTGTAGTTTACCCTAAAAAAAAAGGAGAAGTAGAGAAGTAGACAGCAAAAACGCACACACACACAAAAAAAGAAGCAGAGGCACGAGCTCACACACAAGGAGGGGAGAAAGCAAGGGCACAGCGGGTTTGGACCGGAATCACACCGGAGAACGCATCCCGCTACCGGTGAGGGCCACTGGAGTCCACCTTGACCACCCATTAAGCTCCCCATCCGATTAAATCAAGGTATGAAAGCCCCAATCCTTCAAAACCCCAATTTCTCCAATTTTGGGTATTTTAGGAATGCTTCAATTTCTTCCAATCGGGGAATTCCGGGGTTAAATTTGAGCTTAGTGGATGTTATTGAAAGCTTACTCGGCGAATAAGGGAGACGGTGGGATGAGTAAGCTAGAGCCTCTTTTGAACCGTGAATTTAATTCTGTTATTAGTTAAATACCCATATGAACACATGAAGGGAAATTTAGACCAGTGGAAATCTCTAACCTAAGCAATTAGAGGTTCTAAATGGCTCGAAAGTGTGAAAGTCGAATATGGGCATTCTGGACTTTCAGAAAGAGCAAATAAGACGACGTAACAAACTAAATAATTAATTCTTGGAAAATAGCTAAAGGGTGCAGAAGCATTAGCATGACACGTGCATGGTAGATGCTTAGTTACATGTTCTAAATTTCTTAAATATATGTGTATAGGGTACCACAGGGTAATTGGAGTTTCAGGCACTCCGAGGACTGATCAGGAGGGCCAACGAGGTGAGGGGCTCTCCCATCCCTGCCCCACAGGGTTGGATGACTACGGGGAAAATGTGGTTTGCTCTATTTTGTGCAAATTGATATATGGAATATATTTATATGAATAAATTTGTGTTACGCGTGTATGATTTGCAAGTAAGTAGTCAACGTGCAATAGTATATGTGCTTATATGATTAATCTCAAGTATATATGTGCTATTGTGGCTCATTGAGCCTTATATGTTACCGTGGGTAGGATTGTGTCGTGAATTCATATGTGAGAGTTCAGTAACATTAGAAACCAATCATATTGATCGTCACTTAAAGATCTCATTCGTATGGTTTGTTGAGGAAAACTGAACCTAGGTTGTTGAATATGAGTGAGAGTGCCGCATAAATTGAAAAGGGGGAAACTAGGCCTAATTAATAACCACGTGTAATATTCAGTAGTTTATCTTAGGGCGTCTTTCAAGGTTAAATATGTTAGTTGAATTTGTTTTAGGTTGTCCAGGTAGATCGAGTCGGTCATCCTGATCGGACAGACATGATTATGACGTCAGCAAGTATGCCACATAATGGCCATTACTTTGGTTTAAACTGAGGTCAGAAAAGTTGCCGGCTATTACTCTAAGCGTGCCTTGGAGTCAGAAAGTTCCTAGTTTGATCAACTAGGTTTGAATAAGACATTGCCTTCGGGCCAGTATTTCTCTTAGCGTAACGCGGGAGATAGAAAGTGAATGCCTTCGGGCCTGTATTTCTCTTAGCGTAACGCGGGAGACAGAAAGTGAATGCCTTCCGGCCAGTATCTCTCTTAGCGTAATGCGGGAGACAGAAAGTGAGTACCTACGTGCACAAATATATGTTATATATGGAACCATATGTTATATGTTTATGATTGATTTACATGCGGATTAATAAATATGTTAGAAGCATGAAATATGATTTTAAATTGTGAATATGATTTACTGATTGCCTTATCATGTTAAAGATCATAATACGAATCCGTTTCATGCGCATGTGGTTGTGGTTGCTCCCTTCCCCCAGCTGTAGTGGTACCCGCTGCTACGCCAGGGATGAGGGAGCTTCTCACTGAGTCTGTTCGACTCACCCCCCCTGTTTACATGTTTCAGATGCAGGTGGTTCAGGAGTCGGGAACGTGTCCACTTCTTCTCAAGGAGGCGGACAACTCTGAAGACCGCACGCTTTGTTCGCGTCGGTAGTTATTTTGATTATGTATACATGTTGTGATGTATATATATATATATATATATATATATGAATCCTTTTTGGGCGTGGCGTATGTACGTTTACATCTGCTGTGTATATGTATGTCACACTTGAATTCTAGCATTGTCGGCTTCATACAGATTAAAGTTAGGTCTTGGTGATGGAAATATAGGTTATGATATAATATATATCATGTATATACGTATATGACTTCTGCATCCGACTAGGATAGGTCACACGCGGTGAGGCATGTGATCAATACGTAAATTATATGTATGTGTGATTGAATACCTAGTTGTGTGAAAATATGGCTTCCGCATGTGAATAGGATAGATCACACGCATTGAGGCGTGTGATCAATATGTAAACTATATGCAAACATGTGATTGAATATATGTATGACTGTATACAGGACTTCTACATGTGAATAGGATAGATCACCCGCCCTGAAGCGCATGATCAATATGTATACTATTTGTACGTGTGAGTGATTATGTGTATATGTATAGACTGAAGCGGCGTTGAGCGAGCCGTGGATTGCACGCTACTTAGGTCACCGGATATGGATGGCCATAAATACTATATATTGTTTGTATTAGAAATGGGTAGTTATAAACATGTGAAAATGTCAATCAGGGATTAGAGGCTTACGGGATAGGAGAAATCTTACTTCCCGCGCCGGTCACGGACGTCCGATAGGGGGTCGTGACATAAATACTCTTCAATACTTTCAATCCATATCTTGAACAAACATATGAAATTGCTGCACATAGTTGACCATCGATAAACACAAAACGTGATAAGTATAAATTTACATTAGATAATGTCTGTCTTTAGCTCTTATTGATAGTTATTGCAAAAGACAAGACAATTGAAAATTGTCGATGTTGGAATCTAAATTGTTTCGACAAAAAAAAATCTAAATTGTAACATCAAATATGATGAAGTAATCACCATATGTGCAACAAACTTACCAAAAATAATCATAGCTTCAATAATATTTTTACACAATCTTGTCACAATCAAAATTTGTTTCATTACAATCAACCATTGATTTATCAATATTATGAAATAATATAACAGGTGCACCAGCTTTTAGTTTCAGCTCAAGATATGGAAGTCTGGAACTAAAAATGGTGTTAAGAAATTTTTCGGTATAAACATCTAGTACCAAACGGCTCCATTATTATCTCTTCATAATTTTTTATAAATAATTTATTACTTTCTTATCTCATATCTACCCATTCTTCACTTATCTACTTTTTATTCTTCCCACATATAGCTCTATTTACCTACTTTTTATTTTTTTTCATACATATTTATTTATCTATTTTTTTATATTTTCAAAACCTACATTTATTTATTATCTTGTTTATTCTCCTAATGTCTTTCTCTATTTACTTTATTGTTTTTATGTTTATCTTTTTCACTCAATTTCTTTCTCTTTCTCACTCACATTTCTTCATCTTCCTCCTCTTTTTTTTTTTTTTTTTTGAGTTTATTGTTTCTATGTATTTTTTTCTTCCTCTTTCTCAAACCATTATGTATCTTTTCTTATTTTTTTTTTCATCTTTCTTTCACACATTATATTTTCCTTATCTCATTCTGCTTCTTTTTCTGCTTCTCCCTCTCAATTTTATCATTCTTTTCAGTTTACTATTCTTTTTGTCAATTTGATGTATGAATGATAAATTCAAGATTGGTAAGATTTAATTTATCATTTGATCCAAAAATAATAAAGTTATCATTTTATATGTATACATATATATATATATATATATATATATATATATATATATAATTGATCACTCTAACGTATTTTTAAACAAAAACCAAATAATTGCCATCTTTGTTATTATTTTTCTTGACCAATCAATTGATTAAAAAATATAGAGCTCACAAAAAAATTATGATTATAAATAAAAGAATACATATAAATTAAAATACTATAGAATATCTTTATATTGTTTTTAATAAAATAAATGATTCATATATATATATATATATTATTACTTTTTTTTTTCTCTTCTTTCCGCCCACTATTTACTTATCTACTTTTTATTCTTTCCACACCTATCTCTACTTACATACTTTTATTTTCCCCACACATATTTATTTACCTTTTTTTATATTTTTCAAACCTACTTCTATTTATTAATTTCTTTCCTTCTCTATATATATTTCTCCATTTACTTTACTGTTTTCATGTTTATGTTCTTCCTTCCTTCCTTCCTTCCCTCTCTTTCTTTTTCTTTCTCACTCACATTCTTTCATCTTCCTCATATTCTTCTTCTATCTTCTTGCCACCATCTCTTTCTGTCACGACCCCCTATCAGACGTCCGTGACCAGCACGGGAGGTAGGATTTCTCCTATCCCGCAAGCCTCTAAACCCTGATTGACATTTTTATATGTGCATAACTACCCGTTTCTAATACAAACAATATATAATATATATGGTCATCCTTATCCGGTGACCTAAGTAACGTGCAATCTACGGCTCGCTCAACGCCGCTTCAGTCTATATATATACACATAATCATTCACACGTACATATAGTATACATATTGATCACGCGCTTCAGGACGGGTGATCTATCCTATTCACATGCAGAAGTCCTGTATACAGTCATACATATATTCAATCACACACTTGCATACAGTTTACATATTGATCACACGCCTCAATGCGTGTGATCTATCCTATTCACATGCGGAAGCCATATTCTCATACAATCAGATATTCAGTCACGTATATATATTTTACATATTGATCACACCTCAAGGCGTGTGATCTATCCTAGTCGCATGCGAAAGTCATATATATATATATACATGATATATGCTATATCATAGCCTAAATTCCCAATACCAAGACCTAACTTTAATCAGTATGAAGCCGACAATGCTAGAATTCAAGTATAATATATATATATATACACAACAGTTGTATACGTACAAAAGCTATGCCAAAAAATGGATTTATATATATATATATATATACATCACTATACATGTACATAGCCAAAATACTACCGACGCAAACTAAGTGTGCGGTCTTCAAATCGGTCCGCCTCCTTGTGAAGAAGTGGACGCGTGCCCGACGCCCGATCCACCTGTATCTGAAACATGTAAACAAGGGGGTGAGTCGAAAAGACTCAGTGAGGAGCTCCCCCATCCCTGGCGTAGCAGCGGGTACCACTACAGCTGGGGGAAGGGAGCAACCACAACCACATGCGCATGAAACGGATTTATATGTGACCTTTAATATGATCAGGCAATCAATATATCATATTCACAATTAAAATCCTAGTTCATGCTCCTAACATATTTATTTCTCCGCACATACATAAATCACACAATACATATATATCATCTGTTTTCATAAGTCACACCTAGTTATGCTCGTAAGCATTCACTTTCTGTCTCCCGCATTACGCTAAGAGAAATACTGGCCCGAAGGCAATATCATGTACGAACCTGGTTGATCACACCAGGATCTTTCTGACTCCAAGGCACGCTTAGAGTAATAGCCGGCAACTTGTTTGACCTCACTAGGTGGCATACTTACTGACGTCATAATCCTGTCTGTCCGACCAGGATGATTGACTCGATCTACCCAGACAACCTAAACAAACTTAACTAACATAATTAACCTTGAAAGACGCCCTATTTTTAACTAACTGAATATCATACGTGTTCTTTAGTTAGGCTTAGATTTCCTCCGTTTCAATTATGCAAAACTCTCACTCACATTTAACAACCTAGGTTCATTTTCCTCAATGTACCATACGGTCAAAACCTTTGCACGATGATCAATTTAAATGAGTTTCTAATATTAATGAACCCTCACATATGAAATTTCGACTCAATCCTACCCACGGTATCGTATAAGGCTCGGTGAGCCACCATAGCACATTTACACATGAGACTAATCATATAAGCACATATACTATTGCACGTTGACTGCTTACTTGCAAATCATACACGTGTAACATAAATTTATTCATATAAATAAATTTCATATAATGATTACACAAAATAGAGCAAACCACATATCCACGTAGTCATCCAACCTTGTGGGGCAGGGATGGGAGAGCCCCTCACCTCGTTGGCCCTCCTGATCACTCCTCGGAGTGCCTGAAGCTCCAATTACCCTGTGGTGCCCTATACACATATATATTTAAGAAATTTAGAACGCGTAATTAAGCACCTACCATGCACATGTCATGCTAATGTTTATGCACCCTCTAGATATTTTCCAAGAACTATTATTTAGTTCATTACGTCGCCTTATTTGCTCTTTCTGAAAGTCTAGAATGCCCCATATTTGACTTTCACACTTTCGAACCATTTAGAACCTCTAATTGCTTAGGTTAGAGACTTCCACTTGTCTAAATTTCCCTTGATGTGTTCATAAGAGTATTTATCTAATAAAAGAATTAAATTAACGGCTCAAAAGAGGCTTTAGCTTCCTCATTCCACCGTCTCCCTTATTCGCCGAGTAAAAGCTTAATTGCTACATCTTTAATTATATCTAAAAATATAATTGGGCATAATTAGAGCCTTGGAACCAATTTAGCGGGTCTTAGGTGTCCACCACGGACTAGACCGAGGTGTTCAACCCACCGCACAGCTCCTTACGACACTGTGGCTTAGTATTTTGCCTCTTTTTCACCGGATTGGGTTCCGGTTGAGACGGTAAATACTCGGGCTTTATTCCCTTGACTATTTCCAGCATTTATAACACTTATACTACTCCAATACAAGCCTAAACATGCATCAAACTATCAATTTCGAATTTTAGAGCAATTTCCTAACCCAACTTTCCTAATTTTCCATACCCGGTCAATTCCTACGGTTTAACTTCGATTTTGAACCTTATTAAGCTTTGAATAACATCCACTAAGCTCAAATTTAACCCCGAAATACCCCGATTGGAAGAGATTGAAGAATTTCTAAAATACCCAAAATTGGAGAAATTGGGGTTTTCTTACTTGATTTCAATCGGATGGAAGGTTAATAGAGGTAGTAGAAGGATTTCGGTCAGCTCTCCGGCACCGGCGCCGCACCTCCGGCGTGATTCCGACCGGTTCTCCCCTTCTCGTGGCTTCTCCTTCCTCATGGGTTCGTTGGGTCATTGCTCTCAGTCTGCTTCAGCCCGTGCGTGCTTCTGCCTTCTATTTTTTTTTTTTCAATGTGTGTGTGTTTTATTGAGGGGGGGGGGGGGTTCACAATTTTGACCCCCCATTTACTTAGTAATATTTTTTTAAGTGTTTAATTAAGTTATAATGGAAGGGGATGGGTCACGGTTTGGCCCCACCCCCTATTATTTTAATATATATATTATATATGTATGTATTTATATATATATATATATATATATATATATATATATATATATATATTATATTTTTTTATTTTATTAGAAAAACTTATTTACTTGTTATATCCTCTTTTTTCCCTCATGCTTTTTAGTCCTCTTTTCTTTTAGATCCTAGAAAAATTATAAATATCCCCTATTACTTTCTTCTTGATTCTATTTTTAACCCTACAATTCTTTAATTTAATTTATTTTTCTTTCTGAAAGAAAAATAAATTTAATAAAAATGAAAATAATTAAATCTAAATATCTCGGATATTACACTTTTTCACACCATTATGTATATTTTCTTCCTCTTTTTCAAATCGTTATGTATTTTTTTTGTAATATCCGAGATATTTAGATTGGATTATTTTCAATATTATTAAATTTATTTTTCTTTCAGAAAGAAAAATAAATTAAATTAAAGATAAAATAAAATTAAGGCGAGAAAAATAGAAATCTAAGTATTAACATATATATAATAAGATTTATAGGGGGGCCAGCCGTGAACCCCCTTATTAAAACACCCACCCCACCTAATTTATTCACACACACAAAGCAACAAAACGCATAAAAAAAAGAAAAGAAAAGGAGAAGTCAGCAGACACGCACGAGACCAGCCAAGAAAGAAGAAGGAGCTACGGGAAAGAAGAAATCGGCCGGAAATCCGTTGGAGGGGCGACGCCGGTGACCGGAAAAGTTGACCGGAAGTCTCTTTCAACACCCACAAGCCTTCTACCCGATTGGAATCAAGTAAGAAAGCCCCAAACTCTCAAAACCTCAATTTCTCCAATTTTGGGTATTTTAGGAATTCAACAAATACTTCCAATCGGGGAATTCCGGGGTTTAATCTGAGTTTAGTGGATGTTACTGAAAGCTTGGTGAGGTCCGGAATCGAAGTTAAACCGTAGGAATTGACCGGGTATGGAAATTAGGAAAATTGGGTTAGGAAATTGCTTTAAAATTCGAAATTGATAGTTTGATGCATGTTTAGGCTTGGATTGGAGTAGTATAAGTGTTGTAATTGCTGGAAATAGACAAGGGAATGAAGCCCGAGTATTTACCGTCTCAACCGGAACCCAATCCGGTGAAAAAGAGGCGATATACTAAGTCACCGTACAATAAGGAGCTGTGCGGTGGGTTGAACACCTTGGTCTAGTCCGTGGTGGACACCTAAGACCCGCTAAATTGGTTCCAAGGCTTTAATTATACCCAATTATATTTTTATATATAATTAAACAGGTAGTAATTAAACTTTTACTCAGCGAATAAGGGAGACGGTGGGATAAATAAGCTAAAGCCTCTTTTGAACCGTGAATTTAATTCTGTTATTAGTTAAATACCCATATGAACACATGAAGGGAAATTTAGACAAGTGGAAATCTCTAACCTTAGCAATTAGAGGTTCTAAATGGCTCGAAAGTGTGAAAGTCGAATATGGGGCATTCTGGACTTTCAAAAAGAGCAAATAAGACGACATAACGAACTAAATAATTAATTCTTGGAAAATAGCTAAAGGGTGCATAAGCATTAGCATGACGCGTGCATGGTAGATGCTTAGTTATGCGTTCTAAATTTCTTAAATATAATGTGTATAGGGCACCACAGAGTGATTGGAGCTCAAGGCACTCCGAGTACTGATCAAGAGGGCCAACGAGGTGAGGGGCTCTCCCATCCCTGCCCCACAGGGTTGGATGACTACGTGGAAAATGTGGTTTGCTCTATTTTGTGCAAATTGATATATGGAATATATTTATACGAATAAATTTGTGTTACGCGTGTATGATTTGCAAATAATTAGTCAACGTGCAATAGTATATGTGCTTTTATGATTAATCACAAGGTGTATATGTGCTATTGTGGCTCACCGAGCCTTATATGATACCGTGGGTAGGATTGAGTCGAAATTTCATATGTGAGAGTTTATTAATATTAGGAACCCACTTAAATTGATCATCGTGCAAAGGTTTTGACCGTATAGTACATTGAGGAAAATGAACCTAGGTTGTTAAGTGTGAGTGAGAGTGATGCATAATTGAAAAGGGGGAAACTAGGCCTAGCTAATTCACACGTGTAATATTCAGTTAGTTATTAATAGGGTGTCTTTCAAGGTCGAATAGGTTATTTGAACTTGTTTAGGTTAGTTCGGGTAGATCGAGTCGGTTATCCTGGTCGGACAGACAGGATTCAGTTAACAGTAAGTATGCCACATAGTGGTCATTACCTTGGTTTAACCGGGGTCAGAAAAGTTGCCGGCTATTACTCTAAGCGTGCCTTGGAGTCAAAAAGTTCCTAGTTTGATCAACTAGGTTCGAATAAGACATTGTCTTCGAGCCAGTATTTCTCTTAGCGTAACGCGGGAGACAGAAAGTGAATGCCTTCGGGCCAGTATTTCTCTTAGCGTAATGCAGGAGACAGAAAGTGAATGCCTACGAGCATAACTATGTATGACTTATGAAAAGATATGATATATGTTTATGATTGGTTTACATGCGGATTAATAAACATGTTAGGAGCATGAATTAGGATTTTTAATTGTGAATATGATATATTGATTGCCTGATCATATTTAAAGTCACAATATAAATCCGTTTCATGCGCATGTGGTTGTGGTTGCTCCCTTCCCCCAGCTGTAATGGTACCCGCTGCTACGCCAGGGATGGGGGAGCTTCTCACTGAGTCTGTTCGGCTCACCCCCTGTTTACATGTTTAAGATACAGGTGGTTCAGGAGTAGGAAACGCGTCCACTTCTTCTCAGGGAGGCGGACAGATCTGAAGACCGCACGCTTTGTTCGCGTCGATAGCTATTTTGATTAAGTATATATGTTGTGATGTATATATATCTATATGAATCTTTTTTTGGCGTGGCGTATGTACGTTTACATCTGTTGTGTATATATATATATGTCACACTTGAATTCTAGCATTGTCGGCTTCAAAAATATTAAAGTTAGGTCTTGGTGATGGGAATATAGGCTATGATATAATATATATTATGTATATACGTATATGACTTCTGCATGCGACTAGGATAGGTCACACGCATTGAGGCGTGTGATCAATACATAAATTATATGTATGTGTGATTGAATACCTGTTTGTGTGAAAATATGACTTCCGCATGTGAATAGGATAGATTACACGCATTGAGGCGTGTGATCAATATGTAAACTATATGTAAGCGTGTGATTGAATATATGTATAACTATATATAGGACTTCTGCATGTGAATAGGATAGATCACCCATCCTGAAGCACGTGATCAATATGTATATTATACGTACTTGCGAACGAATATGTGTATATCTATAGACTGAAGCGGCGTTGAGCGAGCCGTGGATTGCAAACTGCTTAGGTCACCGGAAAGGGATGACCATATATGTTATATATTGTTTGTATTAGAAAAGGGTAGTTATAAACAGGTGGAAATCTCAATCAGGGGTTAGAGGCTTACGGGATAGGAGAAATCCTACTTCCCGTGCCGGTCACGGACGTCCGATAGGGGGTCGTGACATTTTTATTCTCTTTTCTAATCTTTTTCTCATACATCAAGTTTTCCTTCTCTCATTATGCTTCTTTCTCTTCTTCTCACTCTTTCTCGCTCTCATTCTTCCTTCTTTCCAGTTTACTATTTTTCTTAGGTAATCGATAAATTAAAAAAAATATGGAGACATGCTCACAAATGAAACATAAAGACATGCTTATTGATAAACCTGTCATTTACCTGGCTAGCCGACACATATTTGAGATTTTGGCTTTTGTTCTCATATTTATAGTTTCACTTTAATCTATATAATATTTTTTATTATTTCCCTAAAAATTTGTCCCTACTTAATAGTATTTACAACATTTTAATGAAATATTCATTCTGTTGAAATTTTTGTCAAGATAGTTAGCTACATTAAATAATTGATTGGAAGATTCCAAAGTGATTTTGGCTTGGTTTAATTTTAACATTACCAGTAAATCAAACTTTATTTTACCCTAAACTCTTAATAATTATTATGAATTTTAATCTTACAGAAAAGATAAATTTAGATATTATTAGTTATCAAGTTTTTTATGAAAATAATTATCAAATTTTTAAACAAAATATAAGCAAATTTAATTTTTAGTTATTTTTAGTCCATAGACCGACCATAGCTTTCAAAGGGTTCTTTTGCTTTTTTTTCAACTTCAATAAAATTGCAAGGAATTTCTAAGGGAGAGTATTGGGTATTGGAATAAAGGAAAATTAATTATCATGTTACTTCTCTCCTCTTCCCTCTCTTTCCATCCTTAATCTCGAATCTAAAGATAGATTTGTGAGTGGTCATCATTGGAGAAATATTGTATCCCTTATGTGTTGTAGTCAGTTTTCCTTGCATCCAACTTCTCAACATCTGAAGTGCTTTTGGTTGATCCATAGAGAGTGGGGGATGACTCGAATTCTTTTTTACCTAACCATTGCTTGGCATGAACCCACCTTGAATTCCCTGTTCAATTAAAGGCACATTAAATCGGAAAGTTAAGTGACAGTGAATAAAGTTAATATAATAATTTTTTTTTGATAGAAAAAGTTAATATAATAATTGTTACTTACCTTGTCCATTACATATGAGATCATCTTTCCCAGCATACACAAGCACCTTGATTCCATCCTCAAGAAGAGAAGGAATACCACTTCCAAATTCCTCAAGATTCATGAATAAATTATTGCATGTGAAAGTACATAAGATTTACAGGTTACCTCAACAACACAAATTATTTGTCATTTCTTAATCCACAAATCAACCCTTATCGACATAGATTATTTGTCGTTTTCTAATTCACAAATCAAAGTAGATTATTTGTCATTTTCTAATTCACAAATCAACCCATTTTGTTAATGACACAGAACACAGTATCCAAAAATACTCATTCTCTACACTCAACCAAATACCGTAGGATGAATAATGAAATTCTTTTTACATGACAACAAACTTCTCAAGACAACCAAACATTTTTGTCTTTACTATAGTATTCAATCAATGATCATAGTACCTTAGAAGTTATCAAAGATAGCCTTAAGTTTGTAAGTTGTAACTTGGTATGATCCTACAAGATCTAGCATTGGTTTATCCACCTCAGAATCCTTCTTGAAAACCCATAATTTCTTGACCAAATAGGTGGTTATCTATGTTACAAATAACCCACACTTTACTAATAATAATCCCACATCCCAACATAGAAAGAGAGAGAGGAAACAAAAGTACTATTTATTTTCATTAAAACAAAATTTTCTATCGCATTTTTTCTTACAGTAGATGGGTTTCTTGATTATATAAAGCAATATTACTTTATAATCTTAAGTCAACATGAACATCATATATGAAAAAAATTGTTACATAAAGTGTTCAAAAATAGACGTTACTCAAGAAAGATAATATTACCTTTAAATGAACACTCAAAAGTCTGCAAAGGATCTTGGAAGGCAAATCATACCCAGGAATTTCTATTTGACCATATGATGGAATAAAGGCAGCCACCTATTCCAAATTTCAATAAAAAAAAGAAAGAAAATACAGGTTTTATATATAAATTCACTTAAAACCGTATTAGGCAAACATATAAACAAAGTGGTATAGTCACTTCTGGAACTCAACACGTCCTTTATATGAATAAATGGAAAACTGTATCATCAAGGAAGGTTCTGATTCCATTTTAAGCCATGCCCAAATTGTTTCATGTTCCCCTTACACGATAACTAAGAAGAAAAATGGCAGATTGGAGGGAGGCGGGTGCAAGGAGATAATGAATACATATATTAAGTAGAACAGGTAGAATGTTTTACATGTAAAAACTCAGCTTGGCCTCTTTCCCCATGTCATATGAAACCTGAAAAACAAATCCCAATAGTTTGGTACAGCTAGTGCTGATTGTGACTGTAATTAGCTTTCAAGAAGGAGAGTAACTTACAACACTACCAATTGCCTCTTAAGTCCAAAGGCTGCAATTCCTTAGGAAGTTCCTTTACTATCCGAACATCAGGACTCAAGTAGTTAATAAAATGTTGCTTCGGATGGATATAGCTGAATTGTCTGAAATTATACAATTTAATACTGTCATTTTTCCATCTAAATTCATGATAAGTAAAAATACTAACAAAATCACAACATCAAAAGGGCTATGGACTGAAACTTTGGCATCAGAATGATCCATGGACTGAAAATGTGGCATTAAAATGATCCATGACAGAGCTAAAAGTAGAAATTTTAATTAAACAAAGAGAAAACTATAATGATCTATGAGCAACATAAGTTGAATAGAAATCTTTAAGGCATTTGTTACCATCCAATGATGCTGTAAATATTAAATTATGTCCTTATCCAAAATATCCCCATTCCCCAAAATAAGTTAAAAAAATCCAGATATATGTTAGAAGAACACATGCAACCACAACAACTAAAACAGACTTATAATTGATAACATACCTCTAATCAACAGAATTCCAGTTGGGCAATTAGTCCAAGGATAAAATATTTGGTTATTCTATCATGTAAGAAGAAAGACAAGAAGGAAGAAGTTCAAAATAAAAAGGAAGATAGAGCATCACCTTACATCTCTCCATACACTACTGTACATAAATTTGGGAATAACCCATGTTGAATTGAGTACGCCTGCCACAACCACAGCATTGCAAACCTATTGTGAATCAAAATCAACACATTTGACATGTTAACTATTTAAGAATAAAGCTTTCATTATTTGGACCAACCCAAACACATAATTTAAAAGAAGTAAAAAGTTTCATAAAGTGGAACAGTCTCGTAAAGACCACTTACAACTACTCTATGTTTACATCTCTACTTTTGCTTCTCTGCCACCACAGACACAGTAGGATTTAGGTAAGACGAAAGGAAAAAAACACAAAAATATTTCCAAATAAGCATGAGTAAACAGATTGTTTGAATTATTAAAATTCAATATAAATGCAAGCATCAAGGGATTCTTAGTAGATTGAAACAAAAAAGATTTGATAATCAGATTCGGTTTAACTAACACACATCAGCAGCCAACCAGACGCCAAGGTGACGACCAGTCAGCGCCGCCACATGCTTATGAAATAGATGTTTAAAATGCTTATGTGGCATGATGAGGCTTTATGCCTCTTCTTTTATATAATTATATAGATATATAGTGTAATACCCCGGAAAATTTCGAGGATTAAAGAATGATTTATTTAAAATTTCGAGGATTTACGAATGGTTTATTCCGGGGCTAGGAATTAAAATAAATATGAAAATTAGGTAGAAAAATTATAATTTTATTCAAAAGTGGTCATATGAATTATTCAAAGCTTATAGTTTAAATTTGAGAATTTTTCGAAAATAAACATCATACTGGGTAGGAAATTTTCATCTGCAAGACACTCAATAACAGATATTTTTAATAGGCTTATGATTAGCCACAAATTTCAAAATTTTCCTATTCTTACCTACAAATAAATATCGTTAAGAAATCCAATCAAAACCCTATTTCACCATACCCCAAAAGTTGTCAATTGCCCAAAGTACCCTTAAATGCTCAAACCCAATATAAGCACCACCAGACACCACGCACGGCAGTCATTCTTTCTCTTCCTCTTCTTCTTTTTCATTCTTATGTGATAGGCAAAGGGAGAAATCCCAAAATCTCCCACTTCCCACCACTTCCTTTGCTTCCAATCATCATTCCTAAGTTTCTTCAAGTCTCTTCCACCATTGTTGAGCTCCAAGAAGTTTGGGCAATCTTCCAAAAACCCCAAATTCGGACTTGTATGAGGTAAGTCCCAAAAATCATGTCTCCACTTCTTAATCATGGTTTTCTTGTTAGGAATGAGTTACTCATTGATAATATAGTACCCTAGGACTCCTTTAGGACATAGAAAACCCACAAATCATAACTTACATAGATGTTTTTACTCTATGAACCCAAAGGTGCGGATTTTGCCATTTTGGAAAGAATTGTGGATTTTAATAGAATTGTTGGTTCTGCTGAGATTTTGCTGGGTTAGAGATTTGAGTTTAGGGTTTGAGTTTGTTCATCATGTTCTTCTAAAAACAACAATCTTTGATGGTATAAGACACAAGAAATTCGTGGAACATGTTTTTGTCAAGAACTGAGTTTTTGAATCTGACCTTGCTCTGTTTAAAAGCGTTTTCTGAATTCGTTTCTTGATGGATTTGCATGATTCCAAATCCATATGAAAGCTAACATCCTAAGCTTTCTAAATTGTATTTTTCCAAAATATTCCAACGGTTAGATCCTTTGGAAATTTCCTCTAAAGTCAGCGGTTCAATGGCTCAAATCTAATGAATTGATAATTAGAATATTTTATCTCTAAGCTTGATTTAGAAAGAAGAATCAAATAATTTCGTTAAGTATGGAAGGATATATGACATTTCAATGAAGCTTGCCAAATGTTGCATGCTGTTTTGAATCTGATCTTGCTCTGTTTAAATGTGTTTTCTGAATTCGTTACTTAATGGATTTTGAATCTGATCTTGCTTTGTTTAAATGTATTTTTACTAAAAAGTCCAACGGTTAGATTTTCTGGGAAGTTTCTCAAAAGTTAGCGGTTCTGTTTTACACACTACCAAGTTTCTAGTTTTTGAAAAGTTGTTGTTTCTTCCTTAATTTGAATGGTTCCTTTTCCTTCAACTAAAATGAGTTTAACCAACTTTTAAGTGTCATTTCAAAGATCAAACAAAATCCTAGATAAAAAAAATTGTTGGTTTGTTTGGGTTCCAAATGAATTGCATACGCTTTTTAAATGAAATGAGAGATTGCCCAATGGTTGGATTTTTTTTATGTGTGGACCCATGGTGAAAATGAGAAGTTTCCATATTTGGCAAAATCCTTCATTGAAGGAGCTTGGAGAGTGAGCAAGTGACAAGACTTGTTTACTTAAGCATAAATTGTTTTTAACTTAAAAAGAACTCTAAATGATGACCTTAGCTTAATAAGGGGTTTTGGGCTAGCCTTGAATGTAGTTTTAAGTTGCTATGTAATTATGAATTTAGAATATGGTGGAAATGATTATATGTGATAGGACTTATGTGGTGAAATAGAAGTTGATGTATGAAAATTGATATGGATTGAATTGGTTGTATGTGATAGGATTCAAGTACTTCCTTGGAGACAAGAGTGTTCAAAGGGAATGTTAAGTAAAGTGACCAAGGTGAGGGTTCTTCCATCTCTGCTCCTAGGGTTGTATGCTTATGTGGATTACATGAGTACGTACATTCTCTGCTTGTCTGGTATGTGTTAGCCAGAGGTATAGAAGGCTAAAAGAATATAATGAAAGAACTAGCAATAGGTTGTGGAAAGTAACTTGGATAGGAAAACATAGGAGTAGAGTACAACTGTTTACTATGATTGGTGTGTTACAAATCCAACTCATAAACTTCTGAGGCATGATGAGTATTTTAATTAAATCTTTTTCCACGACGGTGGCAAGAGTCCTTGTACGGAAGGACTAAACTTTTATTTTGAAAACTTGTCACGACGGTGACCTAAATTATAATCATGCAAAGGGAGTTATTGGTGGGTTTCGGATTTGGATATGCTAGCGGTGTGAGACATCGACTATAACAACGTCAGATGGCACTTGAGACCTCAGTTTTATAATCACCATGACGATGGTCATTGCCCTATCCTGGTAATAGGGTCAGAAAGGTTTTATATTGCTATGACGATAGCATGAGGCTCAGAGGGTGCATCTGGACGGGTATATGAGTTATATCCTGTTGAGGATACTTGTACATATTAATAAGGAGAGGAATTGTTGATCCTTCAGGAAAGATACAAAGAATCCTATTAATATGTGAGACTAAGGTAAGGAGACACGGGAGGAACCTACGGGTGAACCGTGAGCCCAACCAAGTAAAAGAGAAATCATCCTGTGGAGTTGGTCCAGGGTGTGACAGTGGCCATGCTTAGAGACGTCGTGTCGTGCCCGCCATATGGCCTGGTTGGGTAATGGACTAGTGGGCTCAAGCTATTGCCCCGCAGCAAGGAGTCAGGACTTGCCACGTGGTGGCTACATATCAGTTGTTTGAAAAATAGAAGTTGATTGTGTTTGATTAATAGAATTGTCACGAGGTGACCAGTACCCAAGTGAATGGGTTAAGTATGTTTTGCCACCTGGTGGCTATCAACCTGAGTGCACGAGTTCGAGGTAGAAAAGCCATGTAGTGGCTAGTAAATACCCTAGAGTGGGGGAAGTTAAGTAGATGTATGTTATAGTGTCTGCGTGTACTTAAAGAATTGTCTGTGTTTGCATATAATTGTTGATTGTGCAGCGGAGTGGTGATGTACATGATTACGTCATCACAAAGTCTTTGATTCAAACATGCTGAACGTGAGAAGACCGGTAAGTAAAAGCCGTCACTATATGTTACATGTTTACTTGCTGATTGATGACGTGGAATAAACTGCTGCATGTTTACAGTTATTAAATGCATGTGAGTGTTTGGGTGAAATTTCTGTTGTGTGATCACCAAGAATGTATGCTATCAACAGTAACTAGTTGCTTTTGCATGTGGTTGTGTATGACTCCCAAACCCAGCGCTATGACACCCACCTTGCACCGGGGATGGGAGAGTCCTCACTGAGTCGCGTGGTTAAGACTCACACCTCATTTTTACTAGACAGAGACAGGTTAAGTACAGGTGGAAGGAATCTCGGTGGAACGAAGGTTGAACAACACTTTTCCAAGACCCACAACTTGTTCATGTGGGTGAATAAAGTTTAATTGTAATTTAATTTACTTTATTATTGTATTATAAAGTAAAGGGTAGACGTACCCAATTATATTGTATCACTAAATCTAGAACTGTCAGCTTCGCACACCTTAAAGATCAGGATTTATTTTACTGCGATACAGGGAAAATTTGTTTTCAAAATGTATATATATACATATATCTGTTGCATGTGAATAGGATAAGCAGCATCTTCAGATGTGTAGCCAGTACACAGGTTATATATATTATGTGTGTTTTCCTATATCTATATTCTGAAGCGGCACTGGCCGTGGATTTGCTTGCCTAGGATAGGCCAGCATTTCGGTGTAGCCATGGTATTATACTGCATGTGAATGTATTTTCAATAATGGCTATTCTGTCAATTAGGTGATAAGGCTTACAGGCATAGGGATGTTCCCTGTGTCTGTGCCGGTCACGGTCCTCTAAACGGGGGTCGTGACAAACTTGGTATCAGAACCTGGTTGTTCTTTAAGGGCGTGAAGCTAACTAATAGTCTCGGGTGTCAGTTGGGCTATTCATTACGAATCCGGACGTAACGGTGGTTCCGACGAGCACTTGTGAGGTTACTCAGGGTGTTGAGTCATAAATTCTTTCGAGTCATCACTTGAGGCATAGAATTTGTATGTGAAATTCTATGCAAAGCATATAACCTGTACAGTACACAAGTGCCGATGAGCACTAAGGCGTAAGGTGGGGTGGCAGTGACCCCGGGAACCTTAGGACGCCATAATAGGGAAAGGAGACATCCATGGAGGATGCTACCTAGACACAGACACATTTGGTTGAATTGTAGGCAGGAATGAGCTACAATGTGTGATTATTTTGCAGGTGTTAAATGAGACGATGCGTCTGCTCTGTTAGCGGCGCGTTGTGTGCAATGGTATAGGCACAAGTTGTTTGATTATAGTATGGAATGCAAGTAGAATAGAAATATGTAGTGAATGGTAGTTCAGGCTAGGAATTGTTTGTAAAGTGAAAGAAAAGACACGCTTTGTGTGTAGAAAAGAAAGTAAGCCCATGGGGCGATTGAAATGGAAAGTGTACAGACAAGAATAAATAGGGCCATGAGGCATGAGACTGACAGGAAGATGACCACGTGAGTGGGTCATGACTATGCGGTATGCTATGGCTGAGGGAAGTAAGTTGTCTTTCCTAAAAAGTAAACAGAAAAGAGGTAGTGTATGCCATATTATAGAAGTAGAAGTCTACGGACTAGAAAATCAAGATACGGTACATGGAAAGGCAAAGTGGCCGAACCATATGCCGTAGAGATAGGTGTTAAGAAGTAGAGGCATATGTAAACGTGTAGAGCGTGACCATATGCCGATCAGGAAACAAAGTAAATGGTAAGGCACAGGGAAGGAGCCTAGTCCAACCCTGCGCTCGATCCATGAACTGCTAGTTCCTTAAGCAAACTAGGGGGAAAAGGAGGGAATAAGCCCAACCAAACTCTCTTGGGTTGCGTAAGGAAGATCATAAAGAGTAGGATATTGATCACATGAGAAATTTTTGTAAAAATCTTTTTGGTCTTTCTGGATGAGAGATTATGAAAGACCCTCAAACTTTTTTTGAAAATACTAGGGATAACCATTGGAAGGCAAATTTTTCATGAAAACTCTCAATTTGTGTCATTCCAATTGGTTAAACCCTAACCATTTACGAAAACCTTAGGCGTCGTTTTTTAAGAAATAAACTTGAATTAAAATTGTTTTTTTTTAAAAAAAACCCCAGGGTGCCTAAGAAAACTAACTCATGTGACCAATACCCTACCAAACAATAATCCTTTTACAGGTAAGCTGTATAAGGATTTTAGATGTAGTTAAGAAAATCACTCGCTTGGAGTGATTAAAGTTAAGCAGACATCGAAAAGTACTAGAGAGTGCTAAAGTGCCGAGGGAGTATACAGGTAAACCTAAGGGTTACAAATTAAGGGGCCATAGGGTGATTATGGACCCGAAAGCATTAGATCGGAGCAGGTCTAGTAGTGGAAATGGGCGTAGACCTTCGGGTACCGTCCAGAGATAAGAAAATGCGTGCTATTGCGGTAGATAGCTCTCGAACGAGATAACGTGAGAGATAAATCCCAAAGGGACTCGTGGAGGCCCGAGGGGAGAGAAAGTAGACAGGGATAAGTAGTCCCATATGGGGGAAGAGCGGAAATTTATAGGACCCCATAGGATAAGAGTCAAGTAGGAAGTGGAGAACCAACTACTACTACCGTAAGTGCATGTATAGTACACAAATTGTAGTGGACATAGCTAGGTAAGCTAGTTTCACAGGTTGGTGAACCGTAAATCCGTTAGTCTGAAGCCCGTGTATGGGTGGAGACTAAGTGGACAAACCAAACGTATAAATGGCCATGTGGGTGCCATAAAAGGAAAATTAACCATAAGGATGGTTAATCAAGAAGGAGAATTTAGTGAGTAACGAGTATTGAGAAATACTTGAAGAAAGAGTATCACGTATGTATGAAATGGAAAAGAAGAGAGTGAATACGGGAATGGAGTCGGGTAAGCATCTGGGGATGCAAGCCAGAATGATAAAACAGGTAGGCTACCGTTGGGGGCGATTGGAACCCAACGGGTAACACACTTGCAAGAGGCGGTATATGTTCGTGAACATATGCCACAACTTAAGAAAGGAAAGAGTCAAACCATGGGAACGGGTCTCATTTGATCAAGGGGAGTAGAGCATGTCCGGAAAGGTTCATGCTGGAGTTAACGTATCAAGTATTCCAAGTAGGAATATAGGATTTAAGTGAGTTGAGGAGTCCAAGTAGGCCAAGATGGGGTAAAAGCTAATGGAAACCCAATGAGTAGAGTTAGCATAGGATGTGCAACACTAAGTGGACTAACTTGAGGATGGTATAGATCCACAGTCATAGTCGTGTTAAGCGAGGTCTTCAGATGAGAAAACCGAACTGAGCTTGAGGCAGAGTAATGAGTATCATGGTAAGGAGGAGACTCGTGAGTTTCCATTATAAGCAGAAATGACTACAAGTAGTAGTTAGAGAAGAATCTAAGTCAGTCAGACATAGGATGTCGACAGGGAGTAACCTAAAGTGGTTATGGAAACCACTAAGGTGAAGTGTAGGATTCCGGAAAAGAGAGGGAAACAAGACTCATAAAAGAAAGATCCTTTACCGTTTGGTGGAGAAACGGTAAGTGTAATACAAAGTTGTGCTAGTGTCATGGCATTTAGCTTCGTTAGGACACAACTAGGGTAAACCGAGTTGGTAGTGAGTGTAACAACCTCGAAAGGGTTGGGTACACTGATTGCACAAAGTATAAATGTTGCTCGCTCAAACGACACGACACGGTGCAAGTGTACACCGCCAACAAGTAGTAAAGTGATGAGAAAAGAGTATCGTCCACAGGGAACTGAGTTAAAATAGACTGAGTACTAGTGTATTCGTATTTACCAAATTCAAGCTATCATAATCTAGTGTTTAATTCAAAGTAAGCAAACTAAAATTTAAACTAATTGCAAAGAAATAAACGGAGTTAATATCTTCACAATAAAACTAATCAAAAGAACTTAAGTGCAAGAGAGATCCCTAGGATTGTAGTCTAGCTTAGCACTTCGATTGTGAAATCAACTTCAGTTCACCCTAATTCAATGTTATGAGTTAGTCTTAGCCTATTTTGTCATTATAAAAACCTTCCGATTTCTTATAAATTCTATTTCTCTAATTAAATTCCCTATATTCCTATGGGAACCTAAATCAAAGAAATGCATTAAGCTTGACTAATTTGACTCTACAAGACCCATCGGTATATGCCTATCCTTTGGGTAAATCTAACTAACCACTCCATTGGTTGAACTAAATCAAGTAGTATTCAGCCCTTGGACTAAATTCAAGTTGTATTTTCCAAGAACTACTCAAATCCTCATGAAATCCCTAATTGGTGATAAAGCAAAGAGGGAAAAACAAGCATTAAGCTGAATAAACTCCATAAATATTGAAATAGAGATGAAAGAGTGTCAATAATCACAATTTACATGCTAAGAACTACAATCCTAAGGAAAAGAGAGTTTAGCCTAGCATATTTAAGGGATACAACAACCCAAAATCAGTAAACATCACAAATATCAAAGCAAAAGAAAGAAAGAGGAGAAGAATATTGTTCCCAACACTCCAAACCGCTCTTCTTCCGCTTGAATCCGCTTGAAACCACCTTGGAGATGAAGTCCCCTCTTAGTTTTTCGCCCCTCTCAGCTCCCAAGCTTCCAAAATGTCTCAATGATCTCGAACCCTAGGTCAAAATGCTTTTAAATCAGCTAAAAAATCGGGTTCCAAAATTGCCCCTGCGACGGTGTGCTACAGCACATCGATTATGTGCTGCAGCGCATGCTCTCTGATCTGCTTGTGCTACAGCACATGGGCCTGTGCTGTAGCACACCGCTTCTGACTCTTTGTGCAGCCACTGTGCTGGAGCACATAATCGATGTGCTGCAGCACACTTCCTTTGCTTGCTTCCCATGATGTTTTACTTCCAAATGTGCCCCAAATTGAATTATTCTTCTCCAAAAAGGTCCTAAGCACAAAAGTAAAACACAAATAAGTCCCCAAACTCCATTAATTTCAACAAAACACTCACAAATAAAAACAAGACAAGCTAAAATCACATAAATTAACATTTACAAGCCTAAGAACATAAAAACACTCTAAAATGCAATTAATTGTGGCTCAAAGACAATGAAAACCTCCTAAAATCCATGAAACACTAGCCTAAATAACTCTATTTCATAGAGTTATCACACCCCCAAACTTAAGCTTTTGCTCGTCCTCGGGCAAAATAGATTAAAATGAAGAGAAAATAGACAAGTGAATGGACTCATTTTGGCAAACATGAGTGGCCAAACTTAACCCTCAGCGATTACACTTTTTTCCAAACTTAACCATAAAAGACATATCCAAGCCAAACAATTCAAAGCTCTAGGAATATAAGCTAAATTCTTAACTTGCTTTTGGAGTGCGTGTGTGCAGGTAGCCAGACAATCATTTCATGTATATTTTATTGGTTCATGTTCACATATCCCAACATGTATAGAAAATTTCAACAACTAGGTACTTCATATGCTTACTTGTCTACACTCTTTCCACTAATGTAGGATTCACATAAACTAGAGATCATCAGGTCTTTTAAGCTTATAGCGTGGCCTAGGGTTTTGGGCTACCAACAAAAGGATAAGATAAAATCAAATATCAAGGGTTAGCTTAAGATAGCACAAAACACATTAATAAATACTTAATTTAATTTTTTTTTAATTTCACATCAAGCCTTTATTTTCTTTTTCTTTTCTTTTTTTACTTTCTTTTCCTCATTCCCCTTTCTTTTTCCTTCTTTTTTTTAACACAATCTTTGATTGTGTTTGAATTACTTCCTTTATCACCCAAAGTTTCCAACATGTGTTTAGCTAACCACTTGAAAGGATAATTCATTGGTTTTTCGGGCTAGGTGAGATAAGCTCATGTGGGTAAATTTTTAAAAATTTCATTCTTGGTTTTTCTAATAAGGCTCAAAATGGGTGCTAAGGATATAATCAATTATGGGAGAAGGCTTGAAAGGCTCAAACGCAGAAAAATATGCCTAAATCATGTCTCTAATCTATGCAAAACCTAGGATTTCGCCTCAAGGGGGTATAGAGTAAGTTCTAGAGCCCTAGTGTTGCAATAGACACACATATTGAGTCATGCTAGCATTTCTCCTCTAAAACATACACTTAAATCATGCAAAGCTACCTTGTGCTTAAAAGTTTTCCAAAAGCATAAAAGAATTAAACCATATTCAAAGATCTGATCATTGAAAGACTTGAGCATGCATTTTCTAATTAACTCTGATTTTAAGTGCAAACAAAATCCTCATTGGGGTTTGACCAATATAAACACCACAAACAAGCACAAACACTGGCCACAATTATCACAAAAATTCATATCATCCAAGGCTCAAGCAAAAGCAAAAATTTTAAAATCTTGCAAAATTTTGCATCCACACCCCCAAACTTAAATTGAACATTGTCCTCAATGTTCCAAACATATTCAACCAAAAGGGAATGGGGAAAAGGGGAACGGCTAATAACAATATGTCCAAAATGTCATTCAGCCACAAAAACAAAAATAAACAAAAATTAAATAAGCCAATATTTATGGGGTCCAAATAGGAAACAACAAAAGAATAACTAGAAGAGACAAGGAATATGGGAAATCTCCCTGAGTTGATTGCCATCCTAATTCTCCTTTTCATGCTTCATTGTGTTTCCTTGAATCCTAGTAGTTTCACCCTGCAAACACACATAAACTAACACAACTATATAAAAAAAACATGAAATTCAAACAAATAAATAAAGAAAAAAAATTGAACTAAAATAGCTTGGGTTGCCTCCCAAAAAGCGCTTGGTTTAAAGTCCTCAGTCTGACTACCATGTTCACTTTTCTCAGCCAGGATCAATTGGGATAAAGGGTGGTAGTGGGTTATTGTAGAAATATGTGTATGCACCACCAACTGGGTATGTCATGAATTTGTCAGATAGTAGATGCAAAAGTTTAGCCACTACGAAATTTTGGCACTACACCAGTGAAGGTGAATTCATCACAAAGTCATCAGCATCCCACTTAGCATTAAATGATAATGAGGATTTACTTGGTTCAATTGGATGATATTTTAACTCATCATCATTAGCTAAATTGTCAACTACATCATTCACTAAACAAACTTCAAAACATCCTTCAGGTGCGGTTGCTTCCTCAACTAGCTCTTTGTCAACCTCTTCAGTCCCTGGATTCCCTTCCATAACTTTTTCACTTCCCTCTGTTTTTGCCAAATAGGTCAAAGGCATATCTTCCATTGATGGCTTACTTTCAACTGATGGTGGATGTGGTTTGGATTCTTGATTGGAACTCAAAGCATTGAACCAAGAAGGGTTACTACTATAATGCTCAAACTTAGAATTTTCAGGGCATTGGTCATATAGATGCTTTGCTCCGCACACTTCACAACTTATGAATGAGCTTATGGCATCAACACTTGCTTGAACCCTTAAGCTATGCACCTGCTTAGTTAAAGTTGCTATTTGAGCATACAAGGCATTAATAACTTCAACTTTATTAATTTCTGTAGCGCTTCTTGGCATATGTCTCTCTGACTCCCAATGATAATTGTTTAATGCAATGGTCTCCAACAAGTTGTAAGCCACTTCCACAGGCTTTGCCATTAAAGAACCACCAGCAGAAGCATCAATAGTTGTTTGGAAGGTTGAATATAATCCATTGTAAAAACTTTGAACCTGCAACCACTTGGGAAACCCATGATGAGGACACCTTTGCAATAAGTCCTTAAATCTCTCCCATGCTTCATATAAATTTTCATAGTCATATTGACAAAATGACATGATATCATTTCGCAATTTGGCAGTCTTACCTGGTGGGAAATACTTGGCTAAAAATTTATTGGCTAGATCTTCCCAAGTTGTAATGGAATATGCTGGAAGAGAATTCAACCACCATTTGGCTCTATCCCTAAGAGAAAATGGAAACATCCTCAACTTGATAGCCTCCTCACTCACCCTATTTTGCTTGAAGGTATCACATACTTCTAGAAAATTTAAAATGTGAGCAATCGGGTCTTCAGTAGGAAAACCCCCAAACTGAGCATGAGATTGCAATAATTGAATGATGTTCGGATTGATCTCGAAATGATTTGCTTCAATTGCAGGCCTTCTTATGCTCGGACTCAACAAATGTATCGTTGGGGTTGCATATTCATAAAGCTTAGGATTGTTCTCATTTTCCATCTTAGCCTCCCTAGTTTAGAACAACTAGTACTTGTAAAAATCCAATAAAGAAACAATAGAAAAAAAATAACAAAAAATATTATATCTAAGATTCATACTTAACACAACTAGAGGTACCTAGAAGAAAACAACCAAACAACCAATCCTAAAAAACACTTTTCCAACTCGGTAAGTGTAATACATAGTTGCGCCAGGGATGGGAGAGTCCTCACTGAGTCGCGTGGTTAAGACTCACACCTCATTTTTACTACACAGAGACAGGTTAAGTACAGGTGGAAGTAGTCTCGGTGGAACGAGGGTTGAACAACACTTTTCCAAGACCCACAACTTGTTCATATGGGTGAATAAAGTGTAATTGTAATTTAATTTACTTTATTATTGTATTATAAAGTAAAGGGTAGACGTACCCAATTATATTGTATCACTAAATTTAGAACTGTTAGCTTCACACACCTTAAAGATCTGGATTTATTTTACTGCGATACAGGGAAAATTTGTTTTCAAAATGTATATATATACATATATCTGTTGCATGTGAATAGGATAGGCAGCATCTTCAGATGTGTAGCCAGTACGCAGGTTATATATATTATGTGTATTTTCCTATATCTATATCCTGAAGCGGCACTGGCCGTGGATTTGCTTGCCTAGGTAGGCCACCATTTCGGTGTAGCCATGGTATTATACTGCATGTGAATGTATTTTCAATAATAGCTATTCTGTCAATTAGGTGATAAGGCTTACAGGCATAGGGATGTTCCCTGTGTCTGTGCCGGTCACGGTCCTCTAAACGGGGGTCGTGACATATAGATATAGAAGATAGAAGATTTTATTATTCTATGTTTATCTAAATTTTTTATTTTACTTTATTTTCAAATTTTTTATCTGCATATAAAAAATTAATTGAACATTAAAATTTGAACTAATATAAAATCATCCTTAGATTTTTGAATCTGATATTTATTGGTTTAAATCAATTAGTGATGAGGTCAACTCAATTGAAATAAATGATACAAAATATCAGTGTAAATGATATGATTAATTACATACAATCTGCATTAATTAAAAAGGTTGGGCCAAGGAATGATCTCAGCTGTTGGCTTGGAGGTAAGCTAGATTTCTTCGAAGGATGACGTGGCGAAATTGCAAAACATGACACTCTAGCCACGTGGCAAGAATTAGCTTCATGTACTTTGCTTTAGTAAGATATAATAGATAATAGATATATAGATATATAGATATATAGATAGATAGATATATAGATAATATTGAATATACTAAATAATAATAATACAATTGTCGATAATTTGATAAAAACTGGTTTTTTTTTCGTTACTCATTTTATATATATAGATGGATTTCTTTTGTTATTGTTTAATTTCTTATTAGGGATAAGAAAAAAAGTTCTAGATAATTTAAATTAATAATTTTTGTTATCATATGAATTTTTTTTAATTATATATATAACATGGTTTTAAAATATTTGACCCTCCTGCATTTCAAAAATATTAATAATTTATAACTTTTAAAATATATGTATCTTAGCATATTCTACAATTTGTTATAATCAATTGAATTATATTTAAGTAAATAAATAATTAATTAAAAAATGTAGTTTAAATAAATTTTTAATATTAACTTATTAAATTTAATATTTTTGAAACTGAAAGTTCAATGTTAATATTTGTTTAATTAGGCATTATATAAAAATTCATGATCCAATTAGTTTATAAATTGTTTATAATATAAAGATCATAGTTGTTTTTTTTTACTATATTACAAACCATAATAATATAAGATTATGTTTTATTTTTTTTTTCAAATCTTGATTTTTTTTTTGAGAACGCAAATCTTGATTTTATAGATTATGGAGAATAAAATTTAGATTACCCATAAATATAAGTTTATAACTTGGGAGTTATAAATATGACTTAAAATAAATATTTTTTTCCTAAAAAATTAAATTTTTTTATTTCAAAATCTCATTTAGATATACAATGCCGAACCGGACAAAGACTCGGACAAGTGTTCGGTTCATGGTTTGATCGGTTTAACCGGTCGAACCGTCGGTCGAACCGGATGGCGCAATAAATAACAAATAATAAATATTCTTAATATATAAAATGACATCACTCAAATTTTAGGTTTCAATATACATAATTTTGAAGATTTAAATTACATAACTTCTCAAAGTTTTAATTTTTAAGACTTGTCAAACTTTGAAAGAACTTAATCAAACCAAATATTAAATTATTGATAATCATAACTTTTAAATTTTAATTTTTAAGACTTTTCTAATTTTAATTTTTAAGATTTCTCTAATTTTTTTTAATGTTATTTTCCTTTTTATTTTTTTATTTTTTTATTTTTTAATTTTTTAAAAAAAATAAAATTGGACTGGTTGGACCACCGGTTGACCGGTCCAACTCTGGTTAAATCCGGTCCAACTGCAAAAACGATTTTTTGGTCCAACCGACTCGCCTTTGTATTCGGTTGGCGGTTGAACCGGTCGGACCGTCCGGTCCGGTCCGGTTCTTACAACATTGATATTACAAACCATAATAATATAAGATTATGTTTTATTTTTTATTTTTTTTTTGAGAACGCAAATCTTGATTTTATAGATTATGGAGAATAAAATTTAGATTACCTATAAATATAAGTTTATAACTTGGGAGTTATAAATATGACTTAAAATAAATATTTTTTTCCTAAAAAATTAAATTTTTTTATTTCAAAATCTCATTTAGATATACAATGACTTATATAGTTATATATTATTTTTCTAGGATTACTAAGATTCTTAGTTAATTATTTTAATAATATAGTATTGAAAGTATTCGTCCCTCTTACATTTAGAAAAAAATTAAAACATTAAAATTTGTTTTTAAAATATTTTTATGTTAATAAATAATATCTTTAGTTGTAAATAATTAAATTAAATTTAGATTTATTCGATTAAAAATAAAAAATTATATCAAATTAAGATATATTAGATTAAAAAAATTTCTATAGAAATGTTTTATCAAAATTGTTTTTGAAAATTTTAATTTTTAATTATGAATAAAAAAAGCGAGTACCAGATAAGTAAATTATATAAGTGCACCAAATTCAAACTACTAAATTTTTTCATTCATTCTTATAGCATATATAATATTTTGAAATTTTTTTTAATACTTTTAATTTTATTTTAATTTATTCTAAAAAAATAATAAAATTTTTTGTAATCAATTAAATGATATTTATTAATTATTAATATAAAGAATACTTGTAATGCCCCTGATTTTTAAGAGTAGACAAATCTTAAAAAATTTAAAATAAAACACCCTCCTATTAGTTGCTTCCAATAATAAATATTGGACCAAAAAAAATATATATATATATATATAAACACTTTTGTGTAAATAAAATGTTTCTTAATAATAATAATATGCTAGATATTCAATAAAAAGAGAATTCCTCAATTCATTTTTCTTTTATTACATATTTATTAAAGTCATAAAAAAAAGAGAGTAAAGAGCTTAATTGAAAAGTAATGAGGGACTTATATGAAAGGTTATTTTACTTTTTGGGGCAAAATTATAATTTCAAGGGACTTAAACGAAAAGATATTTTACTCTTTGGGAAAAAATTACAATTTCACTGGATTAATCAGATTTTTTCTTCTCCATCCCCGAGAACATAGCAGCGCCGTTTGCTTCTCTTTTTCTTCTTCCTTTTCTTTCTTTCTTCCTTGCATTTTCTTTCTTTCTTCTTTCTTGCTTTCTTAGTCAATTCGTCTCCAACCTCCATCACCGGCCTCCACCGCCGAGCACTTCGTCACCGCCGCCGGCCATCTCTCCGGCCATTGACTCTCTCTCCTGAACGTTCCCTTCGGTTCGTTTTTCTCTTCATGGTGGAACTTGAATGTGGTGGTGATAAAGTTAAGCTTCATGTTTTTTTGTGTGTAAGTGGTGCTTATTCCTTCCTTAATTTCTATTTTGCTAAGTTAATACTCCCTCATTAATTATTTCCGCTTATTTTAGTTTGGTAGAAGATAATGTTAGGGTTTTAAATTGGGAATTTTTGTATGATGACCTTTAAGCTTAAATTGAGGTTTTGGGGAGGTTTCTATACCTTGATTGTTGAATTTAGTTTCCATAGTGTGTTTCTAATTCAAACATTAGCTTAGTAAAGTATATGATGATTTAGGAAGTATAAAGTGAATAGATATTTTGTAGATTTGATTTTTGGGATCAATTAAAATTTTTATAATAAGAATACGGTAAAAGCTTGAACTTAAAGAAAGTTAATTGAGTTTTAAGTTCAAAACATAGAAAGTAAAGATGAGAATGTGGGTTAAGTTATAATCATGATATTGGAATTAATGGGTGTCTTTAGTTAAGTTTTGGATATGTATTAGGTTACTTGAAATGATAATAGTGAAAATTTCCATAACCACATAAGTTATGGTGAATTAAATTCTGATATGTGAAATTAGATGTTGAAAGTGAGCTTGTTTATACTAATAGGTTGTGATCACATATGGGAGTCATAGATGAGGTGGTGAAACTTATGCTTTAGCTCGATGTCACGGTGAGTGGATGATGCATACTATACTTCGTACCTACCTTGTGTTTTTTTTTAATCATTTTAGCCTATTAGTCTAATATGGGGAACAAACCAAATTTATATAACCCTTCCCTTCTTTCTTTGATCATTAAATGATAAACTTAGTGTTCCTAATTACTATTTTGTTTTTCATTATTTGCACTCCTTGTGAAAGTCTTTTTTTTAAGGAAATGACATTATTAGTACTTATTCATAATCTAAGTATTTGTGAAATTATCATATGAAAAGGTTTTCCTTGAGATCTGGTGATGAAACTATATTAGCTAATTTTTCCACTTTGATTTGAAATAAAGCAGTTGATGTGAGATTTCTCTGGAAAATTGATTGGTTGGAATTAAGTGTTCTGTATTGGAAGTACGATTGATTATATGGAAGTGCATTATATGCACTATGTTTCAGTTAGTTATTTGTGATCACTGAGTATTTTCGACTCTCTGATTTTGAAAATGAGAAGTATTTCAGGAAATTTATGTTTTTACTTATTTAAATGATTTTTCTTGGGAAGCCATCTGATATGGAACCCTGCAGCTAACGCAGTATCGTTAGCCCTTGGTGCACCTTGGAACCCCAGCTAGTAGGGGTGTTGCTAGCCCCGTGTGTCGGCCAACACACGTGGATTGGATATATCTGATATATTGAGCTTAATGCTCATCTGATTATTTAAAGCCATAGGCTTTTCTGATTTCATGAGCCTTGTGCTCATGTCTGTTATGATTGGTTCTGTGGATTTGGTTTCCCTAACTGTTTTTCTATATGACTTGATACTTTGAGAATGTATTCTGATGTGAAAAAGGACTATCGTTTAGTTTTAAAGTTTATCTATTATTATTATTTTATGATATTTATATATACACACATTTTAGAAAGTAAAATTTGCTTTGAAAAGTATTATTCACTTAATTACGAAAGTATAAGTATTATAATTGTTCACGATAATTCTTTAGCAACCCGAATCGTGGAATAGTTTGTCAAAAACTCGTGCCCACAGGTTTGTTCCCTTCCTGAATGGTATGTATTATCTACTCACTGAGTTGCAAAACTCACCCCTCATTTAATTTTTTTCAGATATAAGTGTAGCACGGGATTCATTCCCCTTTTGCATAGTTCGAGACCTCTTCATTTGGTGAGCCTACCTTGTTCGTGGGCCGTACTTTATTATAATTTCTATTTCATCGGTATTTTTTTACTCTAGATAGCTCCTATGATCACAGTCAGGGTCCTTACTATTCTTTTGTTGTACCTTGGGTAATTGTATATTGATTATGGATTAGTTGAGAGTAGAGCTCTGTAGGGAAAGGCCCGGATCCACATGATCTGACCCGACCCAGGGACCTAAATGAAAAACCGAAAATAAATCCAGGTAAAAATATAAATATTGCGGAAGCTACTAACCTGGACGCCAATGCTAAGACCTTGGACCTTGCCAGTGCCTCTGCTCCACCAGGGCTGACCTCCAAACGACGAACACCGAAAAGGGCCGCACCAAACGGAGGACTCTACCTACGAGAGGTAGAACCACATGTCCACGACTGATGCGCGGAAGAGGACTAAAGAGAAAGAGAAAACTTTATACTGAGTGGGGTTTCCCAAACGGGACCCCCCTTTCCAACACATGGAATGAGCAACTAGAAAGGGGTGGAGTCACTCCTATTTATAGGAGGATGAGAGAGCTCCCATCATTGACGCAAGCAATGTGGGACTTGGAATGTGAACAAAATATTCACTTCCATCATGATCATCTAGCCCACTTTGGGCCACGAGTACGGGCTCGTGTGACCTCCGATGAGAGTCATTTTCGTTTCGTTCTCTTCGTCTCTCTGCAAGCTTTCCAACGGATCCTCACTCGACCCGATCGGACTCCTACATGGGCGGATATTTAGTCCCGAAGACCCCAATATATCCAACATACTCCCACTCGCACATGGTGGGAGGCCCATGACTATCCTTATCACAAAGGACTTCTCTATTTCTCTTTCTCTCGTCGTCTTCTTTCATACTCCGTGTCAGTCGTGACCGCTTGGCACGATATGTGGGAGCCTTATACTAGAAGCCTGTTAGGGCCCAGCTATAAGTGATGCTACAACCCAAGTGTCTGATGATGTGACCACATGTCTCACCGAAAAATAGTGCCATGGGTTCCCTAGACGTGTTCATATACATGGCTAGTCCAATCCCTCTAAGTCTACAATAAGACTAGGACTTTAGCCACACTCAGTTGCGATAGGTATCCACATCCATGAGAACCTCAAAGGGATCACATAATGGGTCGACCTGAGGATACTATCACACATGCATATGTCAACACAATCTTCCTTTCGACTTCTTATCAGTTCAATCAAAGATAGCTGCTTTCCTGACAGTCTTCCATCGGGCCGTATTTTTCCATAGCCTCTTGGAAAGGTATCAAAGTAGCATGCACTACCTTATCTCTTCATGACAGAGTCAAAGTGCATAAGGGTACCCTTTGAAAGGATTGATGCATCCTTTCAGGGACTCACACAGCATTGAAGCAGGGATTCATTCAGATGCTTCCCTTGCGGTTCTTAAAGCACATGCGGTATGAAACGCACGTTGTGGTGTTCTCGAGCGTATGTCGATTTTGATCCTCAATCACTTACACCACACAGACCTTAGTCCAGACTCACTTAGAATCTGACCTGAGTTTGCTACCACACTTCGCTCGCTTCACATAGCGCCAAGTGGAGCACTCACGTCTGGCTACAGGCATTATGAATAGCGGGAATTCATAATTTGATCACAAGACCTCATCATCTTAGCGGATCTCATCCTAGTACACTTACTAAGGCGACTTATCAGTTCTCAGTGGTGTTTTCCTGTCCAACACTCGGCGCTTTTCAGCTGCCTCTGGATATTCACACTATATCCCATTTTGGTGTTCAAGGAAAAGGCACCCAAGTCTCATCTTAGCCCACACCACCTGCGTGTCCAAGGCGGTTGCTCGTGTGAGAGAGCCAACCTCCAAAGCCTGTACGACATACTTTATATATTGTGTAATAAGTACTTCTACTTCTTGATCCACACAAATAAAGGTAAGCCTAGGCATTACACTTTACTTATGATCAAGAAATAAAGTTTTCACAAAGCTTGTCCTTATGACATAAACTATGTTAAATCACCCTGGTTCTAAGCAATCCAGTTTATCTAAAACACTTGTTTTATGGCTTGTATCTCTAAACAGCCAACCCACCAATGCGGGTCCGTGAGGGTATAGAGCCAATGCTCTATCACAGGTCATACTGTGAGGACCCTCTCTCCGGCCACTTGATGCTTAGACTGACATAACAAAGTAGTTAACTACTGTGTAACGATGTCTCATACAAAGTTATGTTGCGTTCTGTTGTGGTACTTAGGATTTCTTTGGTGTAAACCATAGCTGTTTGACTTGATGAGATAAATATCACTAGGTCAACAGCTCTTTCTGCGATCTATAAGTGACTTTAGATCTTCTAATCCAAACTGCCCTTTACTGCTGATGATAATGCAATGAACTCTATGTCCCTAGTGGACAGAGAAATGCATAATCCTTACTTGCTTCTCTGCAAGATGGTTCCAGTGCTTAGCAAAGCACACCAAGACGTGAATGTCCTCTCATCCAAGTCTCTTACCCAATCGACATCAATGTGTGGCCCGCCATTTGCAGGTCACCAATATGATGAAAACAATCGATTTCCAGCAGCGCCCTTCAGCATTGTCCTTCAAGTACCACAAAACACTATAAACAGTGTGTTTGACCTAGGTTTGACTGATAACGGCTCACAACGCCAACTACAAAAAGCACGTTGGAGCGAGTACAATCCTAATTGTACTTCTAGCTACCAACCACATGTATCAAAATACTATCCAATGACTCCATTTCTGACTTAGTCTAAAGACGTGTAGCAAGACTCAAACTCTTGCCTCTAGCTACTAGCACATCACTCGGATTCAGGTCCCCTCAAATGGGATCCGCCAAGAATCTCTTCTTCATAGGATTCTTATGACAGAGTGAGTCAATTCTTGGAGCATTCTCCATGAATCTTGGACTCCCACTGTCTAAACCATTTCCTTTATCTTAAAAGATGAAAGGATAGCCACATGCTTAAGTGGCTAAAGCAGCCTCTGTGTTATTTCTAGCTAGCTATATGTCTTCTACATATAGCGTGAGGGTAATGAAATACTCTCAACTTTCTTGAAATGGACTAAGTGGTCAATTACCACACGTCTAGATGAATATGTGAGATCTTGATAGATCCTCGGAGTCAGCATACTCTGCGCTCCTAGCCTTTTGCCATGAGACCTATGTGTTTGTGCACATAGATCCCTTCACCTAGTTTGCCATACAATAAAGTGGTCATGACACCCTAATCGATGTACTCCCAGACTTAAACTGGTGACCAAAGCTAGAATCAAACTTTGGTCACACAACAGACGAGAAGGCTTCGTCACAGTCGATACCATTTGTTGTGTGCACTTCTTCACTGCTTAATGTGCCTAGTAGTGGTTGATTAACCCATCTGCCTCCCCTAACTTTTGAGAGCACACTTGTTCTCAAAATGCCTTGTGACGCGGGGCAGATGCACCAAGTCTTATACTTGGTATGTCCTTATAGACTTCGTCTTTTCTTCTTCCATCGTCTTAGTCCAACTTTTACTAGTAGGGCCGGAGAGAACCTTTTGAACTATCAAAGGCTCTACTTGATAATTTAGTACTCATCTAGTACTCCTCTTGGATTGTGCTTTGTGGAGATATGCTCCTCATAAGCATTACTCCCACTGGACTCAGCAACTGGAGATGCGTCTATACGCTCCTCTCAACGTGTTGTAGGTCCACCTTCTTTCAATAAAGATGCACATCCCAAAATTCGTCTCCCTTACTCTAGAAAAGTTTGTCTTAAGGACCACTACATCCTTAGACTCAAATTATGTGACCGGAGTGTCTTCATTCTCACTAATGAAGACACATCCTTTTGAGTGACCAAGCTATCTTACCAAGACACGCTACTTGCCTCTAGGGTCAAGCTTCCTATACTCACAAGAAGGATCAAGTTTGCTGTATACCCTTATGGTCTCAGCATACTCTAATCAGGTCTTTTACTTAACTAAAACTCATCAGGAATCATTCACACAATTCGAAAGGGCATATGGTTAAGTACGAAAGTGATCGTTGGTAAAGCGTCTCCCCAATGGGAACGTTCACCTGAGTCATTATCAACTTAACCAACTCCAGGAGCAACTCATTTTGCTGTGGAGTTTGTGGAATAGTTAGTTGTCTAACAATTCCAATTTCATCACGTAACTGTGAGAAAATACTAGGCCACTTGCCTTGCCCCCCATGCTTATCAGACCACTGATGTCCGAGTGGACTAATTTGATGAAAGCGGATTTTCTGATTTCATGATTGAATGGTTCTCAGGTTGCTTTGTCTGTAAGGCAACATTTACAAACTAGCATTGGGAATTTGTCCTCACAAATTCTCCTTTGCTAATACGTAATTGCGTCCCACACGCACTTGCCAAATAGGTGTATCAACCACAGAGGAAGACACAGCAACATGTTGCTTTGTCTGTAAGGCAACGTTTACAAACTAGCATTGGGAATTTGTCCTCACAAATTCTCCTTTGCTAATACGTAATTGCGTCCCACACGCACTTGCCAAATAGGTGTATCAACCACAGAGGAAGACACAACAACAGGTTGCTTTGTTTGTAAGGCAACGTTTACAAACTAGCATTGGGAATTTGTCCTCACAAATTCTCCTTTGCTAATACGTAATTGCGTCCCACACGCACTTGCCAAATAGATGTATCAACCACATAGGAAGACACAGCAAAACAACTAGTTGAATTACGTGAATATAATTCAAAGTGTATCACAACACAACCATTGTCATAAAACAAGAACTAACACTACGAAGTCATGATAAACATGTAGATCATATTATATCTTAAGTTCTCTCACGGAAAAACATCTAATAATGAGTTCCGTTCAGTATCTAGAACATAAAACATTTATAAAGATAAAAAGTGGCCACTACGCAACTTCGTTTTGTAGTTGCCCAACCTCTTAACTTTAATAATTCTTTATTCCCACGAGGATACTTCTGCTCCCATTGGGCAGATGACGGAACTCCATGAACCAATGTTCATGGGTGAGAGGAAAATGATTGCTGCAAACACTTTTTGCGCATAGTGCCTTATGGAATGACATAAGCAACATTTGACCTTGGCCAAAATCTCTTTTCCTCTCTTGTTTTTCCTTTGAACTGAGGCTACTTACCTTACACTTACCCTTTCTCTTCCTAGCACCACATCTCTTGGACCCAATGTCCTTGTTCTTGGAGCATAGAGCTCTGAGTAACTTTAGCCACCTAGGCTACGTGCTCGATAGATTTCACAGCCTTATGCCAACAATCCTAGAGCACTAGGTGGTGTTTAATATCATCAAGAAACTTGATGATATTAGTGGAGGTCGGAATGACTTATATGCACTCCCAATAGGAGGGAAGAGATCTGGCAACAGTTTGAACTCACTGTTTACCAGTGGGGAGTGTTCAGGCTTACTCACACTTCCAAATTATGTTTGATTTCTCCCTTAGATGCGTCTTCATGCTTTTGTCAGAGCGCATCTTGGAGGAATCAAACTTGATTGTAAGCTGCCTCAGTCTGGTGGCCACAATGTCACCAAAGCGATCTCTCTAATGTGATCTACATTCACAAGTTTTGTAGTTATACTATCAGTCAATCCTAAACGCTAACACTAAGTACACAGCTCCTTATTACACAACACACAACTCTTGAAAATTGTAATCAACGCAAGACGAGTGTAGATATAGTCAGTCTCTGCATTCGAGAAGTAGGGTCAACCACCCTCATCATACAGAGAGCCTATATATGTACACTTTTCTATGCTTGACTCAACAATTTTCATAGAATAGTCACATACTATTCAAAATCCCTTTTGGATTCCCACTATGTAAGCGATCAAGAAGAACATCGAGTCGCCACAGGCACGACCTCGAACTTCCACTTGATTACAACGCTTACGATCATTTAAATAGTCATTTACTATTTAAATTCCCACGTGGATAAGCATTTACATCGAGTTATGGGTTTGCCACATGCTGCCCCTAGCTCCCACTCGAGTAAAACACTTAAGGTAATTTAAACGATCACAAATCGCTTAAATCTTCTCTCTCGTTGTGTATGTGAATGAGTCAAGAGATGGTCATATCCACTCTTTAGACTCTAATTCACCCTAATTTCTCCTCATATTTGGATTCGTCTCGCTAAAACGAGAAAAACGACTCAAAAATCGTCTAAATCGGAGCTAAAACGGAGAAATTATGCGCGACAGAAAATTTTACGACGCTGGTCAACGGTCAGAGTTGACCAGTGGTCAACAGTCAGCAGACCACCACCGGCGACCACCGTTTCTGGTGGCGCCGGTCGCCGAAGTCCCTCCGGCCGGCGCTGTCTCCGGCGACCGTCGGTGGTCGCCGGACCCCCATCTCCGGCGACCCCCTAGCGGTGGCGGAGGTCGTCGGTCCTCCACCGGCGACCCACCGTCTCCGGCAGCGCCGGCGCCAGAGAACTACCGGTTGCCGGCCGCTGCCGCCGCCGGCGACCCGCGACGGCAGCAGTTGCCGGTGAACCGCCGACCGCGGCGGTCCATGGCGGCGCCGGCCGCCGGACGTCGGCCGGCCGCCACCACAGGCGGCTCAGTCAACCGTCGCCAGTCAAACCCCCATTCCTTTTCCTAAAATAGCAGCATATATCCACAGGTATATATCTATTTCGTAGGGTACACATACCTTAAATAATATATATATATATATATATATATATATATATGCATGCAAATTAGGGTCTTTAATTTTGAAAGGGGAACCTAAACATGTTTCTAGGTTTTAGGGTATAGGTTACCAGTTAATATTGAATTAAAAAATTAACTCATAATTTAAATTCAAAAATTATGGTACCCTACCCTACAATATATGATATAACACATGTTTTAAATTTAAATTCAAAACATTTAAATAAAACTGGGAACCTAAACATGTTCCTAAGTTTTAAATTAAAAACCATACAAGACCTAAACATGTTCCTAACCCTTTTCGGTTCATCAATCCCTGGAGAACAGAGCACTAGCATTAACCAGGCTCTGATACCAATGTAGGGAAAGGCCCGGATCCACATGATCCGACCCGACCCAGGGACCTAAATGAAAAACCGAAAATAAATCCAGGCAAAAATATAAATATTGCGGAAGCTACTAACCTGGACGCCAATGCTAAGACCTTGGACCTTGCCAGTGCCTCTGCTCCACCAGGGCTGACCTCCAAACGACGAACACCGAAAAGGGCCGCACCAAACGGAGGACTCTACCTACGAGAGGTAGAACCACATGTCCACGACTGATGCGCGGAAGAGGACTAAAGAGAAAGAGAAAACTTTATACTGAGTGGGGTTTCCCAAACGGGACCCCCCTTTCCAACACATGGAATGAGCAACTAGAAAGGGGTGGAGTCACTCCTATTTATAGGAGGATGAGAGAGCTCCCATCATTGACGCAAGCAATGTGGGACTTGGAATGTGAACAAAATATTCACTTCCATCATGATCATCTAGCCCACTTTGGGCCACGAGTACGGGCTCGTGTGACCTCCGATGAGAGTCATTTTCGTTTCGTTCTCTTCGTCTCTCTGCAAGCTTTCCAACGGATCCTCACTCGACCCGATCGGACTCCTACATGGGCGGATATTTAGTCCCGAAGACCCCAATATATCCAACAAGCTCTCTAATAGAATTATTGTATATGTTGTGGGGTTGATGTACAGATTTGGAAATGCCCGAATTTTACGGGAGACTATGTCGAATTTTTCGTTAGAATTATCTTATGAAGAATTAAGAATCGTATTCATTCTGCTTTGTTATTTTGGGCTTACCGGATCGTAGGTCTTTCCTTTAATCCGGTGCCGGTCACACTTCCTTTTAATTTTCGGGGGGGTGTGACAATACTTTTTCTAAATTTCTGAAAACAATTTATTAAATTGATAATTTTAAGAATTAAATTGAGTTATTAAGTTTAATATTTTTTGCAACTTAAAATTCGAATTTAAATATTTTTATTTTTTTGATAGGTTAAATATTTTTATTTAGGTGTAATATATTAAAATAATTTATTAAATTAAATTATTAAATTATAATTTTTTAATTAAAATTCGAAATTAATAAATTTTTTAATTAGTGGTTAGATAACAATTTCAAAATAAATTGGTTGAATTATTTATAATTTAAAATTCATATTTGATAATTATTATTTTTTAGATTACAAATCAAAAAGGATATTGTTAGTTTTGATGAGATGATAAAATCATAGGTTTTTTTAAAAAAAATCAATACTTTATAATTTGATTTTGAATCATTTGTATCTAAAAATATACTAAAATTTGTTGTAATCAATTGAATTATTTTAATTATTTATAATTTAAAATTTTAATTTTTTATAAATGATTAAGTATAGTTTCTTAAATTTAATATTTTTTGCATTTTAAAATTATAATTTTGATTTTATAATACGATGAAAAATATCTAAGATATCATGTGTCACATTGAGAGTTAGTAGGATTAGAAAATATAAACTCATCTATATTTTTTATAGATTTAAAGTCATCTATATTTATAATTTATAAAAATTAATTACCAGGAAAAGCTAAGAAAAAGAAAGAACATACAAATCTAATTGTTTATACAATTTATCTTACTTTTATCTATTATACATTAATAAGAGAGTCAAATACATTTTATCTTGATCATCTTCAGATTCTTCTTCATCTTCTTCCTCTTTATGTATCGTTTGGATAAGCCTTTTTTAATAAAAAGTACTTCTATTTTAAATTTAAGTACTTATATTATAAAAATGTATGCTTGGATGAGCCTTTTTTAAAATAAGAGAAGCACTAAAATAAGCCCCAAAACCTCTTCTTTATGAAGCCCATTTTTGTAGCTTCTGAAAAAAGGTGAGGTGGTAGATGAGAGAGAATGAATGAAAAAACGGGTGAACCACATTCGAGGCCAGAAACGCCCATTTTCTTATTTTCAGAAACCCTGATCTGTTGCTTTCCACTGCCGCTCGACTCTTCTTGTTCGTTCCTGTAATATTCGAGATATTTAGATTTAATTATTTTCATTAATATTTAATTCATTTTTTTCTTTCAGAAAGAAAAATAAATTAAATTAAAGAGTTAAAGTAAAATAAAGGAGAAAATAATAGGGAATATATGTAATTTTTCTAGGACCTAAAATAGGAAAAAAAAAGGAGAGATGGGGGGAAAAGAAAAGAAAAGAAAATAAAATAACAATATATATATATATATATATATATATATATATATATGTATATTTTATTATTATTATAATTTACTAAGAAAAAAATAAACAATATATATATAATAAAATATATGGGGGGGGGGGGGGCAGCCGTGACCCCCTTCCCCTTTCATTAACACAGACACACACAATTAAAATTAAAAATAAAAAGGAGGAGATGCATGTAATACCCGAGAATATTTTAACTAGCGTTATTAATTAAAATAAATAAATTAAATTAAAGGTGGAAAAATGAGATAAAAAGGAAAATAAATACACACTATCCTACTACTTATATCTTTTTTTTAAATATAAATTAAAGTAAATCCTAATTATTTATATATATATATATATATATATATATATATATTTCTTAATTATTATTATATCAGATGTGTTTTTTTTCTTTATGTGATGTATGTATGTGATATGTATATATATTAGTTAATTATATATATATATATATATGTGTGTATTATATAAGGAAAAGAAAAGAAATAAAGAAGAGGGCCAACGAGTGAGGGAGAGGCGGAGGAAAGAAAACGCACAAGAGCAACGCGCACGAGAGAGGGGCTGAGCGAACGGAGAAGACGGAAGGAGCTCACGGACGGCAAACGCACGCGTGGTGGCCGGACGTGCGGGAGAGGCCGGAGTCACCGTCCACCGGAGCCGGAAAATGCCGTCTGGTGGCTGGAGGAGAGAGAGAGCTCGGGTTAGAGAGAGAAAACAAAGGGAGATAGCTTTCTCACCGGAAAACGCCGTCTCTTCACCGGGGAAGGCAGCTGGGAGTCTCCTCTACTCCATATCGTCCTTCTAACCGGTTGAATCGAGGTGAGAAGTCCCGAAACTCTCAAACCCCAAATTTATCAATTTTAGGGATTTTTGGAAAGACCCCAATTGATTCAATCTGAGTGCTCTGGGTCCTAAATTGAAGTATATGCATGTTAGGAAGTGAGTTGGAAGCTTAGGAACCGGAACCAAATTGATGGAATTTATCCGGGTTGGAAAAAGTGTAGGAAAATGTGGTTGTTAAGGTTTAAGGGTGTTGTGGAATGATTTGGGGTGCATTGAAAGGTTGAATGATAATTATATAATTGTTAAAAATTATTGGAATGTACGAGAGATCAAAATCCGAGTAATTCCCGTCTCACCCGGAACCCCATTCGGGGAAAAAGAGACAATTTTCTAATTTTACGCGTATTCGGGTATGTGTGTTCATGTGTAGGTGAAGTGTTCAAGGTTAGTTTGATAAATGCAAAGCTTGGACAAGTAGTATTTATGATTCTCTTGAGCCATAAATTCAAGACTTGGGTAATGGAAGTTCATATGGACACATAGAGGTGGAATTAGGTAACCTTGCATTGCCAAGTCAAAGCTTCCGAATAGTGTGATTAAGAATGGGCTGAACACGAATAGAAGCATGCTAGGTGTTCCGAAAACTAGTTGAGGGCATTCCAAGCCAACAACTAGTCTATGGAATTAATTAGAAAGAACATGAGCATTAGCGTTACATGTACACTATAGTGGTTGAAATTGCAAGTGTCTGAATCTCTCAAGTATATGTGTATAGGGCACCATACTGTGAGTGGACTTTCGGGCGCACCGAGAGCTGATCAGAGGGGCCAACCAGGTGAGGGGCTTTCCTATCCTTGTCCTATAGGGTTGACTGCGGATATGGATATATGGTTTGCCTTCTTGCCTATTTGTAGGAATTACATGTTAGATAACATGCTATTGTTGTTCCTAAATTACTGTATATGTGAAAACGTGCTGTATGTGTATATGTGAACTGTAAATGCAATGGTGGCTCAAGGAGCCTTATATGGAAAGAAGGTCCTCGGGACCTAGATGATATCGGGGGTAGGATCGAGTCAATTTTAATTGTGAGGGTTTTGTGGTACTAGAAACCAACCTCATTGTTGATCACCTAAAAAGGGTGGTTGTGTATGTAACTTCTTAAAGGAGATGAACATAGGTGACTTGTTTTAAACCGAGAGCTCCCGAGATAGAAAACCACTTGGGAATTTAGAGTTGCCTAAGGAGAAGAGAAATGAGTAAGCAGTGGTCCATAGGGGTCACTTATGGTACAACGTGGAAACCGAGTCAATCGTGGATAGTCCGAGTAGATTGAGTCTGGTTGTCTTGAGTCAACCCACAGAAATACAGAGTATATGAGTACACCACATTGTGGCTATTGCCTTGGATAAACTGAGGTCAGATGAGTCGCCGGCTATGCTCCAAGTGAAGTCTTGGGGTCAGATTATAGTTCCAAGTCTTGGGACCAGGGGTTCCTAGAATGATCAACTAGGTTCCCATATTGCTCACATGAGATATTGCCTTCGGGCCAGATTCTCTCCTAACGGAGATATGCCTTCGGGCCAGTTTATGATTACGGTTAATTGAATACGGGTGACCACATGGAATTATATGTTAAATCATGATATGATGTATGTGTGAATTTAAATGTATGTAAATCCATGCTTTAAATTCTTTATTGTGAATATGATATAAGCTAATTGCCTGACCACTTAATATATGGAAATTCAAATCTGTTATATGCATATGTGTTTGTGATTGGCTCCTCTTCCCCAATTGTAGTGGTACCCGCTACTACACTAGGGATGGGAAAGTCTCTCACTGAGTCCGTTTGACTCACCCCAATGTTAAATGTTACAGACACAGGTGGTCTAGGCATCGAGAGTGCTTCCACTTCATCTCAGGGAGGCGGACAGACTTAGAGACCGCACGCATTGTTCCCGTGGGTAGTACTGTTATATGTCTTTTGACAGGATATATATGTATATGATTCTTTTGGAATAGCATGGTTTTGTACAGTTGCTATATGCATATATGTATATGTCACACTCTAGAACTGTCGGCTTCATACAGGTTAAAGATTGGTCTGGTTGTTGGGATCATAGGTTATGATATGATGAATATCATGTGTATATATATATATGATTGTGACTTCCGCATGTGAATAGGATAGATCACACGCACTGAGCGTGTGGTCAATATGTAAATTTATAAATATGTGTGGCTGAATACTTGATTGTGTGAAAATACGGCTTCCGCATGTGAATAGGATAGGTCACACGCATTGAGGCGTGTGATCAATATGTATATTTTATGCAGGTGTGTGATTGAATATATATGCTTGATTATACACAGGAATTCTGCATGTGAATAGGATAGATCACCCGCCCTGAAGCGCGTGATCAATATGTATACTATATGTACGTGTGATTGACTATGTGTATATGTATAGACTGAAGCGGCGTTGAGCGAGCCGTGGATTGCCTGCTACTTAGGTCACCGGACAGGGATGACAATATATACTATATATTGTTTGTAATAGAAATGGGTAGTTATGCATATATAAGAATGTCAATCAGGGATTAGAGGCTTACGGGATAGGAGAAATCCTACCTCCCGTGCCGGTCACGGACGTCCGATAGGGGGTCGTGACAATGCACTAATGGACGCATGAAGAGAAAGCAGAAGCTAAAAACACACAAAAACGCACGCACACAACGCACCAGCCGAGAGAGAAGAGGAGGAGCACGCATGGTGGGAAACGGCCAGAACCACGCCGGAGAACGCGTTCCGCCACCGGTCAAGGCCACTGGACTTCATCTTCACCACCCATTAAGCTCCCCATCCGATTGAATCAAGTAAGAAAGCCCCAAATCTCTCAAACCCCAATTTCTCCAATTTTGGGTATTTTAGGAATTCTTCAATTTCTTCCAATCGGGGCATTCCGGGGTTAAATTTGAGCTTATTGGGTGTTATTGAAAGCTTAGTGAGGTTCAAAATGAAGTTAAACCGTAGGAATTTACCGGGTATGGAAATGAGGAAAATTTAGCTAGAAAATTGCTATAAAATTCGAAATTAATAATTCGATGCATGTTTAGGCTTGGATTGGAGTAGTATAAGTGTTATAAGTGCTGGAAATAGTCAAGGGAATAAAGCCCGAGTATTTACTGTCTCAACTGGAACCCAATACGGTGAAAAAGAGGCAAAATACTAAGCCACAGTACCGTAAAGAGCTGTACGGTGGGTTGAACACCTCGGTCTAGTCCGTGGTGGACACCTAAGACACACTAAATTGGTTCCAAGGCTCTAATTATACCCAATTATATTTTTATATATAATTAAAGAGGTAATAATTAAGCTTTTACTCGGCAAATAAGGGAGACGGTGGAATGAGTAAGCTAGAGCCTCTAGTGAACCGAGAATTTAATTCTTTTATTAGTTAATACCCATATGAACACATGAAGGGAAATTGAGACAAGTGGAAATCTCTAACCTAAGCAATAGAGGTTCTAATGGCTCGAAAGTGTGAAAGTCGAATATGGGGCATTCTGGACTTTTAGAAAGAGCAAATAAGACGACGTAACGAACTAAATAATTAATTCTTGGAAAATAGCTAAAGGGTGCATAAGCATTAGCATGACACGTGCATGGTAGATGCTTAGTTACGCATTCTAAATTTCTTAAATATAATGTGTATAGCGCACCACACAGTGATTGGAGCTTCAAGCACTTCGAGTACTGATCAGGAGGGCCAACGAGGTGAGGGGCTCTCCCATCCCTGCCCCACAGGGTTGGATGACTACGTGGAAAATGTGGTTTGCTCTATTTTGTGCAAATTGATATATTGAATATATTTATATGAATAAATTTGTGTTACGCGTGTATGATTTGCAAGTAAGTAGTCAACGTGCAATAGTATATGTGCTTATATGATTAATCTCAAGTATATATCTGCTATTGTGGCTCATTGAGCCTTATATGTTACCGTGGGTAGGATTGTGTCGTGAATTCATATGTGAGAGTTCAATAACATTAGAAACCAATCATATTGATCGTCACTTAAAGATCTCATTCGTATGGTTAGTTGAGGAAACTGAACCTAGGTTGTTGAATATGAGTGAGAGTGCCGCATAAATTGAAAAGGGAGAAGAACTAGGCCTAATTAATAACCACGTGTAATATTCAGTAGTTTATCTTAGGGCGTCTTTCAAGGTTAAATATGTTAGTTGAGTTTGTTTAGGTTGTCCGGGTAGATCGAGCCGGTCATCCTGATCGGACGACAGGATTATGACGTCAGCAAGTATGCCACATAGTGGCCATTACCTTGGTTTAAACTGAGGTCAAACAAGTTGCCGGCTATTACTCTAAGCGTGCCTTGGAGTCAGAAAGTTCCTAGTTTGATCAACTAGGTTCGAATAAGACATTGCCTTCGGGTCAGTATTTCCCTTAGCGTAACGCGGGAGACAGAAAGTGAATGACTTCGGGCCAGTATTTCTCTTAGCGTAATGCAGGAGACAGAAAGTGAATGCCTACGAGCATAACTATGTATGACTTATGAAAAGATATGATATATGTTTATGATTGGTTTACATGCGGATTAATAAACATGTTAGGAGCATGAAGTAGGATTTTTAATTGTGAATATGATATATTGATTGCCTGATCATATTTAAGGTCACAATATAATTCCGTTTCATGCGCATTGGGTTGTGGTTGCTCCCTTCCCCCAGCTGTAGTGGTACCCGCTGCTACGCCAGGGATGGGGGAGCTTCTCACTGAGTCTGTTCGACTCACCCCCTATTTACATGTGTTAGACACAGGTGGTTCAGGAGTCGGGAACGCGTCCACTTCTTCTCAAGGAGGCGGACAACTCTGAAGACCGCACGCTTTGTTCGCGTCGGTAGTTATTTTGATTCTGTATATATGTTGTGATGTATATGTATATATGAATCCTTTTTGGGCGTAGCGTTGAACGTTTACATCTGCTGTGTATATATACATATCACACGTGAATTCTAGCATTGTCGGCTTCATACAGATTAATGTTAGGTCTTGGTGTGGGAATATAGGCTATGATATAGCATATATCATGAATATATATATATATATATATATATATATATATATATATATATATATATATATATATATGTATATATGACTTCCGCATGCGACTAGGATAGATCACACGCCTTGAGGGGTGTGTTCAATATGTAAATTATATATATGTGTGTCTGAATACCTGATTGTATGAAAATATGGCTTCCGCATGTGAATAGGATAGTCACACGTATTGAAGCGTGTGGTCAATATGTAAACTATATGCAAGCGTGTGATTGAATATATGTATGACTGTACAAAGGATTTCTGCATGTGAATAGGATAGATCACCCGCCCTGAAGCGCGTGATCAATATGTATACTATATGTACGTGTGAGTGATTATGTGTATATGTATAGACTGAAGCGGCGTTGAGCGAGCCGTGGATTGCACGTTACTTAGGTCATCGGATATGGATGACCATAAATACTATATATTGTTTGTATTAGAAATGGGTAGTTATAAACATATGAAAATGTCAATCAGGGAATTAGAGGCTTATGAGATAGGAGAAATCCTACTTCCCGTGCCGGTCACGGACGTCCGATAGGGGGTCGTGACAAACTTGGTATCAGAGCCTGGTTATCTTTAAATGTATGAAGCCATAGGTATGAACGGGTGTTGGTTTACACCTCGTTGTGAACCCGGGCGCAACGTGGGAGTAAAAAGAAACTTGTGGAAGTACCTAGGAAATTGTGTCAACCTTTCTTTCTACTCTCTTTGATATGAAATATCATTGATATACGTGTACTCAATAGGTGTGGTCCTTGTACAGTATAGGGATGCCACCAGATCACGAGACAGACTAGGGGTGGAGGGAGAACTCCTGCTGAAATTGATCAAGAGTCAGTTCGGGAGGATGGTAATGCCCACCCGAGGTCGAGGTAGAGGCGGGTACCCGAGGCCGAGGTAGAGGTCGTGCTCGTGGTCAAGGTAGAGCACAAGTGAGAGAAGAAGAGAGGAGACAGTCACCGAAACCTCAACCTCAAGTAGAGACAGGTGCACCTTCCGTGGCAGAAATGCTCACGGCAGGATTTCAGGAACTAAGAGAAGAGATGACGAGACAATACGAGGGCGTACGCCGGTTAGTAGTCGGCAAAGAAGAACAAGAGAGAGTTCCTAGCAATCAAGAGATGAAGGTTTGTTGAGGAAGAGGATAGGGAATGGCAACAACAACAGGAAATGCCTCGTGAGCCACGGCTAGCACCCAGAGAGCTGCTAATTTCAAAATTTCTGAAGCTTCATCCGCTCACTTTCTGCAGAACTAGTGAGAAAGAGGATCCGCAGTACTTTGTGAGAGACATAGTCAGAATTGGGCACATGTTGAGGTGCTCAGGACATGAGTTAGTGGAATTAGCTTCATTCCAGCTGAGGGGAGCTGCCAGAGTATGGATAGAGTCCGTACAGACCAGGTATTCAAGAAGGTAGCACCGATGACCTGGGAAGATTTTCAGAGGGAATTCCTGGGTCGATTTTTACCTGAAGGCACCAAAGATGCGAAGCGTCAGCAATTCGAGGAGTTGTGGATGACGCCTAACATGACCGTGACGGAGTATGAGTTACTTTTTACAGAACTAGCTCAATTCTCACTTGAGTTGGTTCCTGATGAAGAGGCGAGGATCAAGAGGTTCATACACCATCTCACGGAGCCGTCATTTACTGCTTTATTACCCAGAGGAGCAATTTGAGACTTTAGCTCAAGTAGCAGACTGTTCCAGAATGATTAAACCAGGAAGAGGTACGGGACTTCTGTTGATCCGAAAGTCAAGTTAATTACAGGCAGTGACAACCAAGGAGGTGGAAGTAAGAAGAGGAAGACAACAGGTGGAGGTGTAGGATATTCAGGGTCTGTAGGAGGACAATCCTCAACTACCACCCATGAAACAGGTACAAGAGGTAACTTTCAAGGGGGACAGAGAGTGCAAGGGGGTGGAAATGCCGGTAAGACAAGGCCCCAGTGTGCGACTTGTGGCAGATTTCATTTTGGAATATGTCGGAGACTGATAGGTGGGTGTTACAACTGCGGCCAGGTGGGCCATATGGCTAGAGAGTGTCCAATGAGAAAAGAGGGTACAAGTGTGAGAAGCAATCTGACGCCGAGGGGTACACCTATTCCAGCCCCACCAGTGAGAACCGTACCACCACAGACAGCAAGTACAGGTGCAGCTAGAGGCCGTGGTGCAGGATCTAGTGGTAGAGGGCCAGGGGCAGTAGGTGGAGGACAAGCGCGGGTATTTTCACTTTCTCAGCAGGACGATCATGCATCAAATGCAGTTGTGACAGGTACCCTTATTGTTTGCTCTCTTGAAGCACAAGTTCTGTTTGATTCCGGCTCCACTCATTCTTATGTGTCACATGCATTCGCTTCTAAATTCAACAAAAGTCCGTCTAGAATGAAAGAAACAGTACTGGTCTCTACTCCAATGGGAGAATCGGTACAAGTAGAGTATGTGCACAAGTCTTGCATTGTGGAGGTCGATGGTCATGAGACTGTGGTAGACCTTCGGTTGTTGTGTATGGTTGATCTGGATGTAATCCTCAGAATGGATTGGTTGTCGTCTTGCCATGCGGTTGTGGACTGCAGGGCTAAATGTTTGAAATTCAATATGCCAAACGAGGAGCCTTTTGTGATACGGGGTGACGGAGCTGCACCGTATCCAAGCTTGATCTCGGCTTTGAAGGCATCCAAATTACTTGTAAAGGGATGTAAAGGGTATTTGGCCTTGGTTAAGGATACCACGAAAGCAGTACTTTCACCGACTCAAGTACCGATAGTGTGAGAGTTCTTGGACGTGTTTCCAGAAGAATTGCCGGGGTTGCCGCCCGATCGTGAGATTGAATTTGAAATTGAGTTGCAACCTGGCACCCAGCCTATCTCCACACCACCTTACCGGATGGCTCCGAAAGAGTTGAAGGAGTTACATACGTAGTTGCAAGAATTGCTTGACAAGGATTTTATAAGACCCAGCTTCTCTCCTTGGGGTGCACCGGTCCATTTTGTGAAGAAGGACGGATCTTTGCGGTTGTGCATCGATTACCGGAAGTTAAATAAGGTGACGATCCGCAATCAATACCCACTGCCGAGGATAGATGACCTGTTTGATCAGTTGCAGGGTGCGAAGCGATTTTCCAAGATTGATTTGCGATCTGGGTACCATCAATTAAAGATTCAAGAATCAGACATACCTAAAACCGCATTCCGGACCCGATATGGACATTATGAGTTCTTGGTGATGTCTTCCGGATTAACTAATGCTCCTGCAGCGTTCATGGACATGATGAACAGGGTCTTTAAACCATTTCTGGACCGATTTGTCATTGTCTTCATTGATGACATCTTGGTTTACTCTAAGAATTCTGAATAACATGCAGACCACTTGAGATTAGCATTGCAGAAGCTGAGAGAGGAGAAAATTGTATGCCAAGTTCTCTAAGTGTGAATTCTGGCTTGACCAGAGTTGCTTTTTTGGGTCACGTGGTATCATAGAGGGAATCCACGTTGATCCAAGTAAGGTAGAGGCAGTGAAGAATTGGTCCCAGCCTACCTCTGTTACTAAAATTCGCAGTTTCTTGGGCTTGGCTGGATATTATAGAAGATTTGTGCAGGACTTCTCTAAGGTTGCTGCACCTATGACTAAGTTGACTCAGAAGGGAGTAAAGTTCATATGGGATGACAAGTGTGAGCAGAGTTTCCAGAAGCTGAAAGACAGTCTCACTACCGCTCTGGTGCTGGCATTACCTGAAGGCACAGGAGGGTATGTGGTATACTGTGATGCGTCGAGGATCGGGTTAGGGTGCGTCTTGATGCAGCACGGCAAGGTGATTGCGTATGCATCGCGACAACTGAGGAAACATGAGAAGAATTACCCTTCTCACGACCTTGAGATGGCTGCCGTAGTGTTCGCTTTGAAAATATGGAGACATTACCTGTTTGGTGAGACGTGTGAAATTTATACAGACCACAAAAGCCTCAAATACATTTTCGAGCAGAAAGATTTGAACTTGAGACAACGTCGATGGTTAGAGGTGTTGAAAGACTACGACTGCACGATCTTGTATCATCCAGGAAAGGCTAATGTGGTACCCGATGCTTTGAGTCGGAAATCCATGGGCAGTCTTGCTCATATAAGTGAAGAAAGAAGACTGTTGATCAGAGAGCTGCACGAGCTAGAACAAACGGGAATCAGTTTGAGATTTGAAGTTCTAACTCACTTTTAGCTCATTTCAAGCTAAAGTCCTCTCTGGTAGAAGAAGGTGAAGGCTAGACAGGATGAAGATACCGACCTCAAACAAATCAGGGATACTGTAACTAAAGAGAAAGGAAACGACGTCTGATTCTCTATTGATGAGTTCGGGATACTTCGGTTGGAGGGACGGTTGTGTGTCCCTATGGTTGATAGCTTGAAAGAAAGAATCCTTGAAGAAGCACACCGGACAGCTTATACAATCCATCGGAAGCTAATAAAATGTATCATGACCTGAAACAGTTGTATGGTGGAATGGCATGAAGAAGGATGTTGCAAACTATGTAGCCAGGTGTTTAGTGTGTCAGCAAGTCAAGGCTCAACACCAGAAGCCCGCCGGAACGTTACAACAAATAGACATACCTGAGTGGAAATGGGAGAGGATAACGATGGATTTTGTAACAGGGTTGCCAAATCTCAACGTCGATATGATTCGGTTTGGGTGATAGTGGATCGCATGACTAAGTCCGCGCACTTTCTGCCAGTTAAGACCACTTACGGAGTGAGTCAATATGCACAGATTTATCTATCAGAAATCGTTAGATTGCACGGTGTGCCAGTGTCCATAATATCTGAAAGAGGGCCACAGTTCACTTCCAGGTTTTGGAAGTCATTGCAGAAGTGTAGGGAACTAGAGTTGATTTGAGTACTGCGTTCCACCCACAGACTGACGGGCAATCAGGAAGAACCATTCAGATCCTTGAAGACATGCTTTGAGCGTGTATTATGGATTTCGGCGGAAGTTGGGAAAGGTATTTACCTTTGGCCGAGTTTGCTTACAATAACAGTTATCAAGCGAGTATCCAAATGGCACCTTTCGAGGCTCTATACGGTCGTAGGTGCAGATCCCCGATTGGGTGGTTCGAGGTCGGAGACGCTAGTCTAATCGGCCCAGAATTGTTACAAGATGCCTTGCAGAAGGTGAAGTGTATAATGGAGAGATTGCTGACGGCTCAGAGTAGGCAAAAGTCTTATGCAGACAATCGAAGAAGAGAACTGGAGTTTGCCATTGGCGAATAGGTGTTCTTGAGAATATCACCGATGAGATGCGTAATGCGGTTCGGTAAAAAGGGGAAGTTGAGTCCTCGATATATCGAAACGTTTGAAATCCTAGAACGAGTTGGGAATGTAGCGTATCGGTTGGAATTGCCTACAGAATTGGAGGGGGTACACCCTGTCTTTCATGTATCAATGCTTTGAAAATATCTTCCCGATCCCTCGCACGTGATTCAATCGCAAGACGTGCAACTAACCGAGAATCTGACATATGAAGAGGAGCCAGATCGATAGTTGAAGAGACTCAGAACGAAACAGATTCCATTGGTTAAAGTTCTGTGGAGAAATCACTCGACCGAAGAAGCTACATGGGAGGTCGAGGGTGAAATACGCAGGACGTATCCTCATCTGTTTCAAGACTAAGGTTAGTAGTATATTGTTGAAATTCAGGGACTGAATTTCTTAAGGGGGGAAGATTGTAATATCCAAGATATTTAGATTTAATTATTTCATTATATTTAATTCATTTTTTCTTTCAGAAAGAAAAATAAATTAAATTAAAGAGTTAAAATAAAATAAAGGAGAAAATAATAGGGAATATATGTCATTTTTCTAGGACCTAAAATAGGAAAAAAAAAAAAGGAGAGATGGGGGGAAAAGAAAATAAAATAACAATATATATATATATATATATATGTGTGTGTGTGTGTGTGTGTGTGTGTGTGTATATTTTATTATTATTATAATTTACTAAGAAAAAAAAATAAACAATATATATATAATAAAATATATGGGGGGGCCAACCGTGACTAGAGGTGTCAATATGGGCTGGGCCCTACGGGCTGGCCCAGCCCGGCCCTAGAAAAATATACGGCCGGGCTGAAAAATTTTGGGCCCGTTTTAAAAACGGCCCGGCCCGGCCCTAAAACAATTAGGACCAAAACGGGCCCGGGCCGGGCTAGCCCATTTTTAAAAAAAAAATTTAATTTTTCAAATTATTATTTAATTTAGCCTAAATTCTTAATATTTTTTTATAAAAAATTCTTAACATATTTAATCTATACCTACTTACTCATTTATTAGCTATTCACTCACTACTAATAAATCAACTATTGTTTTTTGTGAAAGTAAATAAACTAATTCATTTTTTTATTAAAAAGGAAGAAACACAAAACACATAACAACAATATGTTGAAAAACATTATTTACTCAACTAAATTAATTTTGATTAGAGATATTTTAAAAAGAATGAAAAGATATTCTAAAATTTTTTTCAACATTTTTTGCATAAACTTTTATATAATATCTAACATTTAATTTTTGTATTAATTAATTTACAAAATAATAAAAATAAAATAAAACACATCATAATAATAATTATTATTAAAATACCAATTTTAAAAAAGAAAAAAAGAAAAAAGGGCTAGCCCGGCCCGGCCCTAGGCCCTAAAAGGGCCGGGCCGAGCTAAAGAAAACTAGGCCCGTTTTGAAAACGGGCCTGCCCGGCCCGACCCTAAATAATTAGGGCCCAAAACGGGCCGGGCTGGGCCGGCCCGTTTTGACACCTCTAGCTGTGACCCCCTTCCCCTTTCATTAACACACACACACACAATTAAAATTAAAAATAAAAAGGAGGAGATGCACCAGTGGACGCATGAAGAGAAAGCAGAAGCTAAAAACACACAAAAACGCACGCACACAACGCACCAGCCGAGAGAGAGAAGAGGAGGAGCACGCACGAAGGGAAACAGCCGGAACCACGCCGGAGAAAGCGTTCTGCCACCGGTGAAGGCCACCGGACTTCATCTTCACCACCCATTAAGCTCCCCATCCGATTGAATCAAGTAAGAAAGCCCCAAATCTCTCAAACCCCAATTTCTCCAATTTTGGGTATTTTAGGAATTCTTCAATCTCTTCCAATCGGGGCATTCCGGGGTTAAATTTGAGCTTATTGGGTGTTATTGAAAGCTTAGTGAGGTTCAAAATTGAAGTTAAACCGTAGGAATTTACCGGGTATGAAAATTAGGAAAATTTAGCTAGAAAATTGCTATAAAATTCGAAATTAATAATTCGATGCATGTTTAGGCTTGGATTGGAGTAGTATAAGTGTTATAAGTGCTGGAAATAGTCAAGGGAATAAAGCCCGAGTATTTACCGTCTCAACCGAAACCCAATCCGGTGAAAAAGAGGCGAAATACTAAGCCACAGTACCGTAAAGAGCTGTGCGGTGGGTTGAACACCTCGGTCTAGTCCGTGGTGGACACCTAAGACACACTAAATTGGTTCCAAGGCTCTAATTATACCCAATTATATTTTTATATATAATTAAAGAGGTCATAATTAAGCTTTTACTCGGCAAATAAGGGAGACAGTGGAATAAGTAAGCTAGAGCCTCTATTGAACTGAGAATTTAATTCTTTTATTAGTTAAATACCCATATGAACATATGAAGGGAAATTTAGACAAGTGGAAATCTCTAACCTAAGCAATTAGAGGTTCTAAATGGCTCGAAAGTGTGAAAGTCGAATATGGGGCATTCTAGACTTTCAGAAAGAGCAAATAAGACGACGTAACGAACTAAATAATTAATTCTTGTAAAATAGCTAAAGGGTGCATAAGCATTAGCATGACACGTGCAAGGTAGATGCTTAGTTACGCGTTCTAAATTTCTTAAATATAATGTGTATAGGGCACCACAGAGTGATTGGAGCTTCAAGCACTCCGAGTACTGATCAGGAGGGCCAACGAGGTGAGGGGCTCTCCCATCCCTGCCCCACAGGGTTGGATGACTACGTGGAAAATGTGGTTTGCTCTATTTTGTGCAAATTGATATATGGAATATATTTATATGAATAAATTTGTGTTACGCGTGTATGATTTGCAAGTAAGTAGTCAACGTGCAATAGTATATGTGCTTATATGATTAATCTCAAGTATATATCTGCTATTGTGGCTCATTGAGCCTTATATGTTACCGTGGGTAGGATTGTGTCGTGAATTCATATGTGAGAGTTCAATAACATTAGAAACCAATCATATTGATCGTCACTTAAAGATCTCATTCGTATGGTTTGTTGAGGAAAACTGAACCTAGGTTGTTGAATATGAGTGAGAGTGCCGCATAAATTGAAAACGGGGAAACTAGGCCTAATTAATAACCACGTGTAATATTCAGTAGTTTATCTTAGGGCGTCTTTCAAGGTTAAATATGTTAGTTGAGTTTGTTTAGGTTGTCCGGGTAGATCGAGTCGGTCATCCTGATCGGACAGACAGGATTATGACGTCAGCAAGTATGCCACATAGTGGCCATTACCTTGGTTTAAACTGAGGTCAGACAAGTTGCCGGCTATTACTCTAAGCGTGCCTTGGAGTCAGAAAGTTCCTAGTTTGATCAACTCGGTTCGAATAAGACATTGCCTTCGGACCAGTATTTCTCTTAGCGTAACGCGGGACACAAAAAGTGAATGCCTTCTGGCCAGTATTTCTCTTAGCGTAATGCAGGAGACAGAAAGTGAATGCCTACGAGCATAACTATGTATGACTTATGAAAAGATATAATATATGTTTATGATTGGTTTACATGCGGATTAATAAACATGTTAGGAGCATGAATTAGGATTTTTAATTGTGAATATGATATATTGATTGCCTGATCATATTTAAGGTCACAATATAAATCCGTTTCATGCGCATGTGGTTGTGGTTGCTCCCTTCCCCCAGCTGTAGAGGTACCCGCTGCTACGCCAGGGATGGGGGAGCTTCTCACTGAGTCTGTTCGACTCACCCCCTGTTTACATGTTTCAGATACAGGTGGTTCAGGAGTCGGGAATGCGTCCACTTCTTCTCAAGGAGGCGGACAACTCTGAAGACCGCACGCTTTGTTCGCGTCGGTAGTTATTTTGATTATGTATATATGTTGTGATGTATATGTATATATGAATCCTTTTTGGGCGTAGCGTTGTACGTTTACATCTGCTGTGTATATATACATGTCACACTTGAATTCTAGCATTGTCGGCTTCATACAGATTAAAGTTAGGTCTAGGTGTTGGTAATATAGGCTATGATATAGCATATATCATAATATATATATATATATATATATATATATATATATATATATATATATATATATATATGTGTGACTGAATACCTGATTGTATGAGAATATGGCTTCCGCATGTGAATAGGATAGATCACACACATTGAGGCGTGTGATCAATATGTAAACTATATGCAAGCGTGTGATTGAATATATGTATGACTGTACACAGGATTTCTGCAAGTAAATAGGATAGATCACCCGCCCTGAATCGCGTGATCAATATGTATATTATATGTACGTGTGAGTGACTATGTGTATATGTATAGACTGAAGCGACGTTGAGCGAGCCGTGGATTGCACGCTACTTAGGTCACCGGATATGGATGGCCATAAAAACTATATATTGTTTGTATGAGATTTGGGTAGTTATGAACATGTAAAAATGTCAATCAGGGATTAGAGGCTTACGGGATAGGAGAAATCCTAACTCCCGTGCCGGTCACGGACGTCTGATAGGGGGTCGTGACAGTTCCACAACTACTGTTTAAGCTGAGCAATGGTGATTTTAAGGTCCACACTGGAGGGAATGTCTCGAGGAGGAGAAGTAGAGGCAATGGTGATTTCTTCTAAGTCTTGATGCCATTGAACGCAGAATCGGAAGAGAACGAAGTGGTAATGGAAGTTCCAATAAAACTAACTGTAATCAATTTTGTGAGATTCGCGTGGAATGTACTACACATTACACGTAGAAATATTAGACTGTGCAATTACTCCAGTTCGGTGGTATAGTATTTGACAAGCGTCACTTGTACACTTATATGTGTAAATTGCAATCAATTGTTTCTTGTTAATAACTAAATGATTAATATCATTATATGAGGGTGTTTGGTTAAAGGAATATAGAAATTGTCGAATATAAATGGGGCATAAGGTGATGAAGGACCAAGATGCAATGGACGTTTGTGCTTTATGAACCATGCCCTTTATAGAGACTCTTCGGATAAGAGTAGAATCAGTAAAATCATTAACTATTGCCATGTATAGAGACTATGTTCTTTACTATTCAATTAGTGGACTTCACTACAACAAGGTCATATTCCCGTTAGCTAAATACATCTAACCATTAGTAAAACAGATGTACTTAGGAAGCAAGGAATTTTAGTTTAGTTGAGGTTTGTTTACAGAGTCTTCATTTTGAATCTGGATACACACAAATTTCTTTTCTTCTGGCACACGTGATGTGAGTGATGAATTCCGGATTTTTAAGTTATGTTATATATCATATTAGTTGCATCATATTCAATATGTCTCAATTTTTGTGGAAAGATTTTTATCAGTTATACCTTGATGTTGTTTAGTAAGCAAATTCATCTTTATAACTAATGTTTATTATATTGATTTTTATCAGTGATACCTTGATACTGATAAGTATTTTTAATGTTTATTTTAGTAATTTTTATTAATAAGAAGTACTTTTTTTTTAATTTTATATCCAAACATTTATTTTTTTATAAAGCACTTTTTTAATTATGATATCCAAACGTAAAATGATTTAAATTTGAAAAAAGCATTATTTTTAAAAGCTCTATTGAAAAAGCATTATCATCTTCTTTATCTTCATTTTCACCATTTGTTGATTCACTGTTGTACAGGGAAAAAAGAATCTTCTTCTTCTTCTTCTTCTTCCTCTTCCTCCTCTCCTTCTCCTTCTCCTTTTGCTTCTTCTCCACCTCCTCCTCCTCCTTCTCTTTCTCCTTCTCCTCCTCCTCCCCCTCCCCCTACCCCTCCTCCTCCTCCTCCTCCTCCTCCTCCTCCTCCTCCTCCTTCTCTTTTCTCTTTGAATTTTCTGATGTTTAATTCTGGGATTATGTTTTCTTCAATGACAATGCTAGGCTAGGATTCTTTATCCTAGGGCTATGGTGTTCTAGCATGGACATTATGTTTTTTTGACAAATTTTATAGTTAAATTTAATGTATCCGGTATTTATTCAATTTATTCTTAAACTCTGATTGTCTGGCCAACACTTAGGGTAATTTGGAGGATTTCGGTGACCTTGAAAGAGGCATCTAGATTTAGTCCTAGAATTGAATACCGTTAGATCTAGGTAAATTAATCGGATAATTACTTAGATTTGCCCGAATGATAGACATATACCCGAGGGCCTGACGGAGTCAAATTTAGCTTGATCGAATAATGCAACTCTATATTTTGATTTTCTACATAGACATATGAGAAGTGTAATACCCGAGAATATTTTAACTAGCATCATTAATTAAATTAAATTAATTAATTTAAAAGTGGAAAATGAGATAAAAATACACATCATCCTACTGCATATATTTTTTTAAATACAAATTAGTGTGAATCCTAATTTTGTTATATATTCCTTTTTCTTAATTATTTTTATATCAGAATTGTTTTTCTTTTAGTGATAAGTATATATATATTAATTTATTATATATATATATATATATTATATAAGAAAGGGATAAGTAAAAGAAAGGGGAAAGAAAACGTGGGAGTGAGACGCACGCAGGAAAAGAGAAGCACGATAGAGAGAGAGCAGCTTGAGGCGTTGTTCACGGAGGAGCTCACGGACGGAGAAGCACGCGTGGGTGGCCGGACGTGCGAGCCGGTGCCGGAGTGAGACGTCGTCGCCGGAAAAGGCCATCGTTGTGCTGGAGGAGAGAGAGTCGTGGGCTAGAGAGAGAAACCAAAAGGGAGAGGGTTTCTCGCCGGAAAACGTCGTCTCTTCATCGGGGAAGGTGGCTGGGAGTCTCCTCTACTCCATATCGTCCTTCTAACCGGTTGAATCGGGGTGAGAAGTCCCGAAACTCTCAAACCCCAATTTTATCAATTTTAGGGATTTTTGGAAAGACCCCAATTGATTCAATCTGAGTATTCTGGGTCCTAAATTGAAGTATTTGAATGTTAGGAAGTGAGTTGGAAGCTTAGGATCCGGAACCAAATTGATGGAATTTATCCGGGTTGGAAAAATTGTAGGAAAATGTGGTTGTTAAGGTTTAAGGGTGTCGTGGACTGATTGGGGGTGCATTAATAGGTGGAAATTGTGATTATATAATTGTTAAAATTATTAGAATGTACGAGGGATTAAAACCCGAGTAATTCTCGTCTCACCCGGAACCCGGTTCGGGGAAAAAGAGACAATTTTCTAATTTTACGCGTATCCGGATATGTGTATTCATGTGTAGGTAAAGTGTTGAAGGTTATTTTGGTAAATGGAAATCTTGGGCAAGTAGGATTTATGACTCTCTTGAGCCATAAATTCAAGACTTGGGTAATGGGAACTTCACATGGACACATAGAGGTGAAATTGGGTAACTTTGCATTCCCAAATCAAGGCTTCCAAATAGTGTGATTAAGCAAGAGTTGAATACGAATAGAAGCATGATAGGTGTTCCGAAAACCAGTTGAGGGCATTCCAAGCCAACAACTAGCCTATGGAATTCATTAGAGAGAACATGAGCATTAGCGTTACATGTGCACGATAGTGGCTGAATTTCAAGTTTCTAAATCTCTCAAGTACATGTGTATAGGGCACCATACGGTGAGTGGACCTGCGGGCACACCGAGAGCCGATCAGAGGGGCCAAACATGTGAGGGGCTTTCCTATCCTTGTCCTATAGGGTTGAATGCGGATATGGATATATGGTTTGCCTTCTTGCCTACTTGTAGGAATCATATAATAGATAACATGCTATTGTTGTTCCTAAATTATGATATATGTGATAACGTGCTATATGTGTATATGTGAACTCTAAAAAGTGATGGTGGCTCAAGGAGCCTTATATGCAAAGAAGGTCCTCGGGACCTATACGAGATCGGGGTAGGATCGAGTCAATTTTATTTGTGGTAGTCTTGTGGTACTAGAAACCAACATTATTGATTATTATCTGAAAAGTGTGGTGGTGTATGTAAGCTCTTAAAGAAAATGAACATAGGTGACCTTGTTTTAAACCGAGAGATTCCGATCTAGAAAACCACTTGGAAACTTAGATTTGCCTAAGAAGAATTAAAATGAATAAGTAGTGGTCCATAGGGGTCATTTATGGTACAACGTGGGAACCGAGTCTATCACGGATGGTCCGGGTAGATTGAGTCTGTTATCTTGAGTCAAACTCACAGAAATGCAAGTATATGAGTACACCACATTGTGGCTATTGCCTTGGGTAAACCGAGGTCAGATGAGTCGCCGGCTATGCTCCGAGTGAAGTCTTGGAGTCAGATTAGTGTTCCAAGTAAAGTCTTGGGGCCAGGGGTTCCTAGAATGATCAACTAGGTTCCTATATCGCTCACGTGAGATATTGCCTTCAGGCCAGATTCTCTCCTAACGGAGATATGCCTTCGGGCCAGTTTATGATTACGGTTAATTGAACATGGACATCCACATGAAGGTATATGTTAAACTGTGATATGATGTATGTATGAATTTAAACGTATGTATAACCATGCCTTAAATTCTTCATTGTGAATATGATATATGCTAATTGCCTGACCACTTAATATATGGAGATTCAAAATCTGTTATATGCGTATCTGATTGTGATTGGTTCCCTTTCCCCAGTTGTAGTGGTACCCGCTACTACACCAGGGATGGGAGAGCCTCTCACTGAGTCTGTTTGACTCACCCCAATTTTAAATGTTACATACACAGATGGTATAGGCATCGGGAGCGCATCCACTTCATCTCAGGGAGGCAGACAGACTTAGAGACCGCACGCATTGTTCGCGCGGGTAGTACTGATATATGTATTTTGTCAGGATATATATATGTATCTGATTCTTTTGGTATAGCATTGTTTTGTACAGTTGCTATATATACATGTATATGTCACACTCTAGAATTGTCGGCTTCATACAGGTTAAAGATTGGTCCTGTTGTTGGGAATATAGGTTATGATATGATGAATATCATGTGTATATATATATATATGAATGTGACTTCTGCATGTGAATAGGATAGATCACACGCACTGAGCGTGTGGTCAATATGTAAATTTATATGTATGTGTGACTGTATACTTGGTTGTGTGAAAATACGGCTTCCGCATGCGAATAGGATAGATCACACGCATTGAGACGTGTGATCAATATGTAAATTATATGCAGGTGTGTGATTGAATATATATACTTGGCTGTACACAGGGATTCTGCATGTGAATAGGATAGATCACCCGCCCTTAAGCGCGTGATCAATATGTATATTATATGTACGTGTGATTGATTATGTGTATATGTATAGACTGAAGCGGCGTTGAGCGAGCCGTGGATTGCGCGCTTCTTAGGTCACCGGATAGGGATGACCATATATACTATATATTGTTTGTATTATAAATGGGTAGTTATGCATACATAAAAATGTCAATCAGGGATTAGAGGCTTACGGGATAGGAGAAATCCTACCTCCCGTGCCGGTCACGGACGTCCGATAGGGGGTCGTGACAAGAAGACTAGTATTGAGTTAGGGCTTGTATTGGATCGACAGACCATACAACGATATTAGGGACTAAGATTAATATCGGTATATTGAATTTGATTGTTGAAAAGAACCAAACAACATAATTAAAGTGTTAGGATTAACCATAACCTTAGGAACTCTTAAGACTTGATTACACTCATTTTCACTTGCTCTCACTTAATTTTCATTTTAATTCTGTTTAACCATTTTCAAAACCCCCCTTGGTTACTTTAAACTCTTTTTCACTACACTTTGCTTATTCAAAAAGTACTAGAAATCTCCCAATCCCTGTGGGTTCGACCCTACTTGCTCTATATGCAAATTGGTATTTGATTGGAAGTAGGAAAAAAAATTCTTATATTAATTTGATTGCGCTCGGCACGCATCAGCCGAGCTTATTAATAGTGAAGAGTGGAGAGGGCTTAGACGATGGCGGAGCTTGTTAAGAGCCTTTTGCCCCTGGGAAGTTAATCGTGAAGGGCAATGTCCTTCCGACTTTATCTTCATTTGAGGCATCGCACGTATGGGGTTCACACCTGCCCTTCTTTATGTTCACAATCCCCAAATGCATATATTGCTGGACCAACTTCATCCAATGTGCACACCCGTTGGTAGAGTGCCCACCAGATTGATGATAATGACATAAGTGTTCTTTGTTCGCATTCACGCAGGGGACGTGACCAACAGCAGCTCGGGCTACGTAAATTTGATCTGGAGTGAAGGAAGTCTGAGTGACATCCCTAAGCACAAACTCCTCTTCTTCTATAGCCTTTGCCCCATGCTCAGGTAATGGGTTCTTAGTAATGCTTGGGAGATTGATCCACCCTGCGTCGATCATTTGCAGAACATAAGTTTTAAAATGATCACATGTGTCGATAGAATGTCCTTTGGCACCTTGGTGGTATATACAAGACAACTCTGGCTTGTACCATGGTGGATAAGGAGGGTCCTATGTCCTTCCAGGTCGAGTGCACATCATTTGCTGCCCCTTTAGGTACTGGAAGAGTTCTGCCTTGGTGAGTCCTAGCTCAGGCAGCTCCATATTCCTGTTATTTGACTTATTTCCCTTATTATTATTATTATTATTATTATTATTATTATTATTATTGTTGTTGTTGTTGTTGTTGTTGTTGTTGTTGTTGTTGTTGTTGTTGTTGTTCCTCTGAGGCTGACCCTATTGTGAACTTCCTTGATTCCCACAGCGTTGACAGAAAAGGTCTGGGGAGTGCTTTGCACGAAATTCGTGCTCTCCTCTTTCTTCTTCCCATAGCTTACTCTTGGCGTCAATATCCTCACCTATTCTGACAAGGTCAGCGAAATCCTGATGTGGCAATATTTCCAAGACGTCATAGGCGGGGTCGCTTATTGCTTTAACGAAGTAGCGACAAGTTTCCCTTTTTCTCATTGGTGGTTGGACTTCTACAGAGGCTTCCTTCCACCTTGAGGCATATTCTCGAAAAGTCTCATTTGGCTTCCTTTTGAGTGCAACCATGCTTTCTCTTGTCATTTCGCTATGAATATTATATTTGAAATTGCTACGGAAGGCTCTTATCATAGTCGTCCATGACTTCATTGTTTCATTTTCCTATCTCATGAACCACTTGTATGCAGCCCCTTTAAACTATTGTGGAAATAGGCCAAAAGAAAGGGAGGCTCAGAACTATAAGTAGCCATTGTGGCATAGTATCCTTTGACGTGGTGGTTTGGATTAGAAGTCCCATCATATTTCTCGAAATGTGGGATCTTGAATTTGGGTGGAGCCTAGATCTTAGGGAAATCAAATAGGGCGAATTCATCTTTGTCCTATGTTTTGGCGGCCATTTTGAGGGCTCGGTTCACCTCCTTTTCAATCTGCTCTCTTATCCTTTCCACAGCTTCTTTTCCTTGACTTTGCATCTCCTATTGAGCTTTTAGAGCTGCTAGAACGGCAACGGCATTAATAGAAATTCCTCCATTGGTATCTCTTCAACATATTCCTCTTCATTGTCATAAGGAAACATGACGTGAGGACCTTTCTTTTCTTTGGCTGCCTTGCCTGAAGGCTTCGCTTGATCTTGATGGCTCTTAGTTTAGAAGGCCATGATTTGATCAATTTTGTCATTTAAAGTGGCCACCTGAGTATTAGTTGCACTGAGGCCTTTTTCCATCTCTGCTATCTTAGCGGCGGATTCAGCCGCCTGAGATTCCATTCGCACTTTCTGGGTTCGAGTGTAATATTGGTGAATAGTTTGCGCAATCTTGGCTGCACACCTGTTAGAAGGAACATGTTTATTAATTTTAGATTCTTTTTAGTTGGGTTATTTCATTAATGTCAGTAACTTAGCACTTTATGACCCCCTTCAGTCTCTGTATGAGTTAGAGTGAGTACCCAATAGGAGACAAGGTTGATATCTTGCTATGGAAAATAAGTTCTCCATGCAATTATCGTGACCAGTAAGCCTTGGATCATACACTGAGGAAATTCAAAGAGAAGAGGAAAGTTATTCATTTATTGTGAGAGTCACATTCTTACAAAATCAAAAAGGTTCCACTAACATTTGTTTCCTAAGGAAGTCATATATATTTTTGTTTTGAATTACATGAGTAATACTATAACTACTTCTTGGTAGCCTCCTTTTGAGCCTGCTCTTCCAGATACAGCCTTTAGAGCTTTGCCAGATCTGCCCAACGGCACATCTCACAGTATTCGCGGCGGAAGTTATCCGCTATGTGCTTGTTCTCCAGGCTTTCTTCGCGATGCTTTTCTACCAGCTGGCAGAGCTCTTTCTCCTTTTTCACGTGGGAACACCTCAGTCCTACCAATTCTGCTTTGATAATTCTATTTTCTTCCTTTAGTAGTTTTAATTGTTGCTTGTCCAATGCATTTCTTCTCACTTCCACACTACAAAAAAGTAGGCTTCTAGCAACGGTCATTTAACTACGGTAACAATAACCGTAGTTAAACTTTGAGGAAGCCAAGACTTAGCCACGGTTCGTGTACATGGTTAGAAGCGAGGATAACCGATGTTAGGAAGAAAAAACCCTATTCTTTTTAGCGAGGCCCCACACCTTCCTCTTATTTTTCTTTTCATTTCCCTCCGAGCAGCGCGATGGTCCTCTTTCTCAGATCGAGTTTAATCTTCTGCTCAAATCAATGTTTCTCAGCTCAAATCGAACACCGCTCAAATCAGATCTGCTTGACGTTGCTAGAACACTTCTACAATATGCATTTCTCATCTTTCCCCTCCCTTATTTCTCTTTTCATTACCCATCCAGCAATGACTGCTCAAATCGACAGTTTGCCCCTTTTCTTTTCAATGTTGCGACAATATTTGATGTTTTCAGAACAACATTTGACGTTTTTGGAACTTGCATTTCTTCTTTTGCACAAATCAAAGAGTTTGATACTTCTAGGTATGTATTTCTCATTCTTGGTTTTAATGGAAATGGTTTTTGGTGTAGAAGAGAATAGAGTTATTCCCGGTTAGTTGTTGGAAAGCCAGTATAGCCAATGCTCCAATCACTAGCTGGGGTTTTGTTTCTTTGGCGTAAGAGATTTTGAAAGGGGTTCTTGATGACTTTAACTTCTTGGTTTTAATGGAAATGCTTTCATCTATCATGTCTTCATATTCTGCATCCTCGTTCGAGGTTCCTCTGATTTTCTCTAGGATTTTTCTTGCTTCTTGTAGTTTGCCTTGCTCTATGAGACTGTTTGGTGTCTCGGGGCAGGGATAACAGCTAATCCCAGGGATAATCTCCAACCCTAGGGGTGTAACTTCTATGTGCTGTAGTTCACTGAGTTGGCTACAAAAGTTCCCAAACAAGTTGTTAGTTGAAATAGTTGCTTCACTGCTCTTCGATTGCACTTTTGTTGGAGACATTTCTGTAAGATACAATGGGACTGCTTGCACTAAGTATGCACTTTAATTTATATATTATTGAGTATATTATTATTTTAGTCCCTAAAAATTCTATTTGTTTTAATTTTATCCATTTCCCATTGGTACTCTATTGCTTTTGCTCTTCTTGAGTCTTCTCTCACACTGGCTCATGCATGATCAACAAGTATTTAGCAACATCTATCTATGAAAATGGTCATTGGTCAGACTTGTGGTTTTAATGTTAGGTTGTTGAATAAAAAATTATTTTAAAAAAATTAATGATACAACATGACAACATGCTTCAAAATACGTCTCTTTTCTATATAAGAAGCATGTATGGCTCAAAGAAAAGAAAAGGGCAAGCAAAGTGTTGACAGCCTTGCCATCTATTTTATGCTTTTTCACTTCTTTAATGGATAGAAAATGTATTGGGAGATGCCCGTAAATTGTGTGATTTTTTACTTCTTTTTTGAACCCTGCCAATTTTTCAAAGATGTCATCCTTACCTGTCAAATTATGATGTTGAATTTATAACTTATGCTTTCTATGATGAATTTATATTCTTTTCAGTCAATCTGCAGTCAAGCACGTATATATATGATATGATACTCTTGCACTACCATAAAAAGATGTATTTAACATATTTGCTTGCCCTGTTATAGATATCTATGCTTGCCTTGTCCCTTGATTTGCTCCCCTTGATACATGGTAGCCTCATCTTCTATTGAAATTCTTCATTGCATAACATATGTTGATCTTGAACTAATAAGATATGTCACTTTTGAATACATAATGATATCTTGAACCGATAAGAGTGACATGCTTCTACACTTTGGATTTTTCCACTACACACTCAAGCACATGCTAGTTACTTAAAATACTAGATGAAGAGAAAGATTGTAGAGTTTGTGATGTTCAAAAGTGGGACTAAAATGAAACAAAATTTATTTCACAAAGCTACAAGTACAAATCTCACTTTAAGCAATCTGTTACTCATGTCACTCTCACTCACAGGAAGGCACCTTGCTTACACACCTATCTCACTCGCTCTTCACTTACTTCTCTTTCTCACTTTCTCTTACACACACATGCTGCATCATGAACACACATCCCTATAATTTTGATTTCTTCAAGGTTCTGTTTTGCCTCTTTATAGGTGTTTACCTTTTTAGCATATCTTGTTCATGAGTTTTATTCAACTCTTCAAGTTCTAGCTGCTTTTTATAAATTATTAATTAGTGTCTTCATTCCAAGGTAAGTAAGCTTGGGTAGTTTTAGTATATTTTTGTGGGGCTATCTAGTGGAGACCAAACTATAGGATAGAGTGGAATCTTAATAGTTGGATTTATATTAAATATTTATGTATGCATTACATTTGAATTTATATTATTAATTAAGACATGTTTTGCATTTATTTTTGACATGCACCACAAATCTTTGTCTCTAACTTTGTTACTATATTTCAGCTTTGCACTGTATAATGATTTTTAGATAAGACTATAAAAATGTATGACTTGAAACAACAACAACATTTAGCAGTGGAAGGTGTGAGAGAGGTAGAGAATGAATTTGATCAGAGCCTAAGGGATTTCAATCCCAAGATTCCATTTTCCTTCTGCGTGCAGCCTCTGCAGCCTAACCTTCAAGAGAGTATGTAGAATATACATATATATATATAGTTGCTACTTGCTACCTACCTATCATATCAAGTTATAATATATATCTGGTCACCAACTTTTGGCATTTTCGTAGACTTAATTAGAGCTTTCCCGTAGGCTCTTAAGTTTCTATATATATATAGTGATCAAGGCACATTTGAAATTGAGATTAAGACTATACCAACCCTGTAACTATAAGTATATGTGTAATTTCTTTTCTTTTCCTTTACCCTTTACTTAACTTTTTTTTAAAGATGGGATTAATTGTGTGTATTAGTCTCTGACATGGATATATATATATATATATATATATATATATATATTATATAAATTCATCATCCAAGTGTGGGACTAAGTTAGGACTAGCAATTTTCTATGACGTCGGTGATGAGATTTGTAATTGATTAATTACAATAACTGAGAATTTAATTATTCTATTGTTCTCAATGGAAAATTATAGTATAATTCAGTTTGCTAGCACTAAGTAGTTGTGGGTTGTGGCTTCTATTTATATATATATATATACTTGTCATTTCTCTTAACTTTTCTAATTAGCTTTCCTAATTTATGAGTTTTTACATTTGGCAATTGCAGAGTACAAGAAAGCCCAAAGAATTGGAACAACAAAGTTAGAATTAATGTGCAAGGAGTGATGACTATTTTTGCTATATGTATTAGTAGCTATATTGTAAAACTTTTTTTTTCTTAGGGATATATTGTAAAACTTGTATAATAACACTTGAGTGTTGACTTGGTGATTTGGATATGTTTTAGCTGTAAAAGTTTAAGTACATATTGAGTATAAGTGAAACTATATTTGTGATATCTGGAAAAAAAATTGTTGGGAAAATAAGTGTAGAATTTTTTTAAAAAAAAGAAAAGAGGGGGGATTTTGTAAAGGATAAAATATAAGGGGGGATCGGATTTAAGTGAAAGGAAAAGGTGGAAGTGGGGTTAAAAATTTGGAACCCTCCCTTTTATTTTTTTTCAGATTATATGTCGAGCCCTCAGTCCCACCCGAATCATTTTCAGCTTGAACAAAAGAGAGGGAAGAGAAAAGACACGCTAGGGCAAAGGGAAGAAGGTGGAAGAGAGCCTAAGTGACCAGAATCCGGCGAACCACAACCGGAGAACAAATCTGACATCCTCTACATCCCCTCAACATCATTCAAGGTTAGCTAGAATCAAAACTTCAAGTCTTTCTCCAAATTCATCTCATCTCATATTTAGGGTTCATGGGTGAGGATGGGTTTGATTGGGGGCTCGATTGAGGAGGAATGAATGTTCTTGAACATCCATTGGTAGTAGGAAACACGGCTAGGTAGCCAGAGATGGCCGGAAATGGAGGTTGTGGTGTTAGGATTCATGGAACCCATTTTTCCACAAATCGTAAATGTTGATGGTTGATTGGTGATTTGTGCTTGATTAGTTGTTGTTTTGATGTTATAAATGATGCATATGTTTAGGAAACCAACACTTAATGTTTATATCAAGTTTTTATGGCTTGGGACACCCAAAAATCGAAGCAAGTGAGCTTACAACAACAAAAATATGAAGTTCCCTGGCTTGGTTCGCTGCAGCGAGCAAAAGCAACGTTTCTGTTCGCTGCAGCGAGCAGATTTGTTCACTGCAGCGAGCCCTGCTTCAAATGGACATAACTTCTTCGTCCGGTGTCCGTTTTTCGCAAACCATATATCGATTTTCAGTGTTTTTCCGTCCTCTACGCAATTGATTAGGTTTTGAAGCCAAATAAATTCAAATAAAGTTGCAGTAGATGGATTTTTACACACTGCCAGATTTTTAGTTTTGAAAAGTTTATTTTTCTTCCCTATTTTCCATGGTTATTTTTCCTATAATTAAAAGGGGTTAAATTCTTGTGTGTATTTCCCATTGGAAACTCAAATCACTCACCTTGATCTCAAATGCGTTAAAAAAATGATTTCTTACCTCTCAAGATGTCAAAATTTCTTGACCAACATGAGCCACTTACCTTAGTCTTCAAACTTCTATCTTGAGTTGTCTAAAGGTTCCTAAACTAGGAGTTTAGGATAAGTAGAAGTTAATTACTCAAATCCAAGGCTCCACACACACTCAATGTGAGTGAGGAGGATGAGTGAAGGGTACCAAACCTTAAGGTACTCTCAAAGATAGAGAGAGAGGGATCTTGAGAGACCAAGAGTGCGGCTCTTGGCAATCTTAGGCTCCCCCATCATGCATGTGCATCAATGTTGAGTAATAATGTGGAATTGAAATGAATGTTGTTATGTATAAATGTATTTAGGGCACCACGGGGCACCCGAGATCGGAGGTGCTCAGGGAGGTACACTTGGAAGTTGTCCAGGTGAGGGACTTTTCCATCCTAGCCCCAAGGGTTGTGTGATAACCTTGATTTGTGGGCTTGTTTATACGTGAATGTTTGTGAATATTTAATTATATGCATGCTAGTAATACTCTGTCATTATATTGGCGATTGCTGGAATTTGTACAATGAATTGTTTGTGATTGTTAAAGTGGAAATCTGGTGGATCAAGTACATATGGGTGACGATGAAGAATTCCACACACATATGTACTTGACCAAAGAATTATTGAAATAACATGTATGGTACCAAGGTTGAGGGCTTTCCGTCGGGTCAGGTTCGGAAAGTGTCTTCATGTTGGCATTTCATCGGGTAAGGTTCGAAATTGCCTTCATTGTATATATACACTTGTGGATACTCTGTTGAGCCGGTCCGGAGTATGCCACCATTACTAGTTGGTTAATCCGTTGAGTTGGTCTGGATTGAACCAAGCGAGCTTCCTGAGACGATGGTCCCGAAAGTGCCGATGTAGATGGACACCTCGGTGGGTTGGTGCCGGGGTGCGCTACCGAACACAACATTCCATGGAGACGGTCCCGGAATGGGTCGTGTGCCTATGCGTATCGATGTAAGATACCGAGCATATAGGTACTCAACATTAGTGCAAACCCTCAATGTCCTTGGTATGCACTATGACTAGATTTCCTTTTCTTCGAACATGCCATGATGATGACCAGTATCCTCACGTGACGTCAAGACAAAGTTATTTTCTTAACAAGGTCATGACATTGATTGTTGTCTTGACGTGGCGTTGAGGAAACCTTGTTTTTAAATTACTATATTTCAAATCCAACCGACCATGACGATGGGCTAAGTCTTATAGTGCATCGGGACCGACATGTCACGGCGGCAACAAGGTAAGCAAAGGTACGTAAGTTTGGCGGGTAAACTGCACTTGGATGTTAATCTATGTGTATGCATGATTAATGTATGTTGTGGTACGGTTAAAGTAGAGTTTGTACATGTTATATTGCTTGAGAACAATTATATAATTATCAAAGATGAATTGAAGTGTATGCGTATGTGAATGTGGTTTCTCCCCTTCCCGATCGTAGTGGTACATGCTACTACACCTAGGATGGGAGAGTCACTCACTGAGTCGTCGACTCACCCTCTAGTGGTTTACTTTTTCAGATACAGGTACCGGTCAGGCTTCCACGTCGGCTCAGTGAAGGCGACGTTTTGCTAGCACTCACATTCTGTCTCCGTGGGTGGCTTTGATCCTATTTTCGATATTATAATGAATTGATTACACTTTGTGGTTATTATACTCTAGACATGTAAGCTCCACATACTTAAAGATAGGATTATTTTGGGGGACTTATTACTATTATATATACGAATTTGCATGTGAATAGGATATGTCACACACCGGAGTGTGTGACAACGTATATGACGGATATATATTATGTGTGTTTGAGTATACATATAAACTGAACCAACACTTGGCTGTGCATTGCAGGTGTAAGATAGGCCACATAGGAGATGTGAGCCATATATATTGATAATGTGTGTACGCGAATGGGAATGATAGTTAAATGAAATAGGTGTTAAGGCTAACAGACTCAGGGTTAGGCCCCTTGTCTGTGCCGATCACGTGCCTTCGGGTGGGGGTCGTGACAATATTGGTTGATTAAGTATTTATGATTTTTAGGAAAATTAAAATTGTCAATAATTATTCATAAAAAATATCAATAAATAGGAATAAATGGGAAAAAAAGGATCCAACAACGGATAAAAACCGTTGCCAAATGTTACACAATGACAACGACGGTTTAAACCGTCGTCAATTCAACAACGGTTAAAACCGTCGTCAATTTAAAAAAGGTGATCATGATTTTAGAACAACATTTGGTGACGGTTTTGACCGTCGCAAGATTTAGCGACAGTTACTGTCGACGCTTATGTGAAGCGTCGCTAGTTTTATTCCCGACGGTAACTTTACCAACGATTCATGAAACCGTCGTTATAATTTTAGCGACCGTTAAAACCATCGCTAGAGCCAAATAAAATTGTTGCTAAAAATGAATTTATTTGTAGTGCCAACTGAGCGCGGGAATTCTCTGGTCTTTTGGTCACATTGGTCTTGCGTGTCATGTTACTAATATTAATAGTATAACCCTTTTTCTTATGAGTTAAAAATGAAAGCAATAGAAAGTAAAAAGGATAACAACAAAAGATAATAAAGTCAATTATTTTATTAATTCAAAATGGCATTCAAAACATCCTAGTTTATGTTCATAAATACAAGATTCAATGACGGAAAATAGTTGATAAAACGTGCTGCGAAAGCTATAAGCTTATCGCTCACTTATCTCAGCCTTTCATTCAACCTAGGCTGCATCTTCAGCATTGAGTTCCAGTGGTTGGTCAGAATTCGGCCGAAGACTAGCAGCTCTTCCAACTCTGGCGGGATTCGCGGTAGGTGAATCCGCCACTCTGTTTTCTTGAAAGCCTCAATAAAGGAAGGCATAGACAAATTTATGAGGCGTGCCATCTGCTCGATCTTATCGTGTACTCTAACTACTTCCTTTTTCCACGGCTCTATTTCTTTCTCCAATTCTTCTATGACTTTACCCCTTGCCTCACACTTCTCTTGTAAATTTTCCATTGCTAGACCCAACGCTTGCAATTGGAGGAGAGCTCTGTTCAACTGTTCTTGGGCAGCTGGGTTATAATTGGACAGCTGAGCACGTAACTCCTGATTGTGAGATTCTAGTTCTATAATGCGAGCCTCAAGCGCCTGAGTTCTCAATTCTCTGACTTGGACCTCTGTGGCTAGTTGTTTTCCCCATTCTTGCTCTTTTTCGATCAACTTACTCCTCAAGCTTTAATTAATCTCTTTAAGGTTCTTTTTCTCAACCAGAATTGGAGAATTTTTCCAGATATTGTCACTATCCATTTTTACACTGACATATTCTTTCTTTGCCTCACGAATTTCCCTTACTTCTCTGTCTCTTTGAGCTTCCAGATTTTCCAAGGTATCCTTATGTTCATCAATTTTGCGCTTTAAAGCCTTTTCAATCTTCAACTTGTCATTGCCTTGGAGTGGATTAAGTGGGGCGAACTTCTCTGTGACCTTATCATTGAGCCTCCCCTTCAGCCAGGTCTTGAAGTGTAACGTCCTAGTTTCTTAATTCATTTTTAGTGCGGAATTAGGTTATTTAACTTAACTCTTAAATTCTTGTCCAATTTTTTCTTTTCTTTTATTATAGGAGTATTCGAAGTTAAGTTCTATCCCAATGATCGTTTACTCTAATTTGGTTATTTATACCTAAGAAACTAGAAGTTACGTGTTTGTTACTCTCGCGCTCTCCCAAAATCATTTTAAGCATACATACGGATATTCTAATAAGATAAGATGAGGTTCTAACATCCACGCATTATCTAGCATACTTACACTAAGTCTACAACATATATATATATACACACACACAAATCCAGCAAGTAGTGGCACACAAGCCCAAATAGTTAGTCCGGCACATAGGCCATAATCCAAAAAAAGTGTGACTCATAAGCCATAGCCAAAAAGTCAGCTCCACTGCTAATTACCCATAGTCATCCCTTCTAGATCCCAGGGATGATCAAGTCCTCCGAGGGGAAGAAGAAGAGAATGTTGACTGCCTTCAGTACTTGGAAGTGACCTAGGAGTGGCACTTCTATCCACTCCACTTCAATCTCAAGTAGCAGATGGTACCTGGGCATTTGAACACACTAACGTAATGAGATATATAATCCTAGTAACATAGATTACCAGTTTTCAAAACTCATTAGTGGTCCAGCTGCATTACAAAGAATACAAAAAACTTCCTTCACAGTTATCAATTACACATAATAAATAAGTGTAGTTCTTAACTTTCTATTCTCAATTACAAGATATTTCCACACATAAGTTCAAGATATAAAACACAAATGAAAATGTTTTAAATAGCAAAATCATACCATCTTTCCTTCACATTGGGCAGTCATGCCAAATACGCAGAATGCTCATAATACCATCATACCTCTTTAGTAAGTCATGCCAAAGACCAGATCCCTCCAGGACCTGTACAACTGATCCAAACCATTACCTTACCATCACAAAGAAATCTAATGAAACAAGACAAAACCAAATTACCAATTCAAGTGAAGTCCGCCAATAATGTACAAGCAATTACCTAACATTCCAGGGCGTCCTCCGGTGTGCGCACAAGTTAGAACCTTAGGATCACCAGTCCCGAACTGGATTATTTCCTCACTAGTTGCTAGACAGCTACGTCCCGGACGCATTCCTAGCCAGCCTAGTGTGTCCTTTTCATACAGATAATATAAAATATACATTTTCCCATGTAATGTTTATTCAGTTGCAAAACCATCACTTTCAATGCATGCAAAAATCATTTGCCCCTCTCAGGCATATTAGTTTTCACAAATGCATGCTAAATCTCATTTCCAGAATTGGGTGCCACACACTTAAATAAGTTGCATCATTCAGGTTAACTTTGGCACTTAGTCAACATAAAGTCAACTACAAGTCAAACATTACTTGTACAACAAGGAACTTCCACAATTTCTCATACAAGCATCCAAACACTATGAAATTTCATCAAAAGCACATATATAGTTCAATTAACAATTTCAACTTACTTTTCAAGTAATAAATTCACATCTTGGCCCCCAATTGCCTCAATTATATCAAATTAGTCCCCTTTTTCAAATAATTGCAATTATAGGGCATTTTCAACAATTCAATTCCTTCCAAATACATACATTGGACATTCATCATTCACTTAACACAATCAAAGGGTTTCCAAAAGAAATTTACCAGAAATTGAGTCAAAATAAGAACTTTGGAAAATTTCTAGTTTTTCTTTCAAAAAGGTTCCTATTTAGACTCAACTTCCATTTTGGACTTTCACTGTCTCAAATAAAGTCACAGAAAGCTTCATAAGGTCAAATATGACTTGGTTAACCATTTTCCACAGTAAAAAACAAATTAGAAACAAGTCTTTTGCACCCAAAACCCTAACTTTTGAAACTTCCTATAAAAAGGTCCCTAAAGTGTCAAAATTCAGTTAGAGTCTCTTTTGGATTCCTCCAATCTTTTGAAAAGTACCCAAATACTATATGGAGTAGAAATAAACAACTGGTTACCTATTCTCAACTCAAAATGCCCAATTTTTACTAAGAATAGGAAAATAGTAAATTCTCTGCAAATTAGTCCCTATCATTACCCATTTTCTTTTTTGGCTTCTGTTGAACCTAAAATAGTTTACCCCAATCATTGTGAGGTTATTCATGACTTTTGAAGCAAGTTTTAACAGCCTTATCAGTACAGACTTTGATCTTATGCAGCAAAATGCCAATTTCTTGTAATTCTTTAAGAATTGGGAGTCTAGGTACACTAAGGTCAGTTTAGGTCATTTCTGAGTTTGTTCATATTCTGAAATCATTTCTTTGGGAGTCTAGAGGGCAGGGTGGCTGCCCTATCCAACCTAAACCAGAGTACCCAACTTTTATAGGTGAAATTATCAAGTTTAATGCACTTAGGCTTTTAACTTTGCCCCTTTTTAATTGATGAGTGTATTATGAATTTTTTGAACTTCTATATAGCCTAAGAAGGCTACTTCAGACTCACTAATACTCCAATGGTAGGTTAGGACTTAACTTTAAGGATTCTAAAATTGGAGTTTTGCCTATTATTAACAAACCTAGCATCTCAAGGACTTAATGTGCTCAATACTTAGCTTTTCTTGTTTTCATTATACCACTAAGGTCTCAGCCCATCTTAATGCCTTCTACCTACCCAAGTTTCCAAGAATTGAAGTGTTCCCCCAAGGATCATATTCACATAGCTCCTTCAGCCTAATTTCATCATTTTTGCACTCTTTCCTTCCTCTATAATATAAATTCCCAGGGCATTGAGATTTTTCTTATCAACTATAACCTAATCATAATGTATTAACTAGAAACTAAGTGTTTTATCAGTCTAGCAACAAGGTATTCGAAACAGAAAACATTAAAGGTTCCATTCTACCCATTTTAAGCCTTTGAACCTTCTTAACTGATTTCAACCTACAATTTCCCATGTCTTAACTTGTCCAGATGTTCAGCAATTAGTTTCATAATAGTATAATTGATAGTGGTTCAATTTACAGCAAGAACACCTAGCCAAAATACATCAAATAGCTCTTCCAATTCATTTTCTAAACTACAAGTTAATAAGACTGATTCAGTGATCAAACCCATTAGTTATCCTTCTCTACTTATCCAATTTAGTTCATTTTACAGCCAGCTAGTTACCACAAAAATGCTCGAACTACAGCTTATCAGAATTCACATATTCAACATTCACAATTTTTCTGCTAAAAAAACAGAGTTCACAGCATTTTTAATGGATTTTAAGGGCCACAAAATGCTATACAGAAGCCATGGATGGTACATGCATTTGGAGGTTCTTAAAGAGGGTTTAATTAGCTTTCTTTTGACACCTCATTTGTGAAATTTGGTTCAGAATCAAGAAAGTTATGTTCAGTTGAAGTGTTGCTGCCAAAACAGAGTTCAGAATTGAAAACTTGCAGGAAATGAGCACAAAGTCTTATACCATCACCCAAGGATGGATGCTTTTGATTCAATTGAGTAGAAAGAAGGGTAACCCTATGTTACCTTGCTATTTCAGAGGAAGAAGATAGATTGGAACTTCTGCAAGCCTCGGGTAAGCCAAGAAGATGAGAAAGAAACCCTCCTTTGAATGAGCTTTGAGGATTTCAGCTTCCTCTTCCAATTTTAGCTACTGGAACTCGAGCTATAGCTTTACTCTCTTGCTCTGCCTTTCTTTGAAATTCACTCTCACTCTCTCTTCAATTTTCAGGCTTGGGTGGTAGCTGGTGCCTCACTCTCTCTCGGTTTCTCAAGTCTAAATAGACTTGGGTGCATGTGTAATGAAATGATTGTGATTGCATGTGTTGGTGAGGTGTCCAGCCCTCAACCCTCACTAATTCTTCTTAAGACACCTATTAGGCTGAGTAATTAGTTTATTAGGACATGTTTGGCTGGTCAATTGGCTACATTGTCTCGGTTAGGCTCCAATTGAGTGGGATGAATCATGTGGGCTTCATAATTGGATTTTGGCATGTCTAAACTAGGTTTCTTATCTCTAATTTTGGTTATTTCTCATGTGGAAAACTACCTAGGTGTGCTGGCAGGTTAAGACTACATTGGGGTAATCAATTTAGGCATTTAATTTGGTATTTCGGTTACAAGGTGAAATGTGACACTTTAGTCATTTTAATTAGGTATTAACTCTTATTATTTTTGTTTTATGATGTGTAACCTATTGAGGCTCCTTAATTCTCACTTAAGGCATGTGGCTGGTACTTAATAGGAAGGTTTGAGTGTCTTTGGGTGGTTAAATTGGGTTTCCTTGAGCTCTAAATAAGATAAGGTGTCTTAAATTGAAAATTTCCATTTCTTTCAGTTTAGTCCTTGAATTTCTATTGGAGAAATATGGAAATCCAAGACTTGTCTTAGGGTTGAGTTTCCTTATTTAGATCCTAGGGTGTCTCTAGAGTGTCATAGGTTATTTGTCTAAGGTCAAATAGGTCTTTCCTACTCAATTTAACTCACTTAAACCAAAAAGGGTTAAAACTAAGTTTTCCTTTCAATTTACTCCCTAGAGTTTGTGTTAGAGTTTTCTCTGGCACTTTTCTTCAATTCTAAGTTTCTCCCTCCCTAACTAGAGTTCCTTGCCCTATTTACAAGCACAATCAAGAACACAAACATTTAAAACAGAAAAGTCAAAACAACAAAATCAGCCAAACTTTTGTTTTAAATTTCAGGATGTTACATGAAGTCACTTGTTGGTGCCAGTTCTCTGCTCCCCAATTCAGCTCTACCCTTGAATAACATATGGTCCCAACACTTTGAAATAATTATTCCCTGTGCAGCCTCGGGTCCCTTGAGGGAATAGAAGAGTGGACGCACCAGTTCCTCTAAGAGTACCCTTTGACGATATGTCAGTTGTGTGTGAGCCAAAGATGGATTATAATTGATCACCACTCTTGGTCCCACCAGAGGTACATTAGGGAATTGATCACAATTATATAGCACTTCCTCTTTTAGCCAATATAAAAGCTTCCACCGTATATCCTTCTCTTCAACTCGTGCCAACAATTTTACCCAACCCTCTAACTTAGTAGGGTCTTGAAGATTGGGATTATACAATCGAAGTCCTTCACGGTAGGAGAAATCTCTGAGGGGGGTGATGAATCATGTCAAAAATACCTCTAGAGGAATACCCCTTCCCAAAAATGTGGTTGGCTAACCATACCATCAGGAGTTGAAGACAACACTGCAGTTTCTTCTCTTTCCCTGCTTGGCAATAAGTGAGGGACCCCAAAGTCTCTGCTAAAATAGCTGGCACTGGATTCACCCTATGCCTTTCCACTGCCATGAAGACACCAATTGACGATAGATTGACGACGTCGAGAGCTAATAGGAAAATTACTAACCTATAGATGGTCAAAGCAAGGGTTGGCCCGAAATTCGTCCAATCTCCTTTTCTTTTCATGGCCTTTATATGGTCTAGGAAGAATTTTGAGGATAAGATTCCACCTTGAGAGTGGTTCTTGATAGTAGCCTTCATTAAGGACAACCCTAGCAAATTGGCAACTTCCTCTTACGAAGGCAAGAACCCTGAGAACTTGTACACATGGCTTGATTGAGTAAGCGGATCCCTCAAGAGCCGAGCATATTCTTCAGGTACGAAGGACAAAATGAGATTTGGAAACACAAAGGCCCTCAATTAGTTGTTCCAGAATTGTAGAAGAGCCTGAAGCACGTCTTCAACAACCTTGATGTCTAAAATATCCAGAATGTCCCCATAACGACCACGAAACCTCCTTAGTTCCTCACTGGGAAGATATTCCCTCATCTTAATCAGACTTTCCACCAGGTTGGCTTGTATCTTGACTCTTACTCGTTTCCCCGTGAAAATGAGACTTGTGGGTGAACAAAAGGTCGTGTTTTATTCTGATGCCATTTCAAATTTTCTTTTTAAAGTATGAATAATGATAAAAGCAAAAGAAAATGTTAGTGCGACAAATAAAGGAAAAGATTTATGCACAATACTGAAAGCGATAAAATGCATGCCATGCAATGCATCCAATGAGGGAATTTGCTCCTTTGTGTCCTAAAGGTTAGGCTCTTAAGGTCTTTAAAATAGGCTGACCTAATAAGGGTAGGCCTTAAGGTCAAATTGCATGGTTAAGCTTGAGATCTAGATACCCTAAAAGGCTCTTAGATTGCCCCCACCAAAAGTGGAGACCCTGACTTAAGAGAGGATCCTGTCACAGAAAAGTCTGTGCGTATCAACTCTTAAGGCAAGTAACAATCTAAGTAGGATAGATAGGTCAACCTCTGTAGGTCGAAGCCCTACAGGGAACGATTCTCATATACCAACTAACTATTATGGACGCGCTCCGGGTATAGGAGCAAATTTTGGGTGGATAAAAATTTAAATCGTGCACTTTGTGATTTGGAGCATCCTAGCTACCCTTCCCTTCCACCTTAAAGTGGAAACACTGTAAAACAAGAAAAACAACAGATATACAAATATATACAATCAAATATCCAATACTAAAGGATAAACAATTTAAATATTAATTTTAAAAGAAATGGCTTGACTCTCTAAAATTGCCCAGCGGAGTCGCCAACTATGAAGACCGCGCGCTTAGGCGGCGGTAGCTTCAATGGAGTCGCCACCAAGTTTTCCATAAAAACTTGCAAAAGAGAAAAATGTTTCGAAAATTTAAGCAAAAATGGGTTTAAAAAAATATTTAGGTTCAGGAGTCTGCTTGAGATTAGGGGCAGGTGTTAGGCACCCCTCTTCCCCCGTCCGAAGACAGTTACCCCAACAATTAAGATTTAAATTGTTTGGCTTTAAAAATTGGAAAAAGAACACGAAACACAAAAATGAAAGAAAAACAAAGATGGACTTGACCTAGGATAAAAGTCTAGGGCCTACGTACCCTCGAAGAGGGATCAAAGTCCACGTAGTTCGAGTGGCATGCAAGTGTCTGAGTGAGGGAGGCTCATCAAGCAAAGGCTCAGATGACCTCCTAGTGCAATCTGCCTAAAGAGACAAAGGCCCCTCGGCACCTATCTACCATGCGACACATTCAAACAAATAATAAGACACAAAAGGATGTGTGTGTGAATGCTCATCAAGCGGCGCGCCCAGATGGCGTGAAGACTAGTACTCCTATAGAAGCAAAGGCCTCCCCATAATCTCTTGATCCTGCTCCCTTTGGTATCAATAAAGAAATTAAATCTAAAGACATTTCTAGTCTTATGGAACAGAATAATTATACAAATTCTTATCTTTGTGAAGACCGAGCCTTCGACGGAGTCGCCACCAAAGTTTTTATTAAACTTGGAAAAGAAAAATAGAATTGAAAATTTAAAAATTGGGTTTTAAAATATTTAGGTTCGGGAGTCTTCTTGAGATGAGGGAAGGTGTTAGACATCCCTCTTCCTCCGTTAGAAGATGGTTACCCTAAAAATTAATTATTTAAATTATTTGGCCTTAAAAATGGTAAAAGACATAAATACAAAACAAAGAAGAAAATAAAGGTGGACTTGACCTAGGATAAGAGCCTAGGGCCTACGTACCCTCAAAGAGGGATCAAAGTCCACGTAGTTCGTGCGGCATGCAAGTGTGTGAGTGAGGGGGAGGTCCATCAAGCAAAAGCTCAGATGGTCCCCTAGTGCAATGTGCCCAAAGAGGCAAGGGCCCCTGGGCTTCTATCTACCATGCAATACGTTGTAAAAGTAGTAAGACAAGAAAAGTGCACGTGTGAGGGCTCATCAGGCAGCGCGCCCATATGGCATGAAGACTAGTACTCCTATAGAGGCAAGGGCCCCTTGGTTGTACTAGGTTACACAATATATGAAAAGTGTTTAGGAAATAAGACAAAACAATTTCTGCCTTTAAAGGGCGGGGGGTCACGACGTATAAGTCGTGACCCCTAGCTTCTATGGCAGGGTGGTTGTGACGTATAGTACGATGCGTCACGACCCCTACTCGAATTTTCAGAGAGTAAGAATTTTGGTGCTCAGATCAGAAGAACGGTTGTAACGCCTACACCAGCGAGTTACAACCCGTTTCGTAAATAAATATAAAAAAAAAGTGAAGTTGAGAAGAGTAAAGGTTTGGGTATGGATTGGTAGGGTGGTATGAGCAAGTAAAAAAAATAATAAGAGACTATACCTTTTATTCTAGTTTCCACAGCCTTTTGGTTCTCCTCCTTCCCCCCCCCCCCCCCCCCCGGGATCCCAAACCTAGATGCAAAGGAAATGACTCCCCAATCTGCAAAAAAAGGAGTTAAGAGAGAACTTGAGACATCAAAATCCCAAGACAAGCAGAGAGATGCATGTTTTTTGGGTACTTCGATCCCAATACTAAGGTCAAGATGATTCCCCAATCAACGTGCGGGGATTAAGTCTGTATTCAGGAGAAGGGAATTCCCCAATTTAGAGATCGAGGCAGGATGACTGTTTATATAGTGAGGAGGTAAAATTACTCTCCTATCAACGGGAAAAACGAAGACAAGTGAAGGCAAACACTATTTAATCACACCTTAATCTTTGAAAATCAAGTAAGGAGGGCTAAAAAATGCTTCAGGTTTGATTAAGCTGTCAAAAGCCAATTAAGGAAATCTTTGATTTTATTTTAAAGTTCGTCTCGATTTCGAGTATTGAACACTAATCAAGCACTTCTTCTTTCTTCAAAATTAACTTGGTCTTAACCATTGAAGACCAAGTAGAGAAATAAGTCAATACATCGGTTTCAATCATCGACAACCAAGTAGAAAAATATCATGGTAGAGGTGACTTGATTACAATCCTCAAAACCAATCATTGTCTGCCCTCATACTTCTATTTACATGTAAATGTGATGTATAACCTCACTCTCATTAGAAAGGAGTTTATCAAAGAATTAAGAGAGAATTTGGGACATCTAAATCTCAAGATAAGCGCAAAAAGAGACATATTATGGGACATCATGGCCTTGTCTCTGAAAATAGGAGGACTCCCCAATCGATGGACGAGGGGCTAGGACCATAATTTGGGGAGAAAGGGATTCCCCAGCCAAGAGACTGAGACGGGGCAATAGTCTATTCAATGAGTGAAGAAAAACATCCTTTAATCATTGAAGACCAAGCAAAGAGGGTTAAAGATGCTTCAAGTTTGAACAAATCGTCAAAAGCCAAGTGAGAAAACTTTGATATCATTTTTAAATTTATTTTTGATTTTGAGTTTTGAACATGAATTAAGAACTTCTTCTCTTAGAAGTTGATTAACTTGGTCTCATCAATTGAATACCAAGTAAAGAAATTAATCAATATATTGGTTTCAATCGTTGAGAACCCAATAGAAAAATCTCATAGAAGAAGTTACTTGTTTTCAATCTTCGAAATCAAGCATTGTTTCTCCCTCATACTTTGACTTTCAATGATTTACAAATGTGAAGTACAAGCTCCTTTCACGTTAAAATGAGATCATCAAAGGTTTAGAATGCCCTTTCTAAAATGATAATCCAGTAAAGAAAGCCTTATCAACTTTATCTTGGGACTAATGTAAAATGTCTATGTGATACACATGTATAAAAGGAGAAATCCATCAGAAGAATGAACCCCTATTAAGAAAGAATGAGTTGTTCTAAGTGATAACATTGACCACCCAATTGACAATAACAAGATGCCATAAATATGCATATAGAGACTCTAAAGAATGACCACAATGGGATGAAAGTGAGGCTTTTCTGGGTTATGGATTTTTGGCTGCAATTGATGAATGGGGTTTACTGGGGATAAAAGGGACTTTCAAAAGACAAATTTGAGAAAGAGGGTAAAAGGCCTGGGGGACGGAGAGTTTCCCGACCTTCATTTAAGGATAAAATTTAGATGGGGATCAAGGGATTCAAGATCTCAGCTTGATATTTCTCAGGGGGAAGTTTATTCCTTGAGTGCTAAGGTTGAAGTGTTCCTCTTGTTTTATTTTATTTAGCCCTACACAAAACATTTGAATTTGCTATACCTCAATGAGGACTTTATAAGCCTGTAACATGGTTAAATGGGTGAAAAATGTGGGCTTACGAAAGGGAAAAAGGGGCGCAAAAAATATTGTGGGAACATAATAAAAACTCTTTTAAATTTTTCTATCCCAGGAGTTTTGCATCTGAGAGCTAACAAGTTCTTTAAACAAACTGAGCATCCAACTAGCAAATACAACCGACCAAAGAATAAGTAATTCTCTCACTCGCCATTGTTGGCATATTTTCACTCAAATTTGTTCTACTAACCGGTTGCCATAGGCTTGTAATTAATCTATATCTCCATGACAGATGTATTAGTGTAATAGAACAAGAGGTCTTTAAAAGCTTGAAATTATAGAGGAATGGCTAATGTAGAAAAAGTGTTTAAGAAATGAAGTTAGCAATTATCAAGCATGAAATAATAGTTTATTGAATGAGCACAATAAATTTGACCTAAAAATGGAAGATGCTAACCAAGCGATAATTCTTTATCCACCGAAAGAGTTTGCCTTAAATCTTCTCTCCTTTTTGCTTGTGCACTTTTATTTCTTTTCTTATCTTTTTTCATTAATAATTATTTTATTCTTTCTTTTCTTTTTTCTCATGCCCTTTCTTGGCTTACTTGAATCGCTAGGCAAATTCAACTCACGAGAATGAGCGGCCAGACAATATATGCAATAGGTCAAAATGTAATACTCATCCAAGAATCACGTAATGAAGTGTCTTGAAAATTGCTAATAAAAGGCTCAAAATAGGTGGCAAAAGAAAATATAAATGGGGTTTGTGTTTGGGAAAAAGTGAGAATGAAATGAATGTCTCCATCCTTTCTATCAAACCAATGCATGTAAAGCTTCAACTCAGATTAAAAACAAGTTCTAGAACCGGCATGAGCAAACAGATTACACCCAATGATAATCGATGAAAAGAAATTAGTGTTTGGCTCAAATAACTTCCCACAAGGTTTGACTCTCACATTGGTCACTTGCAAAGCCAATTGGACACTAAACTTGCATAAGAAATAAAGCTCTTATCATGGATTGAACTTATATCATGAGATATCCTTATTATTTCCCAGGGTTTATTTTAATGTCAAGTAATTTTAAAAACATACCCATGAAGGCTTAAAAGTAGCTGACAACGGATGATAGTGTTTGGACGAATGAAATGAAAATGTTCCTCTCTCTTTTTTTTTTAGCACGCAATTGATTCCCTGAAATACACAAAGTTGAAAGACCACCCATCCCAGGTGAACATTGACTAAGTTTAGAATTTGAAAACTAATGGGGTGACTAGAAGTGATATTCATTGTGTTTTGGGAAAACCAATAAAGGCCTCATATCCTTGATATAGCCGACTCATTTGCTTTTACTAAGGCTCCTTTCCTTATTTTTATTTTTCTTTTCCTTTTTCCTTATTTCTCTTATTTTTCATCATTATTTTCTTAATTCCCCGGAAAACATGGCTAAGACTGAGGTGTGTGAAACATGTCACTTATGAAGTGGATAGATCTAAAGTGAATGATACTTCTCGAGAGACTCGTGACTATGCATATGTGCGGTATCTTCTTTTATCAATCAAGTTAATTGTCAATGTTGCATCAAATAAGACGAGGATTCTAAACATTCGAATGCCCGAGGAACACATGATTAAGAATGAGAGAGTAACTAGAATGAAGAAATATAGAGAAGATGGATGATGGGAAAAGACAATTCACTTCATTCTCAAAATAAGTGTGACGAAGTACATTCGAAAAAGATATTAAGGCATTTCAAATTATTTGATGTCACTCATTTTAACATTCTTAATCAAGCTTGTCGCATTTTACCCTTTTTTGCGTATCTACCCTCAATCTCAGGAGTTAGGGTGATCTTGTTGTTCCTCATTAATACTTGAACATTGGCTTAAAAAATGTTACCTGCCTTAGTTGAATGACCATGCGCATTCGCATGGCACTCTCATTAAAGTTTTGGCTTGTACCATCTGGGGTACGGAGGTGTTAATGGGACCATGGGTCTTGGGTTTATGATCCCTTGATCCGATAACTGTCTGAATAATTCTAGTTGAGACACTTTTAGGAAGAAGAATTTTGGAGTTTAATATTTTAAAGAAGGGTTTATAAGTAAAATTGCCAGAATAACTACTTTCCCCATCTTACATGCTTCCAAGAAATCCACAACTTGTTGCTTTATTTTATTTATACAACTAGATTGTTACACGTGCAATAAGCACGGGTATTTTTTTTTTTAATTTATATAAATTATATTAATAATAATAATGAAGTGTATAAATTATGTTTTAGTATTTAAATAATTCATATATGATATCCAAAAAATATTTCTTGTAGTTTAATCCTTTAAATATGTACTTTTGAGATAATAAAATATGTGTTTTAATTTTTTAATATATGATATATTTGATATATTAGATTCAATTTATTAAATCTATTAATTATTTTATAAAAATGGTTAAAAATAACTAATAACGTAAATATTAATTATTTGTTTAAATAAATAGCAGTACTATTTTTAAAAATTAAATAGTATAGTAAATTAGATTCTCTAATTTTCTCTATCTTGAAACATTACACTCTCATTCTTTAATTAAGAGATAAAACAATTATAATTATACTCATTCTGAGCAAAATAGCCTTATGTTTATTATTAAAATAATAAAATAACTATTTGATGACAAATGTTAAAAAAACATACAATAGTAATTTGTTTACAAAAAATTAATAGAGAAATAATAATTTTTTAAAATTAAAATCATAACTTGTATATAAATAAGATGTTTGTAATTAATATACTATCAAACTTGTAACATTGAAAATTTCTTTACCTTTTTAATTTCATTGATTCAAATTGCAAAAAATAAAAAATAATATCACAACCAAAAAATAAAAAATATACTTTATATAAGAAAAATAGCAAGCTATATAAAAATACACTTATGTTTATTATTTAAATAATTAAATATGTATTTCAATAATATAAAATATTATTTTATAAAATTCAAAATAAAATAGAATAAATATTTTATACAAAATAAATAATATTTTCCATAAAAAATAATATTGAAATAATATTTTTGTAAAAATTAAATAAAAATTCATATATAAATCAAATATTTATAATAAACTATAAAAATTATAACATTTTATTTTTTCTTTCACCTTTTATATTAATTAGTTGAAAATGCAAAAGTAAAAGATGAAGATGGAGAAAACTAAAAAAATCTTAATTTTGATAATTTATTATAAATATATAAATTTTATTTAATTTTCAGAAAAAATATAAATTTTATTTTAAATTTAATACTAATAAATTAATCTATTATCTATTATATATATAAAAAGAAGAGGCGCTCCATCACCTTGCTCCATCTGGCATCTGACTCGGCGCCATGTGGCCGCAGACGTGGACACTCCTGTGTGAAATTAAGTCTATAACATATTGCAATTGGAACCTTAGCTGTACAATCCCTTGATTTCCGAAAATCATAATCAATCCTTATGTATCAATTATATTTCAATTCTTTTGAATTCAAAATCGTATCTGTATCCGCCGAAAATATGCCTAACTGTAAGCGATTCATTTTTGTTTTGCCTTTGTCTCTGTATTCTTCATCTGGCTTCTCTTTCACTGTCGCATTCTTCTACCATACCATCCCTTGCGCCGTCAAGTTCTGAGATTTTTGGCATTCAATGGCGTCGATTTGTACTCTTTCGTCCTCACCATCATTGCATTTTTGTTTCTTACTATTTTTTTTGTTTTCGCAAGTGTTGAGTTTCATCCTCTGCATCTTTTCCGTTCATCTCATCGCAACCTTCCCCTGTTTTTCATCTCCTACGATTTGATCCCAAGTCCTCAAGTTGGTTTCCACTTCACTACACGTAAGTGTGTCAAAACTTTTCCAATATATGAAACTAGAAGCATAAAAGAATTGCTTGATTCTCAATACATTCATTTCGTTCAAGGGTCTAAAACCATATATATATAGATAATAAAAAAATTTAAAGTTAAATAATTTTTTAAAAAAGATTAGATATAAATATATATATATATATATATATATATATATATATATATATATATATATATATATATATATCAATTGATAAACAATTAGTATAATTATTTTAATTATTTATATGATATATTATCATTTGACTTTAATTTTAGAATGATACGGTTGAAGGAATATTTTTTTGTTATATGTAATATTATATATTCTATTAATTTATTCATTATTCTTTATAATATTATTATTATATTTGAAAGTCAAGTCTAGCATTCTAATACTTTTAATATGATATATGATTATATGAGTAGTTTTATTGTTTAATCTTATTTTTTAGAATGTCATGTTTGAAAAAAAATTTATTTTTTGAAAAACGGTTAAAGAAGTCGTGAAGTTTTGATTGTTTCGTATTGTATTCTTCTTCCACTGTCATTTGATAATAGGTTATTTGGTTTTTCATTGTTATTAAAAAATAGATTGTTTAATGTTTTAATTAGTATGATTATGTTTATTTATTTAATAGATTTTTTTTTTGCTAAAGTACTATTTTGGTCCTCAATGTTTGCATGAAGTTTAATGTTGGTCCTCAAAGTTTTGTTTTTTGTTTGAATTTGGTCCTCGAGCGTAACACCGTTAACTTTTTGCCGTTAAATGATGACGTGTCATGCTTATGTGGCACACCCTCTCTCCTACGTGTCATATTTTAATGATGTGGCATGACACATCACTGTCACGTCACCCCAGAAGATGATGATAATGATGATGATAAAGGAGAGAAGATGATGATGTGGCAATGTGGGGTGACGTGGCAGTGATGTGTCATACTACATCATTAAAATATGACACGTAGGAGAGAGGGTGTGCCACATAAGCATGCCACGTCATCATTTAACGGCAAAAAGTTAACAGTGTTACACTCGAGGACCAAAATCGACCAAAAAATAAAACTTTGAGGACCAACATTAAACTTTTGAAACATTGAGGACCAACATTAAACTTCATGCAAACATTGAGGACCAAAATAGTACTTTACCCGATTTTTTTTATAAAAAAAGAAGTAATATTAAAAAAGAAAGAAATATTTATTTAGTAGATACAAAGTATCAAATGATCAGTTTTGACATATTGTTGAAAATATATATACATACCTATAGGCTTAATTGAAAATTAGAATCAGAATCCTTTCAAATTTCATATATCATTAACGTCAAATTTTAAATTTAACTTAATTAAATAACAAAAGGAAAATCAGATTTTAGTTTAAAGGAAAATTCTTATAAAATATCTTCTCATATATCACTCAACTAATCTAATTAATTAATTTTTTGATACGTTCAATTTTTTTTGTTTAGTTTTTGAAAACTAATTTATTTAATTAATTACTTTTATATATTAACATGTTTTAAATCGATTAAATAGTTATAAATTATTTATTACTTAATTTATATATAATTTATTTGCAATTTGAAACTAATTGTGTTTCAGGAGACAAATCATATTTAATGCATTTTTGAATTCTCTCATATTCTCATTCATGATTACCCCATAATATTTAAATTAAATCAAAATTTTCTCTCATTTTATTAATATCAATTTTTAAATCAAATTAAAATTTCACTCTCTATTAATATTAATTTCAAATAAAAAATTCATAAACACTCTCTCTTTGTGTTGGTTTGGTGATTTCGGCATCTCGCTCTCCCCACACCATCAATTGTGTCAAACCATTATTTGTCAAGCTTGAGCCTTCTTCTCTTACTATACCATTACTGCATCGTCATAATTCTAATGAAGATTCATTTTCATCTCTCTCTTTTCATATAATTTTGGCTTTTTATTTCCCTCTCTCTATATATATAAATAATAAAATAATATCAAAAAATTCACATCAATTGTGTCAAACCATTATTTGTCAAGCTTGAGCCTTCTTCTCTTACTATACCATTACTGCATCGTCATAATTCTAATGAAGATTCATTTTCATCTCTCTCTTTTCATATAATTTTGGCTTTTTATTTCCCTCTCTCTCTATATATAAATAATAAAATAATATCAAAAAATTCATAGTTAATATTCTTATTTAATTTATACGTTATTTAATCAAAATTTTCTTAGATAAATAAAGCAATTAGAATGTTATTTTTTTTAATAAAACTTCAGAATAATTATTACTCATCATCTTCCCCTACATCAATTTGATTATTATTAAAAAAGATATATAATGTAATAGAATTACAATTCTTATACACATGTCTTTTTAAGGTTAATCAATCCCACTAATTTTGCTCTTTTATCTAAACATATAATTAATATTTAATTTAGAACCAATCTTTGATTTAGATCCCTTGATTATTCAAAAAGTAATAATTAACACCTTAAAATGATTCTGTTAGATAATAATATATAGCATGTTTTGAGTTTTGGAATGGAATTGAATTCAATTGAAAAGAAAAATTGAATTGAAATTGATGGGTTTGGAATGGAATTGGATTTCTAAGATAAAAGAGTATGTTTGGTATATAAAAAATAGAATGAAAAAACTGTGAAGAAAACTTAATTAAAAAGATCAAAGTACCCCTCATAATGTATTTTTAATAAATTATATCCGTACCAAATGCACCATTATTACATTAATCAACTGGAGGGGCAAAAAAGTTTTTTCCCACATTAATTCCATTTTCAACTAGCAATTCTATGGTCCTATACGAATGACGAGATTGTGGCTTCTTTGACATTCTAAGACAGTGTCTACAACAGTGATTGTGACACTTGAAGCGTCTTGTCATAGACTGTGACAGTATTGATGGAGTTTGAAAATAGAGAAATAGTAGAGAGTAAAATTGTGAATTAGAAAAAGATTGTAAGTTTAGGGATGAAATTGGAAATTGGTGTAAAGTTTAGGGACCTAAAAGGTACTTTTACCTAAAATGTATGATTGGAAGAATATAAGATAGAGAGCAAATTTAAATAATGGATATTGTAGTTATCAAAATGTATATTTATATTTGATTGAAACTTAGCTTTTATTATAGTTATTTTATATGATCATTGGTCTCACAATAATATATCTATTTAATAATTAATAAAATATATGATTGCATAAGAGGTGAGAACAAAAAAAGAAACAATGGGTAGTAATGACAATTAACAAGAGCTAGGGCTAGACATTGTTTAATGTTGGTATATATCTGCCTCGACCTGTCTTAAATCATGGCCAACTATATGTGGCTGTCTCACGTGTTCGGAGACTCTCTGGTTTGAAGATTCTGGTGTCCGAGGTTGATCGTCGTCAGTTGAAAACTACTACAAATGATGTCTTCAAAGAAGTGTTCCGGAATGTTAAATAGAGTTATTATTAGTAACACACATTACATCAATTTCTTTAGATGTTTTTTTTAATAACACAGAATCTTCAGTTTCTAAATTCTTAGCAACGCTTGCTATAAAATTTACTTTATTCATACTGTTTACAAAATGTAATACCCGAGAATATTTAATTAGCATCATTAGTCTAATTTAATTAATTCATTTAAAGTTGAAAATGGGATAGAAGCACACACTACCCTACAACTTAATATTTTGTAATTACAATTTTTTTTTAAAAAAATCCTAATTATTCTATATTCTTTTTTTATTTATTTTATTTATTATTATATCAGATTTTTGTGATATGTATATATATTAATTAATTATATATATATATATAAAAGAAAAGAATAAAGGAGAGAAAAACGATAGCCATCGCGAGAGGGAAAAGAACGAAGGAAGGAAAGGCTGAAACAGGGGGCTGAGGCGTCCTTCGAGCAGAGCAACGCGAGGAGGAAGACGAATGCGCGAAAGGAAGCCGGACACGCGAGGAGGAGGACGGAGTGCAACGCCACGCCGTCCGCCGGAGCTCATGTCGTCGTCGTTGCTGGAGGAGAGAGAGTGACGGGCTAGAGAGAGAAATCAAAGGGAGAGAGTTTTCTCGCCGGAAACTCGCCGGAAAACGTCGTCTCTTCATCGGGGAAGGTGGCTGGGAGTCTCCTCTACTCCATATCGTCTTTCTAACCAGTTGAATCGAGGTGAGAAGTCCCGAAACTCTCAAACCCCAATTTTATCAATTTTAGGGATTTTGGAAAATCCCCATTTGATTCAATTTGAGTATTCTGGGACCTAAATTGAAGTATTTGAATGTTAGGAAGTGAGTTGGAAGCATAGAAATCGGAACCAATTTGATGGAAATTGTCCAGGTTGGAAAATTGTAGGAAAATGGGGTTGGAATTGTTTTAATGGGGTTGTAGACTGATTTGGGATGCAATAATAGGTTGAATGGTGATTATATAATTATAAAAATTATTGGAATGTACGAGGGATTAAAACCCGAGCAATCACCGTCTCAACCGGAGCCCAATTCGGGGAAGATGAGACAATTTTCCAATTTTAAGAGTATCCGATTATGTGTATTCATATGTAAGTAAAGGGTTGAAAATTTTTTCGGTAAATGGAAATTTTGGACAAGTAGGATTTATGACTCTCTTGAGCCATAAATTCAAGACTTGGTTAATGGGAATTACATATGGACACATAGAGGTGGAATTGGGTAAATTTGCATTCCCAAATCAAGGTTTCCAAATAGTTCCAATAGTGTGAATAAGCAAGGGTTGGACATGAATAGAAGCATGCTAGATGTTCTGAAAACTAGTTGAGGGCATTCCAAGCCAACAACTAGTCTATGGAATTAATTAGAGAGAACATGAGCATTAGCATGACATATACATGATAGTGGCTAAATTTCAGGTTTCTAAATTTCTCAAGTATATGTGTATAGGCCACCATACCATGAGTGGAGTTTCGGGCACACCAAGGACCGATCAGAGGGGCCAACCAGGTGAGGGGTTTTCCCATCTTTGCCCTATAAGGTTGACTGCGGATATGGATATATGGTTTGCCTTCTTGCCTACTTGTAGGAATCATATAATAGATAACATGCTATTGTTGTTCCTAAATTATAATATATGTGATAACGTGCTATACGTGTATATATGAACTGTAAAAGCTAGGGTGGCTCAATGAGCCTTATATGGAAAGCAGGTCCTTGGAACCTACATGATATCGGGGGTAGGATCGAGTCAATCTTATATGTGAGGGTCTCGTGACACTAGAAACCAATCTCATTGATTATTATTCGAAAAATATATCTGTTTATGTAAATTTTTAAAGAAAATACCCATAGGTGATTTTTGTTCTAACTTGAGAGATTCCGAATTAGAAAACCATTTGGAAATTTAGATTTGCCTAAGAAGAAGTAAAATGAATAAGTAGCGGTTCATAGGGGTCATTTATGGTACAACGCGGGAACTGAGTCTATCACGAATGGTCTGGGTAGATTGAGTCTGTTATCTTGAATCAAACTCACAGGAATACAAAGTATATGAGTACACCACATTGTGGCTATTGCCTTGGTTAAACCGAGGTCAGATGAGTCGCCGGCTATGCTCCAAATGAAGTCTTGGGGTCAGATTAGTGTTCCAAGTATAGTCTTCGGGCCAGGGGTTCCTAGAATGATCAACTAGGTTCCTATACCGCTCACGTGAGATATGCCTTCGGACCAGATTCTCTCCTAACGGAGATATGCCTTCGGGCCAGTTTATGATTACGGTTATTTGAACATGGATATCCACCTGGAGTTATATGTTAAATTATGATGTGATATATGTATGAATTTAACCGTATGTAAAACCATGCTTTAAATTCTATGTTGTGAGTATGCTATATGCTAATTGCATGACCACTTAACATATGGAAATTTAAACCCGTTATATGTGTATGTGATTGTGATTGGCTCCCTTCCCCCAGTTGTAGTGGTACCCGCTACTACACCAGGGATGGGAGAGCCTCTCACTAAGTCCGTTTGACTCACCCCGATGTTAAATGTTACAGACACATGTGGTATAGGCATCGGGAGCGCGCCCACTTCAGCTCAGGGAGGCGGACAGATTTAGAGACCGCACGCATTGTTCGCGTGGGTAGTATTTATATATGTATTTTTCCAGGATATATATGTATATGAATCATTTGGTATAGCATTGTTTTGTACAGTTGCTATATATATATATATATATATATGTATATGTCACACTCTAGAATTGTCGGCTTCATACAGATTAAAGATTGGTCTTGTTGTTGGGAACATAGGCTATGATATGATATATATCATGTGTCTATATATTTACGTATATGACTTCCGCATGCGAATAGGATAGATCACACGCATTGAGCGTGTGATCAATATGTAAATTTATAAATATATGTGTGATTGAATACTTGATTGTATGTAAATACGGATTCCGCATGTGAATAGGATAGATCACACGCATTGAGGCGTGTGATCAATATGTAAACTATATGTAGGTGTGTGATTGAATATATATTTGACTGTATACAGGAATTCTGCATGTGAATAGGATAGATCACCCGCCTTGAAGCGTGTGATCAATATGTATATTATATGAATGTGTGACTGATTATGTGTATATGTATAGACTGAAGCGGCGTTGAGCGAGCCGTGGATTTCACGCTACTTAGGTCACCAGATGTGGATGGCCGTAAGTACTATATATTGTTTGTATTAGAAATGAGTAGTTATGCACATATAAAAATGTCAATTAGGGATTAGAGGCTTACGGGATAAGAGGAATCCTACCTCCCGTGCCGGTCACGGACGTCCGGTAGGGGGTCGTGACACAAAAATTGAGCTGATGCGTTTAATTTTTAAGGCTTTCATTACTATGCAACCTTAATTTTTTTTTATATCGGTAGAATCACAGTAGATTTCGTTAACGTTAATTTTGCTACCCATAATTCATATCATCTCTTTCTCAAGGCACTGTATATCATCTTGCCTTTAAAATTTCTGCATAGTCAGAATTGTCTTTTACTTCATTCCGTTGATATTCATTTGCCAGCAAAACTGATGATGCTTTCGTATTTTGGCAATGTCATCTTTGCATACTTACTTTTTTGAGTAATAAGTGTGGTCAAGAAGTTGTATAAATATTTAGTATAATAATTATGTTAGTTGATATGTTGTGCAAATTATATATCCGTCATTGTTCATTGTAAGCACTTTTAGACAGTGGAAATTTGTAACCCGAACATTTGCATTGCAGAACAAAATTATTGATTATATATTTTACTATGGTCAATGGTATTATATCGTTCTGAAGGTACAAGTGAAGCTTTCATATAACAATGTCCACCAACGTAATATATGAATTTTTAAACATATTGTTCAAAAAATTATGTAAATACCTGTAGACATAACCCGTGCAGGGCACGGGTACAAAAACTAGTTTACTTTATAGTAATATACATATACATTTCTTCTAAATTTTTTTTTCTTGTTATATTGAAAATAAATTATAATATTTCTAAGAATCAATATTAACTTCATTCTCAGATATAAAAATATATATTAAGTTCATCCTCATTTCTTTTTTTTTTAAATAAATAGAAGCTTGCAAATCAAATTATTATTAAATTAATTGCTAATAAATTTCATAAGTTGCATTTTAGTATTTAGATTACACTATGTCAAAACATTTTATGTAGTATCATCTTTGAAATATTTACCTTTAATGTCATAAAATAAACATTTTACACTTTTTTATTAAGTACGTTGTATTTTAAATTTTAAATTTTAATTGAGATTCAATTCATTAAGTTATTATAATTAGTTTCATTATAAGAGTTGTTAAATACAAATCATAATATACAAATATAATTAATTGCTAACTAAATAGTTGTACTATTCTTTGAAGGAAAGTTCAATAGTAAAGTAAATTGAACTTCTATTATTTCAGAGATTTTAAATTACACCCTCTTCTCCTGTATTTTGAAAAATTACATCATATTTTTTTTAGAGATAAAATTACATATAATTTTACTTCATTCTTTTATTATTATTTATATAATTAAATATTTATTTGATTAAATGAAATTTTAAACAATACAATAAAATACAATAATTATTTTTCCAAAATAAAAAATAGTAAATAATAATTTCGTAACCTAAATCAGAATGTATATTTAAATTATAAATGTATAGTATACTATCAAATTATTACTTTAAAATTTTTTCATCTTTTAAATTTAATTGATCCTAATTGCTAAAGAAATGGAAGATCATAATTGAAATGTAAAAATATATGTTTTATATGAAAGAGATCACAAGCTAAATGATAAAATATATTTCAATTTTCATATTCATTTTATATTTATACAATTCCCGCCAATTAAATTTTAAGAAAAAAGGTGAAGACAACTTTTATGTCTTTAAACTTTACACTAATTTTTTAAATTTGTCTCCAAAATATTTTTGTAGTCAACTTTGACTAGAAGGTTTCAAATTAGATCGATTTTTTTCCAAAGTTTTAAATTTTTTCCTAACATATAATTTGGTCCAAATACTAATGGCAAATAATGTCATGACATTATACATATAATGTTAATGTAAACTCATAACTTAGAATGACAACATCTCTTCATATTAATGTCAATTCACTTAAAACAATGTCTTTATATTAAGAAAAAAATATGAAAAAATGATATCGCTATGATTAATGAGTTAGTAGCGAATACTATTAAATGTGTAATGTTATCTTATTGTTTTCTTTTAATAATTTGGGTAATTTTTAGTGTTAGAAGTTAGAACAAAATGTGAAATTTTAGGAATTAAATTGATTGCAATTCAAATTTTTTGCTATAAAATTGATTGCAAAAATAATTTTAGGGACGAAGTTCGGTACATTCCTTCAATTTTGTAAAGTCATTTATTAATGTTAATAGAAATTCACATTAATAACGACTCACATAGGAACCAACTTATTTGAGGAATGTACTGAAGTTCAGTACTATACTATACTATTGAACATCTACTTCACGTGAAATAGAAATATAAAAAAATCCATTTTGTTTTATCAACAAAGAAATTGAATTTAAAGATTCTACCCAGATCTTACTTCAATATTTTCTTTGTTTTACTTTTTTCTATTTTTGTTGTATATACGGAGAGCTGCACATTGCATTTTCTTATCATTAAAATAATCTTAGAATATATAAAAGTTAATAACACTGCACTGTAGCTGATGTGACATAAGCTACAGTGCAGTGTTATAGATTTTATATATATACTAGAATATGACCCGTGCATTGCACGGGTATTAATTTTTTAGTATATTTTATTTTAATAATGTAATACCCCAGAAAATTTTGAGGATTAAAGAAGGATTTATTTAAAAATTTTGAGGATTAAAGATGGATTTATTCTGGGGCTAGGAATTAAAACTTTTAAAAAAAAGAATATAGAAAATGTATGAAAGTTAAAAGAAACTGGAAAGGAATTTTTTCGTAGAAGAGGTATTTTTGGAATCAAGTCAAATATATAGTAAGACTTAGAATTGTCATCATTTGGAGTTGGAATGTAAAATAATAATAATAATAATATATAAACAAGTAAATAAATAGAAATATGTATATATATATATATATAGATAAATAATCCTAATTAAGAAATGATGGAATAATAATTGATAGAATTTTTATGTTGAGGTTGGAAATTTTGACTAAATAAAATAAAAATAATTTTTTGGAATGAAATAAGAATTTTTGGGTTATTACTAAGATTTTAATTGCTTTAGATTTGAGAATTTGATAAATTAAAATGAATAATAAATTCAAATACAAAAATATAAGTTGGGTTAAATATGAATCATATGAATTATTTCTAGCTAATAGTTTAAATTTGAGAATTTTTCAGAAATGAAAATTGTACTGGGTAGAAAATTCTCATCTGCTAGAGACTCAGTGACAGATATTTTTAATAGGCCTATGATTACCCAAAATTTTCTAAATTTTCCTATTCTTACCCAAAAATAAATCTAGATGAGAAAATCCAATCAAAACTCTATTTCACCATTTCCCAAAAGTTGTCAAATGTCCAAAAGGCCCTCCCTTGTTTTCTTTCTCTAGCAACACAGCACGCATACCCCTTCTTTTCCTCCATCTTCTTCTTCCTCTTCATCTCAATTCTCTCTTAGGTTAAAAGAAAAAAAAGACCTATTACTTTCCATCAATTTCTTTGCTTCCCTCATCAATTCAAGGATCACTCAAGCTTCACCTAACATCTTGGAGCACCATAGAGCATGGACAACTCTTCTAAATCCCCAAATTCGGATTTCTCAAGGGTAAGCTCTAAAATCATGCCTCCACTTATTAAATCATGATTTCCTTGTTGGGAATGAGTTACTAGTTGATATTATATCACCCTAAAACTCTTTTAGGATGTAGAGAACACACAAATCATGAACTATATGGTTGTTTTTGCTCTAGGAACCCTAAGGTGCGATTTTTGCCATTTTTGGAAACATTTGTGGATTTCATTAGAATTGTTGGTATGTATGAACTTTAAATTATATGTTTAGATATTGTAAATGATTTGGAATGATGCCCAATGGTTAGGTTGGTGATATGTGAACCCTTGATGAAAGTTAGGACTTCCCATATTTGGCAAAATTTCCATTAATGGAGCTTGGAGAGTGAACAAGGTTGTGAGATTAGTTAATTATGTATTAAATTGTGTTTAATCTAGAAAGAACACCAAATGATGACCATAGGCCAAGTAAATGAACTTGGGGGTTGGATAAATGTAAGAAGTTATAAGAAAAGAAACTAGGAAATTGTATGAAATTTGATATCGATTGAATCGGTTGTATGTGATAGGGTTCAAGTACTTCCTTGGAGACCAAAGTGCTCAAAGGGAATGCTAAGTGAAGAGGCCAAGGTGAGGGTTCTTCCATCTCTACTCCTAGGGTTGTATGCTTACGTAGACTACTTGAGTATGTATATTCTTTGCTTGCCTGGTATGTGTTAGCTAGAGATATAGAATGCTAAAAGAATGAAAGAACTAGAAAATAGGTTATGAAAGAACTCCTAGGGCTGTGATTGGTGTGTTACAAATCCAACTCATACACTCCGGATGCATGATGAGTATTTTATTAAATCTTTTCCACGATGGTGGCAAGAGTCCTAGTACGGAAGGGCTAAAATTTATTTTGAAAACTCGTCACGACGGTAACTTAAATTAAAATCATGCAAAGTGAGTTATTGATGGGTTTCGGATTTGGTTATGCTAGCGATGTGAGACATCGACTAGAACAACGTCAGATGACACTTGAGACCTCAGTTTTTATAATCACCATGACGATGGTCATTGCCCTATCCTGGAAATAGGGTCAGAAAGGTTTTATATTGCTATGACGATAGCTTGAGGCTCAAAGAGTGCATCTGAATAGGTATATGAGTTATATCCTGTTGAGGATACTTGTACATATTAAAAAGGAGATGAATTATTGATCCTTCGGGAAAGATACAAAGACTCCTATTAATATGTGAGACTAAGATAAGGAGACACGGGAGGAACCTACGAGTGAACCGTGAGCCTGATCATGCAGAAGAGAAATCATCCTGTTGAGATGGTCCAGGGTGTATCAGTGGCCAGGCTTTGAGACGTCGTCCCGTGCCCGCCATTGTGGCCTAGTTGGGTAATGGACAAGTGTGCTCAAGCTATTGCCCCGCAGCAAGGGGTCAGGACGTGCCACGTGGTGGCTACGTATCAGTTGTTTGATAGATAGAAGTTGTGTCACGACCCCCACCCGGAGGCACGTGACCGGCACAGACAGAGGGCCTAACACTGAGTCTGTTAGCCTTAACACCTATTTCATTTAACTATCATTCTCATTCGCATACACACATTATCAATATATATGGCTCACATCTCCTGTGTGACCTATCTTACACCTGCAATCCACAGCCAAGTGCTGCTTCAGTTTATATGTATACTCAAACACACATAATATATATATATATATATATATATATATATATATCTGTCATATACGTTGTCACACACTCCGGTGTGTGACATATCCTATTCACATGCAAATTCGTATACATAATAATAATAATAAGTCCCCAAAATAATCCTGTCTTTAAGTATGTGGAGCTGACAAGTCTAGAGTATAATAACCAAAAAGTGTAATCAATTCATTACAATATCCAAAATAAAATCAAAGCCACCCACGGAGACAGAATGTGAGTGCTAGCAAAACGTCGCATTCACTGAGCCGACGTGGAAGCCTGACCGGTACCTGTATCTGAAAAAAAAATAAATCACTAGAGGGTGAGTCAACGACTCAGTGAGTGACTCTCCCATCCTAGGCGTAGTAGCGGGTACCACTACGACCGGGAAGGGGAGAAACCATATTCACATATGCATACACTTCAATTCATCTTTGAAAATTATATAATTGTTCTCAAGCAATAGAACATGTACAAACTCTACTTTAGCCGTACCACAACATACATTAATCATGCATACTGACATACGTGTATCGAGAAGCATCGAACACATAGATTAACATTCAAGTGCGGTTCACCCGGCAAACTTACGTACCTTTAGTTACCTTGTTGCCGCCGTGATGTGTCGGTCCTCCCTATCTATCCCGATGCACTATAAGACTTAACCCATCGTCATGGTCGGTTGGATTTGAAATATAGTAATTTAAAAACAAGGTTTCCTCAACGCCACGTCAAGACAACAATCGGCGTCATGACCTTCTTTTTATGAAAATAACTTTGTCTTGACGTCACGTGAGAATACCGGCCATTGTCATGTCATGTTCGAAGAAAAGGAAATCTAGTCATAGTGCATACCAAGGACATTGAGGGTTTACACTAATGTTGTGTACCTATACGCTTGGTATCTTACATCGATACGCATAGGCACACGACCCATTTCGGGACCGTTTCCACGGAATGTTTTGTTCGGTGGCGCACCTTGGCACCAACCCGCCGAGGTGTCCATCTACATCGGCACTTTCTGGACCATCGTCCCGGGAAGCCCGCTTGGTTCAATCCAGACCAACTCAACGGATTAACCAACTAGTAATGGTGGCATACTCTGGACCGGCTCAACAGAGTATCCACAAGTGTATATATACATGAAGGAAATTTCGAACCTTACCCGACGAAATGCCAACATGAAGGCACTTTCCGAACCTGACCCGACGGAAAGCCCTTACCCTTGGTACCATACATGTTATTGCCATAATTCTCGGGTCAAGCACATATGTGTGCGGAATTCTCCATCGTCACCCATATGTACTTGATCCACCATATTTCCACTTTAACAATCACAAACAATTCATTGTACAAAATTCCAGCAATCGCCAACATAATGACAGAGTATTACTAGAAAGCATAAAATTAAATATTTACAAACATTCAGGTATAAGCAAGCCCACAAATCAAGGTTATCATACAACCCTTGGGGCTAGGATGGAAGGGTCCCTCACCTTGGCCGCTTTACTTAGTAACCCTTGAGCACTCTTGTCTTCAAGGAAATACTTGAGTCCTAACAAATAGAACCATACCAATTAAACTACTTATCTACACATGTGTGTAGCAAATTTTCCATAAACTCCATATTAATCAATTTTCCACTTCTACACATGTCAATGCCTAAATTCCACTACCTAAGCTATGGTCATCATTTGGGAGTTGGTTTTAGTTCAAAATAAATTTTACTTTAAGAAATCATATTCAAAAGTTTGCACACCATCTAGCTCCATCAATGGAGAATTTTTGCCAAATATAGAAATTTTACTCATTTCTACAAAATTCATAAATCACCATCCCAATCATTGGGCATTCTTCCAAATCATCTAAAATGCATAAACATATCATTTATAGTTCATACATATCAGCAATTTCAAAGAAATCAAAAATTCCAAAATTTTCACAAAAATTCGTCCAACATGAACCCTAGGTTGAAATCCTCCAAAGAAATCCTTATTGGGGTGTTTTCTATATTCCAAAAGAGTCCTAGGTTGATATACTATCCATTAGCAACTCATTACAACAAGAAAATCATGATTTAAGAGGTGGAGGCATGATTTTTGGAGCTTACCTTAAGGAAATTCGAAAATGGAAGTTTGGGGAAGTTGCCCAAGGCCTTGAGGCTCAACAATGGTGGTGGAGGCTTGTAAGAGTCTTTACTTGGTAGGAGGAAGCAAGAAAATGAGGGAGAAGTGGAGGATTCATCACTTTCTTCCTTGCCCTAGCACATAAGAAAGGAGAAGCAAAGAGAAGAAGATGAAGAGGAGAGGAAATGACTTGGGTCTTGGTGCGTGCTGCTGCTGAAGTGGAAGTGAAGCAAAAATGTTTCATGAATTGGGGGTAGGAGATTTAAGGGTAATTTTTAATTGACAACTTTTGGGGTAGGGTGAAATAGAGTTTTGATTGGATTTTCTTAACTATATTTATTTATAGGTAAGAATAGAAAAATTATGAAATTTTTGACTAATCATAAGCCAACTAAAAATATCTGTCATTGAGTGTCTTGCAGATGAAAATTTCCTACCCAGTATAATTTTTATTTTCGAAAAATTCTCAAATTTAAACTATAAGCTTTGAATAATTCATATGACCACTTTTAAACAAAATTATAATTGTTCTACCTAATTTTCATATTTATTTTAATTTCTTAAATTCTCAACTCTAAAACTATTAAAACCTTAATTATATCCCAAAAATTTTATTTCACTCTAAAAAATTTATTTTTATTTTCTTTAGCCAAAATTCTTAACTTCAATTTCACAATTTTATCAATTTCATATTATCCCATCAATTCCTATTTAATTTTATTTATCTATATGTATACACAAAATTATTATTTATTTCTATTGTTCATTTATTTATTTATTTTGTCCTTACATTCCAACTCCAAATGATGACCATACTAAGTCTTACTATACACAATTGACCTGAATCTAAAAATACCCCTCGGGTGTTACAAGTTGCTATGTTTGATTAATAGAATTGTCACGAGGTGACTAGTACCCAAGTGAATGGGTTAAGTATTGTTCAATTAACAGAATTGTCACGAGGTGACCAGTACCCGAGTGAATGAGTTAAGTATATTTGCCACGTGGTGGCCATCAACCCGAGTGCACGAGTTCGAAGTGGAAAAGCCACGTAGTGGCTAGTAGATACCCCAGAGTTGGGGAGATTAGGTAGATGTATGCTATAGTATCTGTGTGTAGGTACAACTTGTCTGTGTTTGCATATAATTGTTGATTGTGTAGTGTAGTGGTGACGTACAAGATTACATCACCACAACGTCTTGTTTGATTCAGATATGCTGAACGTGAGAAGACCTGTAAGTAAAAGCCGGCACTACATGTTACATGTTACTTGCTGATTGATGACGTGAAACAAACTGTTGCATGCTTATATCTGTTAAATGCGTGTGAGTGTTTGGGGTGAAATTTCTGTTGTTGTGTGATCACTAAGAATGTATATTATCTAACAGTAACTAGTTGTTTTTGCATGTGGTTGTGTATGACTCCCAAACCCAGCACTATGGTACCCACCTTGCGCCGGGGATGGGAGAGTCCTCACTGAGTCGCGTGGTTAAGACTCACACCTCATTTTTAGTACACAGAGACAGATTAAGTACAGGTGGAAGAAGTCTCGGTGGAACGAGGGTTGAGCAACATTTTCCAAGACCCACAACTTGTTCATGTGGGTGAATAAATTGTATTTGTAATTTAATTTACTTTATCATTGTAGCATAAAGTAAAGGGTAGACGTACCCAATTAGATTGTATTACTAAATCTAGAACTATCAGCTTCACACACCTTAAAGATCATGATTTATTTTCCTGCGATACAGGGAGAATTTGTTTATATCTGTTGCATGTGAATAGGATAGGCAGCATCTTCGGATGTGTAGCCAGTACACAGGTTATATATATTATGTGTGTTTTCCTATATCTATATCCTGAAGCGGCACTGGCCGTGAATTTGCTTGCTTAGGATAGGCCACCATTTTGGTGTAGCCATGATATTAAAATGCATGTGAATGTATTTTCAATAATAGATATTCTGTCAATTAGGTGATAACGCTTACAAGCATAAGGGTATTCTCTGTGTCTGTGCCGGTCACGGTCCTCTAAACAGGGGTCGTGACAAATAATGTATTTGATTTTTTAGATTTGAATTGAGATTTAATTTATTGAGTTTATTAGTTTTTTTATGAATTAAAAATGGTTAAATACAATTTATAATATAAAAATATGCATTAATTAATTCATTGTTTAAGTTAATGGTAATAGTCTTTTTGAAATATCAAATAGTTAGTAAACTATATTTTTTAGGAGATCCTTAAATTACTTTCATTTTTATCTTTTTTGAAAAAGACACTCCATTTATTTGAAATAAAAAATTAAACCTACAATTTCATATATGTTGACCAAAATAGACTTATATTTATTATTTATATAATAAAATATGTAAAATATATATATGATTTTACAATTTTAAATAAAATACAATAATTATTCTTACCAAAAAATAATATATATTTTATTTAATTAGCCGAAACATTAAAATACATTCTTTGAACCTCATTAAACATATTTAAAATAGTATGATATTGTTGTTAATATATGTAAACGCTTGAATAAAGCTAATATAAAATTTAGGAGAAAAAAGTGGGACTAAACCGTGAGAATAATAGTACTACTATAAAAAGAAAATCACAATTTTTTAAGTTTGAAGAGCAAAAAATGTCATTTTTTGTCACTTGAAATATCACATGAGCATCCACCATTATCTATTTAGACGATGGTGAAAATGGAAATATTGTTCAAAAAATAAAAGATTTTGAGTACAATTGACTGTAATCATAGTTGAGAACATATAATTGACAGAAGTTTCAAAGTTTGAGGGAAACAAAGGTACTTTTTTTCCAAATATTTTTTCTCCATTCTCAACCAAAAAGTTTCGAATTGCGATCAATTTTCACCCCAAAATTTAAAATTTTGTCGTACTCGTTCTTTTAAACTGATGTGGATGATATTGAGTCACGTAGAACCCAAAATTTACTAAAACAGAGGCCAATTGTGTACGTATATTTACCAAAAACAAACGCCAAATACACAAGAACCCAAAATAAACTAAAACAGAGGTTACGTAGGAGAGAGATTTTTCTACATAAGCGGTTCACGCCATCATTTAACGGAGAACACTAACAGTATATCAGGAAAAATGGGCTTATTTTGAACAACTTTAAAACATAGAGGACTGATTTAAAACTTGAGTGAAATATAGAGAACTAAAATAAGATTTTGGCCTAAAATAAAGTAGTCATTTCTTTACAAGATTTTTAAATCACACTCCTCCTTGATAAATAAATAAAATAAAATTTCACTCATTTGATCTAAATGTCCTTATTTTTATTATATATATAACTAAATATGTAACTGATCATAATAAAAAAAATATTTTTAAGATTTAAGATAAGATACAATAATTATTTTTACTAAAAAAAGTAATACATAATAATTTTTTAAATTTAAATCAAAATTCATATGTAAATTATAAAAATAAAATTGAAATATTTTATTTATTTATAAATTATTAGAAGCCTCTGATACTGATTTGAATTCTTACTTTTTTTATTTAGAAAAAAGAAAATTTAAAATATTATTAAACTTAAAAAGAGAAAAATAAATAAAATTTCAGCTTCTATAAATTATGATTTTTTTAATATATAGTAAGTTATTTTTTATTGTTAATATATTTTTATTGGTTATATAATATATATATATATATATATTTATTAATCCACGTTTGTATTGTAATTGGATAAAATTCAAAAGAAAAACAAAATTCACAATTGAAATTTAATTAATATATATTTTATAATGGAAACCATACATTATATATGTTATTAAAAAATTAAAAATTTTCATTTTAACGAATTAGCTATTCGTGATGTCTCCAAGGTTGCTCCAAGAATGAGTGCCCCGAAAGTCGTCGCTAGGAGGACGGAAAATCAAGAAGGTGACCAATCTCAGTCACTTGATGAGTAAGGAATCTCAAACAGGAACAAAAAGAAAGTGAGGAAGGAAGATGGAGCCTAATCAGGGACCGAGTCTAGATCAACCAGAGAGGAACCATGGATGGAAGGTAACCCGCTAGGAAACACGAGTCTCACAAACAACATGTCCTACCGTGATGCTGTCCGTTCAACGCCCAGAAGATTGGAATTTGGTAACGGAAGAGGAGAGGAAGAGATTGAAGTTGAAGACCATGACTATGAATCTGGCAGGTCCGTTGGATCAGACACCTCGAGTAATAGCGACGATGAGGAGCAAGAACCTGAGGAGGGCGACGGAATTACAGTGGAAAAAGATTATTTTGACAGATTGAATTTCAAAATCAGCGATAGAGAATGGAAAAGAGTAAACAGACCATTCAAGAAGGCTTTAATCATCAAATTGCTTGGTAAAACTGTGGGTTTCAAGTTTCTCCTAAGGAAAGTTAATCAAATGTGGGGCAGAACTGGAGAAATTGATCTCATGAATCTCGGGAACGATTACTATTTGGCGAAATTTGATACCTATTCTGATAGGGAATTTGCATTAACAGGAGGTCCCTGGATAGTGCTAGATCACTGTTTGATTGTACGCCCTTGGACAAGCTTGTTTGATCCTAATGAAAAGATTCAGAAACTGGCTACATGGGTACATCTCCCTAACCTACCCATCGAATTATATTATGATAAATTTTTATTCAGACTTGGTCACCATATAGGCAAAGTGATTAGAATTGATGTGAATACTTCTCTTCAATCAAGAGGTAAATATGCCAGGATGTGTGTCAAACTGGATCTGAGTCAACCACTCTTATCTCAATACTGCGTCCACGGAATTGTTAGGAAAATTGAGTATGAAGGGCTCCATTTTATTTGTTTTGAATGTGGAACATACGGACATGATCTTGAGCACTGTAGGGTTCGTAAAGAGAGAGAAGAGAAGGAGAAAAAAAAGAGAAAGAGCTATTAGAAGAGGGTAGAAACGCAGAACAACGCGTTATCTCGGATAGTGCTACAGACAAAGAAGCGCGGTTCGGGGCTTGGATGACAGTGCAAATATGGAACTAGGATCTGGTAGGAAGGATTAGCTTGATGGCATCCACCCAGAAAATATGGAACTAGGATCTCCTGTGAAAAGCACTGAAGAAAGGCCTGACCCGAAGGGCGGAGACAAAGGAAGTCATGCTGACTTGCAGAGGCCGAACCCAAAGGAGAACCCTCCTGACATGACCAGAGCAAAAACTACACCTCAGAAGGGGCAAAGCTCGATCAAGCATGTGAATAGGGGAAGTAAAGGGGGTAAAAAGGAGGCTCAGCCTTCTAAGACCTCCATCTGATTTATGTTTGTTTTAGTTACTCATCTGAATTAAGTTAATCATGAAATTATTATTCTGGAATTGCAGGGGTGCTGCTGGTAGAATATTTATGGTTGCTTTTTAAGAGTTAAAAAGAATATATAAACCTGACATGGTCTGTTTATTCGAAACTAGGTGTAGTGGTATTAAGGCTGAAACGACTATTAAGAAGCTGGGATTTAATTATTATGCTCTGAATGAGGCTCGTGGTTATGTTGGTGGGATTTGGGCTCTATGGAATAAAGAGATCAAAGCCACTTGTATCCATAACCATGAGCAATTCCTTCAGTTCGAAATACAAGACCAAGAGAAAGGGAAGTGGAACTTGTTTGTAATTTATGCAAATCCTCATGCCCAAATTAGAGATAGTGTATGGCCTCTAATTGAGAGCAAATGTTCTAATAATATACCTCTACTTCTCGCAGGTGATTTTAATGAAATTGCTTCCATATCTGAACAGAAGGGTGGCAGCCCACCCAACATACAGAGATGTAATAAATTCCAATCATGGATTAACAAGTGCAGCCTGATTGACCTGATTCCTGCTGGGCCCTTCTTCACGTGGGAAGGCCCTAAACGCCATGGCCAAAGGAAACTTTTTAAGAGATTGGACAGAGCTTTATGTAACCAGAATTGGAGAACAAGCTTTTCGGATGCGTCTTCGAAGTGCTTAGCAAGGATTCACTCGGACCACCATCATTTTCTTATCACAACGGAGGATCAAAGTTTCAACGCTCAAAACAGGCCTTTTCGATTTGAAAATTGTTGGATGCAACATGAGAAGTTTGCTGAGTTTCTAAAAAAAGAGTAGACTCAAGATCAGAGCTTCAAGGACAGATTAGAGCAGCTGCAGACTAGTCTTAAAACATGGAACAAAGAGGTCTTTGGGGACATTACAAAGAGAAAGAGAAGGCTCCTGAATAGATTAGAAGGCATTCAAATATCTCTTGACAGAAAATACAATCCCTTTCTGGATAATCTAGGGAGAAGACTTGCAAAAGAATTGGAATCGGTGCTTGATCAAGAAGAGGCATTGTGGTTTCAGAAAGCAAGATGTCAATGGATAAGAGATGGGGACAGAAATACTCGATATTACCACACCAAGACTATATCCCACAGGAGGAGAAATAAAATCCTAATGTTAAAAAATAATAGTGGAGACTGGATTGAAGACCTTGAAGAAATTAAACGAACTATCGTTAGCTTCTATAAGGAGTTGTTCAAGGAAGATTTGGAGCAGAGAAGCATTTCATTTCCTGTCTTTGGCTGGCCAAGTATCGAGACCCATGAATGGGAAAGTATAAATAGTCCTTTCTGCCCCGAGGAAATTAAAAATGTTGTGTTCAACATAGGTGGATCAAAAGCTCTGGAGAGTGATGGCTTCCCGGCGAGTTTCTATCATCAGAACTGGGATACTGTCGGTGTAAGTTTGACCAAGTTCATTAAGGGCTTATGGTGGAGCCCGGAGAAGATAGCTGATATTAATAACACAAACATTGTGTTGATACCCAAAATTGATCACCCGGAAACTATCCAACAGTTCAGGCCTATATCACTTTGCAATGTTTCTTACAAAGTTCTTTCTAAAATTATTGTTAACAAGCTTAAACCTTTACTTCCTAGATTAATCTCTCCTTTTCAAGCGAGTTTTGTACCAGGTAGAAACATCCATGATAACATTATCATCACTCAGGAACTTATACATTATATGGGCAAATCCAAGAAGAAGGACGGGTTCATGGTTTTGAATATCGACCTGGAAAAGGCATATGATCGTATCAGCTGGGACTGCATCAATAAAACACTGGAAAGCATTGGTTGCCCTGAAAAGCTTAGAAGCATAATCATATCATGTATCACTTCATCGAGCTTGAATGTGCTTTAGAATGGTGAAAAAACTAAAGATTTCAATCCTTCTAGAGGCATCCGACAGGGAGATCCTCTTTCACCCTATATCTTTGTTATGTGTATTGATATCTTGTCACATATTATATGTAGTTGTGTTAATAATGGGAGTTGGAATGGCATTAAAGCTGGGAAAAATAATATGAGAATGTCCCACCTTATGTTTGCCGATGACTTGCTATTATTTGGGGTTGCCACTGTTAACCAAGCTGAGTGTATCATGAATTGTTTAAAGGTTTTTTGTTTACTAACTGGTCAGAAAATAAGTAGCTCTAAATCACTAATTTATTTCTCCAAACATACAAGTGCTGTAAATATTGATAATGTTTTGAATATCACAGGGTTTAAAAGATCTCAGGAGGTTGGCAAGTATCTGGGTGTTGAAATAATTCATGGAAGAAAGACTAAGTGCAAATTCAGCCATATTATGGACAAAGTCCAAAACAGGCTGGCGGGGTGGAAAGCTAATTGTTTATCCATGGCAGAGAGAGCTACTCTGATTCAGAGTGTTTGTTCATCAATGCCTCTTTATCACATGCAACATAATATGCTGCCAAAGAGTGTTATCAACCAGGTTGAAAAGTTGGAAAGGGCCTTCCTTTGGGGTAGCTCTCCTGAGAAGAAACATTGCCACCATATTGGATGGAACAAAATCTGCACTCCGAAAGCGTTAGGAGGTCTTGGCATCCTATCACTCAGAGAGATGAACATGGCTTTCTTCTACAAGCTTGCTTGGCAACTGCTCACTAAGGAGGATAATCTATGAGTGAGATTTATCAAGGGAAAGTACAGAGTTGAGAGAAACAGTTTGTTTGAAGTCAGGGGCAAACCTACTGACTCGAGTTTCTGGAGATACATTGTTCGTATCCTCCCTAAGTTCAGAGGCCAAATTGCGTGGGAAGTGGGAAATGGAGCAACGATTGATTTTTGGGACGATAAGTGGATCTCTTAGGATATGGTCCTCAGAGAGTTTACGGTTTCTAATGAACATGACATCAGGAGCAGTGTGAAGATTAGTGACTTTGTCAATGTTCAACATCAATGGGACATTGGCAAACTTACCAATACGCTTGCGAAACCCGCCGTCGATAAGATCTTGAGCTTTGCTCCCCTTGATAGTTCTGCGGGTCCGGATGTGCCTCTTTGGAACCATGGTGAGGATAGTGAATTTACAACGAGGAGTGCGTACCTATGTATCAGAAATCTTGAAGCTAACAACAGTCCTTCTGTGTGGAATTCCATCTGGAAAGGTAAGATCCAATATAAACACAAGCTTCTGATGTGGAGAATTTGCCATAATAGCCTGCCTACACGGAGCAAAACGGCTTCCTGGAGTGATTCCAGTGCTATCTGTCCTAGGTGCCAAGCTTCATGGGAGTCTAATCTACATGTGTTTAGAGACTGTCCTTCGGCTACACGGATTTGGAATTCATTTATCAATAGTAAGGATCGACATATATTCTATATCCTTCCCCTTGAGGAGTGGATTCATTGGAATACACAAAGGAAGAGTGTGTTCAGCAATATCCCCTGGAAATCATTATTTGCCATAATCTGTAGTTTCCTTTGGGATTGGAGGAACCGAGTGGTCAATGAGCCTGAGTTTGTCTACCCAGTTGAGGCACACAAAGTAATCCTAAATAGTGCAAAAAAGCAGATGGAAGCCTGGAATGTGGGGGTCATTCCCACTCAAATCAGGAGATCTATTGTTATTATTCCTTGGGAAAAGCCGGAGGATGGGTGGATTAAAGTCAACACTGATGGGTCTGTATGTTGTGAGTCCAATCTTGCGGGTTGTGGTGGTATTATTCGTGATAAAAACAGCTGTTGGGTCCAGGGTTTCACAATGAAAATTGGCCTTTCAAACCCCTTGTTTGCTGAAATTTGGAGTATTGTGGAAGGTTTAAGTCTTGCTTGGAATTTGGGTTATCGTAGGGTAATTGTTGAAAATGATTCCTAGGTGGCTGTTAATTGCTTCACGAATGGTCCTAGAGTGGATAAAGTGTGCCATCCTGCTGTCAAGAGAGTGTGGGACTTATTGAGCAAAGATTGGGTTGTCAAGATCAAGCACATTCCCCGAACATCTAATACATGTGCTGATATTCTTGCTAAAAGGAGCCTTGTCAATAGTAGTAGGATTGTAATTTTATATTGTATGCCTGACTTTGTAAAGGATGCTGTGCTCAAGGATGCCCTTAGCGATGTAAGTCTAAGGGATCCTGGTGGTTAGGGCCGCCTTCCGTTTCTTTCCGTTGGGCCTTGCGCCCCGTTTCCTCACCAAAAAAAAAAAGATGGAGTGTTGCTGTGTTGGTGAATAGTGCGTAAATAAATGTGTTTGAGAAGGTGCAGCGTTTGAGGAGCAACACCTTCGATACAGTACTGACTTACATGGCTCATAACAGTGTGACTTGTGGCTTGTGATTTGTGAATAGTGAAAGTAGAGTGAGTGAACAGTAACTCTGTTATAGCTTTATTAGGGGTGGCAATAGGCGGGTACCCGTTCATTTTTGCATTATCCACATTTGAATCCGTCAAATATATCCAATACTCGTACCCTAACCGAATTCAAAAATATGGTCATTTTTAATATCCGTACCCGTACTCTATCCGATACCCAAAACACCCAAAATATCTGAATTCGAAAATATGGTCATTTTTAATATTCGTACCCGTACCCGATATCCGCTACCCGATATCCACCCAAAAAATAAATAATTCTAGAAATAATATTTTAAAATTAAAAAATACATAATTGTTATAAACACAAATAAAAACAACAATTTTAACAATATTATATACACAAAATTTATTTAATAATATATATTGTATTTAATATTTAATAATATATTTTATAATATATATTATTTGAATATCGGATATCGGGTACCCTATTCGCCCATCTTTTCGGACGGAAATAGGATACCCGAACCCAATGTTCGCACCTGCCCAATATCCAATGAATAGTTATATTTTACTATCCGTACCCTATCCGATATCCATCGGATATCAGAAATTTTTTTCGGACAGATATCATCGAATATTCATTTCTTAGTTACCCATTATCACCCCTAACTTTTATTATATATATTGATATTGATATTTTGTTTAATGAAAAACTTATATATCTATATAATATAATTATTCATTGGGAGGCATCAGAAAATATTTATTTATTAATTAATAAAATATATAATTGGATAAAAAGTAAAAATTAGAGATAATGACAAATGAGAAAGTTAAAAAAAAAATATGAGCGAAAAATTAGTAACAAAGCATTGTTATTTAATTTATCATTGTGCATGCCAAACCAATATTTATATGGGTATTGTCTTGTATATATATATATATATATATATATATAAAAGTTATAACACTGCATTGTAGTTGATGTGACATTAGCTACAGTGCAGTGTTATAGCTTTTTTATATATACTAGACTAGTATTGAACCCGTGCGATGCACGGGATATAATTACAGATTATTTTATATTATTTTGAATTATTTCATACATTAAAAAAAGAAGAAGACACATATAATTTGGAGTATGTGAGGTTCTTGTTGTTTTCGTAAGCAAATAGAGTATATTCTTTATTTGTCAATAATCTTATGTAAGTACTAATTTTGTTGTTAAATACTCTGATCTACATTCTATAATGATAGAACACTTCAAACATCAAATCTAATAATGATGATACTTAGCATCTTAATCATATAAGTCACACTAAGGGCTTGTTTGGTAAGGAATGCACACAGTGCATTCCATGTATTCTCACAATTCCCAAAAAGAAATTTATATCATATTTTTTACATACCAAACATACTTTTTATCATACTTTTTTTCTCTCCTAATTTTTCTTCCTATCTTTCTCCTCACTTTTCTCTACAGTACTTTCCTTTATTCTACAGTACTTTACTCTACAGTATTTTACATTTGTGCATTTATACCAAGTGTGCCCTAAAAGTTCATAGACTAATCATAAATAAAATCTTATAAATAGTTATTAATGTAAAAATATTAATAACAATACACAATAAATAAGGATATTCTATGTGCAAAAATCATATAACAAATGCCATGGTATTGAGTGTTTCGACCCGTACAATGCACATAATATGAAAATAGACTATTCTATGATTAAACTCAAAAGTTTGAACATCTATTAATACCTTGACTCAACAGATACTTGTCAAATGTCATGATATTGAATGTTTAGATGTATAAATTGATGTTAAGAAAAAGTTTAAACAAAAGATATATATACGATGCAAACACATGAAAAATATAAACATATACACGGAATGCAAATGATACAGACTACTTACCATTTTGAAAAACTTCTTTACAATTGACTCAATTGAATTACTTATCAAGATATCATATTTAGTTATCTCTTTTTCTTCATCATTTAAAACATCTCCAATCACTCTATCACCATTCTTCAGAATCCAATATGCAAACTCACGTATAGTCTGGTTTTCATAATCAATATTCCCCATACCAAGCCTCATATTCTTGGTTAATGTCAAAACTTTGTGTGAATCCCAGATATACGATGAATTAATGGATAATAATACAATATCTTGATGATAGGAACCTATAGGGATATATAATAGGCAATATTTGTCTAAAATCACCGATCACAACAACTTTAATATGTCATAATTTAAAATTTGGTTACCTAAAAAAGTCATAATTATTCTAAAAAAAATTCATAATTTAAGGTATTCTTAAATACATAATTGAGGTTTAGTTAATAAACATTTATATAAGGGTAAACTACAGTTTGCCCCCCTGTGGTTTGGCCTAAATCCAGTTTGCCCCCCTGTGGTTTAAAATGCGACACTTAACTACCTGTGGTTTGGCTTAAAATTAATGTGCCCCCCTGTGGTTTATAGTGTGACACTTGACCCCCCTGTGGTTTGTTATGTTATCACTTAACTACCCTATATTATTTTTTTCTCACAATTTAATATTTAATATAACTTATAAAAGAAATTACCTAATTAAAAATAATTGAATTAATTAATTATTTTATTAAATATTTATTTTATCTCTAAAATAATAATGAACTCTAATCTTCTACTTTCAACTCTTTTTAGCGTTTCCTTCAAACTCTTACTTTCCTCTAATCTCTCCACTATATCCATGAGTATTGTTATGCTCCTAGTCTAAGGATACTTTTCTAAAAAAATTATTGTTTAATGTTAGAGTTTCTAAGCTCAATAATGTTAACATTCAATCTAGGTATCTATATTATGAACTTGAACAATAAAAAAATTTAAATTTAGTTATATATTTGTATTATATTATTGTTTTACAATTTTATTTTGGTTGATTTAATAATTCTAAAACATTAAAGATAAAAAATAACAATAAAATGAATAAATAACTAAATATAAATTATCAATGGAGTAAACAATAAATATTAAATTATTTTATTGATTTTTTAAAATTATAATTTTATTTTTATATTAATTATAATTTTTTTGAATCATTTTATAATTCTTGAGTGTTGAATGACAAATTTTAAACATTAAAATTATTAAATGATGATTAATTTGACTAAAATTTAGATAGAAGATAGGTGAAGGTAGTTAAGTGATAACATAACAAACCACAGGAGGGTCAAGAGTCACACTCTAAACCACAGGATGACACATTAATTTTAAGTCAAACCACAGGGTGGTTAAGTGTCGAATTTTAAACCATAGGAGGGCAAACTGAATTTAGGCCAAACCACAGGGGGGCAAACTGTAGTTTACCCTTTTATATAATAATAAATTTTGATTATATCTTAATTATGAAATTTGAAAATTTTGTTACCCTAAAATTATATAACAGAAATTAGGCAAATTTGTTGTAACTTAATCAAAATTCAATATTAATCATATTTAATATGCTAATAATTAGGCAAATTTGTTGTAACCTAATCAAAAGTCAATATCAATAATATTTAATATTCTAATAATTAGGCAAATTTCTTGCACGCTATTAATCACTTTAAGACCAAAACTCAGTCTATCATCATAATTAAAATTCTTAATGATATGTCACAAAATACACAAATTTGAAAAAGAGAAGTAAATAGTATTAATATAGGATCAGAATTAAATAGTATTAATAATTAGGCAATTTTGTTGTAACGTAATCAAAATTCAATATCAACAACATTTAATATGCTAATAATCAGGAAAATTTCTTGTACCCTAATAATAACTTTAAGACCAAAACTTAGTTTATCATCATAATAAAAATTCTTAATGATATATCATAAAATACTCAAATTTGAAAAAGAGAATCAAATAGTATTAATATATGATCAGAATTAAATAGTATTAATAATTAAGCAAATTTGTTGTAACCTAATCAAAATTTAATATCAATAATATTTAATATGCTAATAATTAGGCAAATTTCTTGTACCCTAATAATCACTTTTAGACCAAAACTCAGTTTATCATCATAACTAAAATTCTTAATGATATATCATAAAATACTCAATTTTGAAAAAGAGAATTAAATAGTATTAATATATGAACAGTAACCTTGATAATCAATAACTGAGATATTTGACGGATAAAAGTTCAGTAGTACTATACTACTAAACTTCAATGCATCCCTCAAATAATGTAGTACCATTTCTTAATATTAATTAAAAATTACATTAATTAGGATACACCATAAATAGATTACGGACCAACTGATTGGAGGGATGTACTGTAGTTCAATACTACTGTACTACTGAACATCTACTCATACTTGACACATGGATAGTTGAGATAGATAAAAGTTTTAAACTTTTAGAGTTATACCTGTCAAATTAATTAATTCTATGTTAAATTATGATGATAGATAATAAATAAATGTTTTCATAAATTCAAAGGACAAATTCACGCATATACACAAATAAAATTCTGATTGTATATTTAAGCATTCAATTCACATGAATGTGCCTATAAACAATTTAATCATAAGATAATTATATAAACATGCGTAATAGCAACCACTGTTCTAAGTTCACATGTACATTGATATTTATATATATATATATATAGACACGCTTTTGTATGCAAAGCAAACTTAAATATGTAAATTAGTAGACATGATAAGTATGAAATCAGTGAAACCCCAATCACTTTCCCGTGCATGAAATTGGTGCTGCGTATTTCTGCAATAAACGAAATAAATTAATTATACGCATTATAAAACTTGAACAAAACTTGATAAAAAGAGAAATATCAGTACAATCTGTAAAAAAGACAGAGAACCAAAAAAACTGAAAAATGCAAACTTGTTTCTTTGTTATAAATTATGTCTACGCGATAAACGGTAGCCATTTAAGAATCATAAATGGCCCAGTTTTTACACCTTAAAGTATCAACTTGCAATGCTTAAGTACCTATCATGTTCTTTCTTACAAAATTGTTTATTGTCCCAAGCCACTCTGTTCACAGTTGCAAAAACAACCCAGAATAGAGCTATCTGGTATAACTTCTATATTAATATTAAAAATCCAAATTTTTCATTAGCATCAACCACACAACTCAAAAACATGAACTCATAATCATTGAAAAAATGTTCATGATACTGTTGGCTGAAGTTAATTTACCTACAATTACTTGTCCAAGTTTTCACTTTTGAGTTCTCCCATTTTATTTTGGCCATAGGATAAAGGTATACTACTTATAGCTTCAGGTTGAAATCCACATGCTAGTTGCCAAGACGTTATTCTGTCAACCACTGCTTTTAGTCTAGAAACTGATAGAAAGGAACCACAATATTCAACTTGAAAAACTTTTATTGAGTAAGTTGTTTATTTCAGAGCAGCACATGTGGCAATGCAAGTGCACTTCACCATAATTCCCAAGCACCTCAGCAAACAATAAATATCTTAAAACACAAAGAAAGGAGATAATAAACCGAAATTGAAAGTGTATGTGAGTAAAATATACCTCTTGATAACGTAATTGCAAGGATTATAGAGCTTTGGCTTGATATCACAGAATTTTCAATGGCCCATGTGAATGATGTTCGACCATCCACTACAGGAGCATCTGCCATAATCATGTTTTGAGATTATACCAAAACCCAAGGGAGCAGAAATTTTGTGGAACAGATATTAAAAAAACAGAGTAGAATTAAAAGGTAAGGAAGATGAAGAATGAACTCACACTTTTGATCGACCTACGTTGCTGAAGATATGAATTGGTATGACAGTGTTGTATTCTCTGTCATTTTATAGTGTGAGTAAAACAATGTGATTGAGTTCAAATGTAAAATCTGAATGGAATGATTTGATCATGGCATTAAATACAAATTATGATTTTACCATAACAATCCCATGAATGTCGTCCAGCTCTTAACTATACAGTTTATGGGGAATTAAATGGTTTGATGGATAGTCAACTTGTGCCATAATATTGGCATATGCAATTCTCTATTTTTAGAGAATATTGAATTGTTCTTGCTGTGCATTTAGTGAGGGCATTAATTGATCGTAACCACACTATATGTAAGGCATAAGTGGCAGCATTTTCATGGATTTGATTGAGGATTAATTGCCACATGTAAGCTAAGTTCCACATAAGCATGATTAAAAAGATGATTTGTCATTTGAGCAAACCATATTTCAATTACATGTGGCTAGTAATGGCCTCATGTACATTCTTTTATATATTAATAGAATAGAATATAATAGATTAATACATAATAGATAGATTAATAGATATCTCATATAAAGATTATAGTCATATAGATGGTTACTACTGATGCTTGCTTTACTGACGCTGATTTTTGAGGGGATGGTACAATAGTGAGTTTTTTTATAAATAAAATGATTGTGCAGATTTGAATGTTAATATATTTATATCAATATGTACATGATAAATGTCAACTTTAAAGGATATTGAAAACGTATTTGAGTAAATGTAGGACACGTTTTTCTTGGTGCCAAATTGTAGGGATTAGGAATTGAATTGCACAGCTCAATGTTTGAATTTATGGTAGTCATTTAGATCACAAATACACAATGACTGCCTCAAGAGCCACGTGTACAGGAGCAACAGAGCATCCATAATTGGTGTGATGTGGCAGGAGTGCATTAAGAGTAATTGCTATTAGGTGGCATAAGTATAGGCTATGTACCTTACTTTAGTATTATATATAGATTATGCACGGGTATTTTTTTTCATAATTTATATAAATTAATTTTTTTAAAACAATATATAAATTATATTAATAATAATAATAAAGTGTATAAATTATATTTTAGTATTAAAATAATTCATATATATATATATATAATATACAAAAAATATCTCCTATACTTTAACTTTTTAAATATTTACTTTTGAGATTATAAAATATGTGTTTTAATTTTTTAATATATGATATATTAGATTCAATTTATTAAATCTATTAATTCTTTTATAAAAAATGATTAAAAATAAATAATGACATAAATATTAACTATTTGTTTAAGTAAATAGCAGTACTATTTTAAAAATTAAATAGTATAGTAAATTAGATTCCCTAATTTTCTCTATCTTGAAATATTACACTCTCATTCTTTAATTAAGAGATAAAAAAATTTATAATTATACTTATTCTGAGTAAAATAGCCTTATGTTTATTATTAAAATAATAAAAAACTATTTGATGACAAATATTAAAAAAAGCAAAAATACAATAGTAACTTTTTACTAAAAAATAGCAAAATAATAATTTTTTAAAATTAAAATCATAACTTGTATATAAATAAGATGTTTGTAATTAATATACTATCAAACTTGTAACTTTGAAAATTTCTTTACCTTTTTAATTTAATTGACTCAAATTAAAACAAATAAAAAATACACTTTTTATAAGAAAAATAGCAAGCTATATAAAAATACACTTATTTTTATTATTTAAATAATTAAATATGTACTTCAATAATATAAAGGCTAAAATGCACATACACCCACGTCAGCAAGCATGTGTGAGGGTAATTTAGTATTTTTATACCCCTCTGAGTTTTCACTTTAGGGGCACATGCATCCCTTAAGTTTTCACTTTACTGACACATACACCCCCTGAGTTTTTACTTTGGAACAGAGACACCATTCACACATGCTTGCTGACGTGGCATTTAATGCATAGTTTTCACGGAACCCTAACAGAAGGGGTGTCTCTGCCCCAAAATAAAAACTCAGGGGGTCTACATGCAACTTTTTAAAACTCAGTGGGTGTATTTGCCCCTAACTCAAAACTTAGGGGAAATATGTGCATTTTAGCCTAATATAAAATATTATTTTATAAAATTTAAAATAAAATAGAATAAAAATTTTATAAAAAAAATACTGTCTGTAATACCCAGGGATATTTTAATTAGCATCAATAATTAAATTAAAGTAATTAAGTTAAAAGTGGAAAAGGAGATAAAAATAAACACTATCCTACTACAAATTTTTTTTATACAAATTTGTTTAAATCCTAATTATTTTTTATATATATTTCTTTTTCTTATTTATTATTGTTATACCAGATTTTAATTATGTGATATGTATATATATAAATTAATTATATATATATGTATATATGAAAGTAAAGAAAAGAAGAGTTAAAGAGAAGGAAGAAAATCAGATTGTTTTTTTTCTTTTTGTAATATATATATATATTAGATAAATGAAGAATAAAGAAAAAGAAAGGAAAGAAATCAGAGGGGAAGGGGGGTCGTAGAAGAAAGACGCACGAGAGACGGGAAGAGCATTGGCGTCGTTTTTTTCAGCAAGGAGGACGCACGGGCTGAGCACCGGAACGAAGGTGGCCGGACGTGCGAACCGGAGACAGAGTCGCCATCCACCGGAGCTGGTCACCGTCTTGTGGTTGGAGGAGAGAGAGAGCTCGGGTTAGAGAGAGAAAGCAAAAGGAAAGAGCTTTCTCGTCGGAAAACTCGCCGGAAAACGCCGTCTCTTCACCGGGGAAGGTAGCTGGGAGTCTCCTCTACTCCGTATCGTCCTTCTAACCGGTTGAATCAAGGTGAGAAGTCCCGACACTCTCAAACCCCAATTTTATCAATTTTAGGGATTTTTGGAATGACCCCAATTGATTCAATCTGAGTATTCTGGGTCCTAAATAGAAGTAATTGCATGTTAGGAAGTGAGTTGGAAGCTTAGGAACCGGAACCAAATTGATGGAATTTATCCGGGTTGGAAAAAGTGTAGGAAAAGTATGATTGGAAAGGTTTAAGGGTGTTGTGAACTGATTGGGGTGCACGGAAAGGTTGAGTGATAATTATATAATTGTTAAAAATTATTAGAATGTACGAGGGATTAAAACCCGAGTAATTCCCGTCTCACCCGGAACCCGGTTCGGGGAAAAAGAGACACTTTCCTAATTTTACTCGTATCCGGATATGTGTATTCATGTGTAGGTAAAGTATTGGAAGTTATTTTAGTAAATGGAAGTCTTAGACAAGTAGAATTTATGACTCTTGAGCCAAAAATTCAAGACTTGGGTAATGGGAACTTCACATGGACACATAGAGGTGAAATTGGGTAACCTTGCATTCCCAAGTCAAAGTTTCCGAATAGTGTGATTAAGAAAGGGTTGGACACGAATAGAAGCATGCTAGGTGTCCTAAAACTAGTTGAGGGCATTTCCAAGCCAACAACTAGTCCATGGAATTAATTAGAGAGAGCATGAGCACTAGCGTTGCATGTACACGATAGTGGTTGAATTTTCAAGTTTCTGAATCTCTCAAGTATATGTTCTATACTGTGAGTGGACTTTCGGGCGCACCGAGAGCCGAGCAGAGGGGCCAACCAGGTGAGGGGCTTTCCTATCCTTGTCCTATAGGGTTGACTGCGGATATGGATATATGGTTTGCCTTCTTGCCTATTTGTAGGAATTACATGTTAGATAACATGCTATTGTTGTTCCTAGATTACAGTATATGTGAAAACGTGCTATATGTGTGTATGTGAATTGTAGAAGCGATGGTGGCTCAATGAGCCTTATATGAAAAGAAGGTCCTCGGGACCTATATAAGATCGGGGTAGGATCGAGTAAATTTTATCTGTGAGGGTCTTGTGGTACTAGAAACAAACCTCAATTGATTATCATCTGAAAGGTGTGGTTTTGTATGTAAATCCTTAAAGAGAATAAACCTAGGTGACCTTGTTCTGAACCAAGGGCCCGAATTAGAAACCACTTGGAAATCTAGATTTGCCTAAGAAGAAGTAAAATGAGCAAGTAGTGGTCCATAGAGGTCATTTATGGTACAACGCGGGAACTGAGTCTATCACGGGTGGTCCGGGTAGATTGAGTCTCTTGTTTTTAGTCAAACTCACAGAAATACAAAGTATATGAGTACACCACATTGTGGCTATTGCCTTGGGTAAACCGAGGTCAGATGAGTCGCCGGCTACGCTCCAAGTGAAGTCTTGGGGTTAGATTATTGTTCCAAGAATAGTCTTGGGACCAGGGGTTCCTAGAATGATCAACTAGGTTCCCATATTGCTCACGTGAGATATTGCCTTCGGGCCAGATTCTCTCCTAACGGAGATATTGCCTTCGGGCCAGATTCTCTCCTAACAGAGATATGCCTTCGGGCCAGTTTATGATTACGGTTAATTGAATACGGATGACCACATGAAATTATATGTTAAATCATGATATGACGTATGTATGAATTTAAACGTATGTAAAACCATGCTTTAAATTCTTTATTGTGAATATGATATATGCTAATTGCCTGACCACTTAATATATGGAAACTCAAAACCTGTTATATGCGGTATGTGTTTGTGATTGGCTCCTTTTCCCCAGTTGTAGTGGTACCCGCTACTACACCAGGGATGGGAAAGCTTCTCACTGAGTCTGTTTGATTCACCCCAATGTTACATGTTACAGACACAGGTGGTATAGGCATCGGGAGCGCTTCCACTTCATCTCAGGGAGGCGGACAGACTTAGAGACCGCACGCATTGTTCGCGTGGGTAGTATTGATATATGTATTTTGTCAGGATGTATATGTATATGATTCTTTTGGTATAGCATTGTTTTGTACAGTTGCTATATGCATATATGTATATGTCACACTCTAGAACTGTCGGCTTCATACAGGTTAAAGATTGGTCTGGTTGTTGGGATCATAGGTTATGATATGATGAATATCATGTGTATATATATATATATGAATGTGACTTCCGCATGTGAATATGATAGATCACACGCACTGAGCGTGTGGTCAATATGTAAATTTATATATATGTGTGACTGAATACTTGATTGTGTGAAAATACGGCTTCCGCATGTGAATAGGATAGGTCACACGCATTGAGGCGTGTGATCAATATGTATATTTTATGCAGGTGTGTGATTGAATATATATGCTTGATTGTACACAGGGATTCTGCATGTGAATAGGATAGATCACCCACCCTTAAGCGCATGATCAATATGTATATTATATGTACGTGTGATTGATTATGTGTATATGTATAGACTGAAGCGGCGTTGAGCGAGCCGTGGATTGCGTGCTACTTAGGTCACCGGATAGGGATGACCATATATACTATATATTGTTTGTAATAGAAATGGGTAGCTATGCATATATAAGAATGTCAATCAGGAATTAGAGGCTTATGGGATAGGAGAAATCCTACCTCCCGTGCTGGTCACGGACGTCCAATAGGGGGTCGTGACACTGTCCATAAAAATAATATTGAAATGATATTTTTTAAATTAAATAAAAATTCTTATATAAAGAAAATATTTATAATAAACTATAAAAATTATAACATTTTATTTTTTTTTACCTTTTTTATTTAATTAGTCAAAACTGCAAAAGTAAAAGATGAAGATGGAGAAAACTAAAAAAAAACCTAATTTTGCCAATTTATTATAAATATATAACTTTAATATAACTTTTATTTTATTTTCAAAAAATATATAAATTTTATTTTAAATTTAATACTAATAAATTAATTTACTTTATAATAATATAGATATACATTTCTTCTAAAATTATTTTATTTTTCTTTCTTGTTATATTGAAAATAAATTATAATATTTTTAAGAACCAATATTAACTTCATTCTCAGATATAAAAAATATATATTAAGTTCATTCTCATTTCTTTTTTGTTTAAATAAATAGAAGCTTGCAATGTATAGTATACTATCAAATTATTACTTTAAAATTTTTTTTCAACTTTTAAACTTAATTGATCCTAACTGCTAAAGAAATGGAAGATCATAATTGAAATGTTAAAATATATGTTTTTATATGAATGAGATCACAAGCTAAATGATAAAATATATTTCAATTGTCATCTTCATTTTATATTTGTACAATTCCCATCAATTAAATTAAAAAAAAAGAAAAGAAAAGAAAGGTGAAGACAACTTTTATGTCTTTTAACTTTACACTAATTTTTTAAATTTGTCTCCAAAATATTTTTGTAGTCACCTTTGACAAGAAGGTTTCAAATTAGATTGATTTTTTCAAATTAAATTTTGTCCTAACATATAATTTCGTCCAAATACTAATGGCAAATAATGTTAATGTGAACTCATAACTTAGAACGACAACATCTCTTCATATTAATGTCAATTCACTTAAAACGATGTCTTTATATTGAGATCGGATCACATGCTCATGCAATTTCCTACAATTACGACACAGTTTTGTACCATTTCTTTTAAAAAAATAATTTTCTAAAGGTTATGTTTTTCTTTTCACGCCTTCTTCACGCCGTCAACACAAAACTTTATGTTTGAAGTTTGGCCATTGAGAATATTATATTTATGCATTGGAAATACTATTCTTTTTTCATTCTAATCCCAATACAATATATTTTTGTGATACAAATAATTATTTATTTTTCAGTTTAATCCCAAACAGTATTGTTATATATATAAGCTTTGATCATCAATGGATATATATAAGCTTTAGTTCTCTTTGGTTTAATATAATTATCATCCCTTCAAAAAAAATAGTAAACCAATAATGAAGTACAATGTCAATATAATTCTGTAGAGAATTGTACGAAGTACAATATCAATGATGAAATACTTTGTATATTAATAATGAATACTTTTTTACATTGAAATAAATCAAGATTTCATTTTGAGATTGAGTACAAAATTTCAAGTATCTTAAACAAAACAATTAAGATTTCACTCTCATTATAGTATCAATTCCCAATTCCCATCACAATTACAAAAATTACAATTCCCATCTCAATTATAAACAAATATTAGTACAAAGAAATCAGGCGTCATGTCATGTAATTCTTCTAATTTGTAAGTGTTATTTAAAAATTTGATTCAACACGTTTGGAGATATATTCAGGCTTATTATCACAATCTTAGCTCATATTCATTAAAGTTTGGTAGGATGGAATTGTGTCAAGGGAATTGAAATTAGACTGAATTCCAAGAATTTATCTTGTTCAGTATATGCTTTTTTCTTACTCAATAATTGATGAATTATGTCACAATTTTCCATCTGATAGATTCAAGTCCAAAGAGGTTTCTAAACAGAAATGGCAATTCTTTATAGCAGTTCTACTCAAACTGACGTCTCTCATATCTTCCACCTCTCCTAGTATATTAGGGAAACTCCTCAAAATCCAGCAAACCTTGAGGGATGAAAAATTTTAGACATTGGAAATACAAGATCAAGGCAAAATCAATTCAGAATCATATTTCAGTTCCAACTACTTTTCTTTTCATGAACTGGGTAATATTATAAAGATAATGGAAAATCGATACATAGTTACTTGATAACAAATAGCCAGCAGATATAGGACAACCTTCCTGTGACACTAGTAACTGAAGCTATCATAACCAATATAGCTAACACAAACTGCAGAATTAAATACAACAACAAAAAAGCAGCAGCATAAAGCCGAAACCAAAGTACATAAGAAACTAGTTCCAAATACTTTGATTCTTATTTGCTTAGCACATAAAGAATCCAAACTCTCTTATCCAATGTGGATGACAAATGAAAGAGTCAGACAAGCAAAAAAGTGTGAAATTTAGAAGCTTTTTCATTCTGTTTTCCAGAAAACAATAAAAATTTCATCAACTGCATGAACATAGAAAACTAGTAAAATATTTGATGGGGCATCACTACAAGAAAACAGAGGATCAGAGACGGAATTTAGAGACGGAAAATTGTCAGTGCCTAATCCGTCTCAAATCCGTCTCCAAATTTTAAAAAAAAAACACAAAATTTTTTTTGTTGATATAGAGACGGATTTAGGAACGGACTTGTATGTCTCTAAAAAATCCGTCCTTAATCCGTCTCTAATTGGGTGGGAAAATATGGCGGGACGATAGCTACAAGTTTGGCGGGAAATTTTTTTCTCTAAATTTTATTTAGAGACGGATCGGGGAGGGATCCCGTTCCGTCTCTATCCTGTTCCCCTTTTCAATTTAGGCACGAAAAGTGCCGTCTCCAATTCCGTCTGCAGTTCCGTCTCAAACGTCTTTTTTTTTTGGCCAAACAAACGTTTATTGATAAAACCTAATTTTCCTAACTGGAGCAGCACCAGCGTTTTTTTTGGAGCACCGACTTCCACTCTGCTTCTCTCTTCTCGTCTTTCACTCTTTGCTTGTCTCTTCTCTGTCGACTTTCGCAGCACCACCACCGTCCACAGCGACGTCGCCGTCAACAGCGCCGTCGTTGTCGACTTCCACTCTCTGCTTCTCTCTTCTCGGCTTGTCACGCTACAACGAAGGTTTGCTCTCTTCTCTGCTTCTATCTTTCTTTAATTTGCTTCTCTCTTCTCTGCTTCTGGAGTCCCTAATTCGGCAATTTCTTATAAATGCTTATATTTCACTCTCAACGAACTTAAAATTAATTATCCCAAAGCACTAGATACACTCACTCATGTGGTGACAATAGCTTGATGAATTTCCGCACTAGCTAGTTCCAGTCCACATTTGGAATGTAATATTTAATTAGGGGTCGTCGACTTCCACTCTCTTAATTTCACTCATGTCGTGACAATAGCTTTGGCCACTTAATTAAGTGAATCCATTTGTTAATTGGCTAAGAAATTTAATTAGGGGTGTAGCTAGTTGTGGAGGGAGTGTCCTACGCCTGGGCTGTGACCGGTGCCGGTGGGTCTGAAATCAGCCACATGACCATAATTATGTTTTGGCCTATAGCAACATTAGAACTCATAGTGACATGTGAAATTGCAGATAAATATATTAGACCATGCTAACAGAGCTTTTAGAGTTTGCAAACAGTCACAACTCACAAGTGATCAGAAAAATTCTCTTAGAAGCTTTTTTTTTTATAAATTATGTATATATGGATTCTTTTCACATTTAACATTCATCACGTATATAGTGGTCTCTTTTCACACTGATTCCATACCATGTTGTAAAGTTTTACAAATTAAATTGTATATTTTTCTCTCAAATTTGATCCTTTTATTAAAATTAGTTGTTTCAATTGTTTGTAAGTGCTTTGAATTCAAGTGTTTATTACAGTGAGTATTATATGTATGTATTATAGTATGATATAGTTAAGGATATATATGTTTGGCAATTATAGGAGAGGTTGGTCCAACACTTGGCCACTTGCTAACCCGCAGTTCTACCATAAAAAAACATGGTACGTAGCTGCCACTTCTCTATCTATCTCTCACTCTATTTTTAATATTTTCCTCTAGCTATATATCAAATCCCAATCAATAATTAATAATTAAACCCACAGTTAATCTAGATATTTTCTTTATTTCCATGCCACAATATATTAATTGTGTTATTTTCCCTTAAAAGATTTAAAAGAATTAACTACTGTTTATAGAGTTTAGAATAATATTAATGTGACTATACATATATATTGGTAAAGGAAACACATTTTTTATATGTTTTAAGTAGGGAAGAAAGGTAGTACATGGAAGCTAAGTTGTTCATATATATATATCCAATTACTGGTAGACATGTATAAGTGAAAATTGTAGTAATTTAGTTTTATCTTAATGCTCTGCTTTTTAGTTTCAATCTAAAAAATGAGCAGTAACTAATGATTGGTTCCTATATTGCACCTTACATCATTTGCTTGAGATTCATGGTTGAAATCAGAATGTAGCAATTGTATGCAACAAGATGCTGTTAAGAGTGACAATTTTAGGTGCTTGGTTAACTGAACTTGGAAAAAGTCACTTATTCATTTACCTAGTTACTGAGTAATGAATAGACTTGCGTGCCAAGTGTTGTCTGCAATAAGGGTAGCCTAGTTTCCTTATGGTGGAACAAATTGGTGGCAATGGATATTGACATTTAATAGTTTTTATACATATAAGTGGATAGACTTAGAATGCAATGAACCACATCTCTTAATTGAATAATTAATTAGCTTATGGTTATTCTGAAATTATGCTTCTACTGAGTTTCCAAAGCACAAATGAGAAGAACCAGTCCAATATCCACTATGAACCACATTCTGAAATTATGCTTCTATAGGTGGCAATTCAACCAGTCCAATATCCAAATTTTGTCACACAACCTATAGCTAATATTAGTAATTTAATACCAATTCCAAATCTAATATCAAGCTGGAATTCACAACACTCAGTAGGAATTCACAACACTCAGTAGAAACAAGTTAAGACTTACAAAAGGTATCTTGGAGTCATTCCACACGACCAATAGTCCCAGAGACGCGAAAAATCCCAACCCCCTCAAAGCCATGCCATCATAAGACTAAGAAGGCAATCGTATTTACAGGAGAAGGGAAGAACGCACCTTACCGTTTTGTATTTGAGGAAGAATGCGCGAAGAGGTTGAGAAATTCCCATCGTGTCCTGCCTGCATCATTGCCGCCAGAGTCGTCGCCGGAGTAGGCCGCCGTTGAGAGATTTACAGCGTCGCAAGAAGGTAGAGAACGCTGGTAGGTGTAGCAAATTGTGCGACTGACGGCGTGTGGAGAGACTAACGTTAGGTTTAGGATTTTTTTTTAAAAAAAGGACATAAAACGCCACCGTTTTGAGGGAATTGTAGCAAATTGCATTTACAAGAATTGCATGGGATCCGTTCTCCTTTATATTAAGAAAAAAATTGTGAAAAAATGATACCGCAGTGATTCATGAGTTAGTAGTGAATAATATTAAATGTGTAATGTTATCTTAATGTTTGCTTTTAGTAATTTTGGTAATTTTTAGTGTTAGAAGTTAGAACAAAATGTGAAATTTTAAGAAATGAATTGATTGCAATTCAAATTTTTTGCTATAAAATTGATTGCATAAATAAGTTTAGGGACAAAGTTACAAATTATTTTAAATTTGGAGACATAAAAGGTGTAACTTCGGAATATTCCACCGTGGGACACGTGGCATTGACATTCTAGAAGCACAGCCCCAGCACCTCCTGGAGACACGTGGCACCACTCATCCATCCATTACATGGCCCTCGCCCACGTCACCACATGGAGTCTACCCTAAACCAGACGTGGGATCTCCACAAGCCTCGTGGGACGACCCACGTCTCACAAAGTCGTGGGTCGAGCACGATCTCCCCACACGCCAGTATAAATAGCCCCTCACCCGGTGGACTAAGCAAGCAATCCAGCCTCAACAGAACCACATACAACCCAAAGGGTTATCATACGTCATCTCCGATATTCCACACTCTCTCGGGTACCTGAGCACCCTCAGATACCCCTCACGAGTACGTCCAGCATCTTGAGCCCCGTCATTGGCCCCCTATTCCGGCCAACCTTCGACCGGCTCACCTCCTCCTTTGAGCACAACGTCACAGGGCTTCCAGCAGCCCTCAAAGACCATAGCTCTCTCCCACTAAGGCAACCTCCCAAAGAGCGGTCGCCCGCTCGGAGTACCTTAGACACGTCTTAGCCGCACACGGCCCAATACAGGAAACAACCTTGCCTAACGATTCCGATAGACGTCACCATGATGAACTACGTGGACTTTGATCCCTCCCGAAGGGTACGTAGGCACCTAGGTGCATCACCTAAGGACAAGTCCCCCTTGCGGTCCTAAATTCACATTACAATTGTCTGAGCCAAAAATGACAATTACAAAAGGGATTTTTATCTAAATTAAAAATGTAAAGAAAATTAAAAAAATATAATAATAATAAAATCTATTCTTAATATAATTTTGAATTTAAATTTAAAATAATTTTTAATACTAATTAGTTAGTGCACTATAAAATAAGATATTCTTCATTATATATCTATATATATTTTAATTTTAGGTCACCGATTAGTAATTAATTAATTATTTATTTATTAAGGTGTGGTTAAGAATAATAAAAATTTAAAATTTTAGAATATTTTTAAAAAAAATCATTCTTTAATTTTTAAATTCAATTGGGACTCACTTAGAAATATATTATTTTTGTATGCAAAATTAACTTATAAATAAGATTTTTTTTATTAATTTGATTCTAAACACAAATACTTTATTTAGTTCTATATAGTTTGTCAATTATCAATATTCATGTTTAAAATTAATATATATATATATATATATATATATATATATATATATATACACACACACAAACAATTTGTTAGAAACAGAGTATGAAGGAAGATAAGAGTATGGGTTTTGAGGCGTGAATTAATCACTTTTCTTTAAGAGATTATGCCTGTGATACCCGAGAATATTCTAATTAGCACCATTAATTAAATTAATTAATTTAAAAGTGGAAAGTCAGATAAAAATACACACTAGCTTATCACTTATCATGTGGTAAATATAAATTTTTGTAAAATCCTAATACTTATATATATTTTTTTATTATTAAATCAGATTTCTTTTTTTTTTTGTTTTTTTTAAGTGATATATATATATATATATATATATATATATATATATTAAATTATTATTTATGTATATATATTATATAAAAGAAGAAAAAGAAAGAATAGAGAAAAGAAGCAGAAAAGCTATTCGTGCGGAGAGACAAAGGAAGAAAAGAGCGTGAAAGGAAAAACGGAGAAACAGAGAGAGAGAGGGCTGGATGAGAGGGCTCACGGACGGAAGGCCAACGTGTGGAGGTGGCCGGACGTGAGGAGAGGTCGGAATCGCTGCCCACCGGAGCTGGTCACCGTCTTGTGGCTGGAGGAGAGAGAGAGCTCGGGTTAGAGAGAGAAAGCAAAGGGGGAGAGCTTTCTCGCCGGAAAACGCCGTCTCTTCACCGGGGAAGGTAGCTGGGAGTCTCCTCTACTCCATATCGTCCTTCTAACCGGTTGGATCGAGGTGAGAAGTCTCGAAACTCTCAAACCCCAATTTTATCAATTTTAGGGATTTTTGGAAAGACCCCAATTGATTCAATCTGAGTGTTCTGGGTCCTAAATTGTAGTATATGCATGTTAGGCAGTGAGTTGGAAGCTTAGGAACCGGAACCAAATTGATGGAATTTATCCGGGTTGGAAAGAGTGTAGGAAAATGTGGTTGTTAAGGTTTAAGGGTGTTGTGGAATGATTTGGGGCGCATTGAAAGGCTGAATGATAATTATATAATTTTTAAAAATTATTGGAATATACGAGGGATCAAAACCCGAGTAATTCCCGTCTCACCCGGAACCCCGTTCGGGGAAAAAGAGACAATTTTCTAATTTTACGCGTATTCGGGTATGTGTATTCATGTGTAGGTGAAGTGTTCAAGGTTGGTTTGATAAATGCAAAGCTTGGACAAGTAGGATTTATGATTCTCTTGAGCCATAAATTCAAGACTTGGGTAATGGAAGTTCATATGGACACATAGAGGTGGAATTGGGTAACCTTGCATTCCCAAGTCAAAGCTTCCGAATAGTGTGATTAAGAAAGGGCTGAACATGAATAGAAGCATGCTAGGCGTTCCGAAAACTAGTTGAGGGCATTCCAAGCTAACAACTAGTCTATGGAATTAATTAGAAAGAACATGAGCATTAGCGTTACATGTACACTATAGTGGTTGAAATTGCAAGTTTTGAATCTCTCAAGTATATGTGTATAGGGCACCATACTGTGAGTGGACTTTCGGGCGCACCGAGAGCCGATCAGAGGGGCCAACCAGGTGAGGGGCTTTCCTATCCTTGCCCTATAGGGTTGACTGCGGATATGGATATATGGTTTGCCTTCTTGCCTATTTGTAGGAATTACATGTTCGATAACATGCTATTGTTGTTCCTAAATTACAGTATATGTGAAAACGTGCTATATGTGTGTATGTGAATTGTAAAAGCAATGGTGGCTCAAGGAGCCTTACATGAAAAGAAGGTCCACGAGACCTATACGATATCGGGGGTAGGATCGAGTAAATATTATCTGAAGTGTGTGGTTTTGTATGTAAGTCCTTAAAGAGAAAAAACCTAGGTGACTTTGTTCTGAACCAAGAGTCCGAATTAGAACCACTTGGAAATCTAGATTTGCCTAAGAAGAAGTAAAATGAACAAGTAGTGGTCCATAGGGGTCATTTATGGTACAACGCAGGAACCGAGTCTAATACGGGTGGTCCGGGTAGATTGAGTCTCTTGTCTTGAGTCAACCCACAGAAATAGAGAGTACATGAGTTCACCACATTGTGGCTATTGCATTGGGTAAACCGAGGTCAGATGAGTCACCGGCTATGCTCCAAGTGAAGTCTTGGGGTCAGATTATTGTTCCAAGTATAGTCTTGGGACCAGGGGTTCCTAGAATGATCAACTAGGTTCCCATATTGCTCACGTGAGATATTGCCTTCGGGCCAGATTCTCTCTTAACAGAGATATTGCCTTCGGGCCAGTTTATGATTACGGTTAATTGAATACGGGTGACCACTTGGAATTATATGTTAAACTATGATATGATGTATGTGTGAATTTAAATCTATGTAAATCCATGCTTTAAATTCTTTATTGTGAATATGATATAAGCTAATTGCCTGACCACTTAATATATGGAAATTCAAATCTGTTATATGCGTATGTGTTTGTGATTGGCTCCTCTTCCCCAGTTGTAGTGGTACCCGCTACTACACCAGGGATGGGAAAGCCTCTCACTGAGTCCGTTTGACTCACCCCAATGTTAAATGTCACAGACACAGGTGGTCTAGGCATCGGGAGCGCTTCCACTTCATCTCAGGGAGGCGGACAGACTTAGAGACCGCACGCATTGTTCGCGTGGGTAGTATTGATATATGTATTTTGTCAGGATGTATATGTATATGATTCTTTTGGTATATCATTGTTTTGTACAGCTGCTATATGCATATATGTATATGTCACACTCTAGAACTGTCGGCTTCATACAGGTTAAAGATTGGTCTGGTTGTTGGGATCATAGGTTATGATATAATGAATATCATGCGTATATATATATATATATATATATATATATGAATGTGACTTCCGCATGTAAAAAGGATAGATCACACGCACTGAGCGTGTGGTCAATATGTAAACTTATATATATGTGTGACTGAATACTTGATTGTGTGAAAATACGGCTTCCGCATGTGAATAGGATAGGTCACACACATTGAGGCGTGTGATCAATATGTATATTTTATGCAGGTGTGTGATTGAATATATATGCTTGACTGTACACAGGTATTCTGCATGTGAATAGGATAGATCACCCGCCCTTAAGCGCGTGATCAATATGTATATTATATGTACGTGTGATTGATTATGTGTATACGTATAGACTGAAGCGGCGTTGAGCGAGCCGTGGATTGCGTGCTACTTAGGTCACCGGATAGGGATGACCATATATACTATATATTGTTTGAAATAGAAATGGGTAGTTATGCATATATAAGAATGTCAATCAGGAATTAGAGGCTTACGGGACAGGAAAAATCCTACCTCCCGTGCCGGTCACGGGCGTCCGATAGGGGGTCGTGACAATGCCTGTGCTATAGGAGACTCAACAGGATATCTCTCTGAGGATACAACAAAACCCCTGGAACTTCTCAATTTATAGAGGATGAATGGACACTTCAAACATACATGTTTCTCTGTTTGAATAGATGCTTCCAATAGACACATTTGTCTGTTTTAAACAGTTACTTTATTTAAATTTTAAAAAATAATTTCTTATATTTTAAAATTAAAATATTAATCTGATTGGATATTCAAGCCCGGCCCGAAGCCCAAAGTCCAAGTCCAAGTATTATATATATATATATATATATATGGTAAAATACCCATTTTGGTCCTCTATGTTTCATCCAAGTTTTAAATTGGTCCTTTATGTTTCAAAAGTTTTATATTGGTCCTTTATGTTTTCCCAAAGTTTTATATTTGTCCTTCAGGTTTCATTAAAGTTCTATATTGGTCCTTTATGTTTCATTCAAGTTCTATATTGGTCCTTTATGTTTCATTGAAGTTTTATATTAGTCCTTTATGTTTCATTAGAGTTTCATATTGGTCCTCTCAGCATGATTTTATTTTTGGCTTAAACGACGCCGTTTGGGTGTTTTTGGTGTGTCTAAGGCCACGTTAGCTATCTGATACACATAAGAGATATTATGTGTCCACCTCGGCACACCACGTCAGCAGTTAACTTATGAAATTGATGGATTTGGACGGAAGGACCAATTTAGAACTTCTGGGAAACATAAAGGACTAATTTAAAACTTGAGTGAAACATAGAGGACCAAAATGAACCTTTGACCTATATATATTAATATGTGCTACACATTAACATATACATATATATTATTTATTTAATTGTATGGTTCATATATTTTATATATATATATATATATATATATTAATATGTGCTACACATTAACATATACATATATATTATTTATTTAATTGTATGGTTCATATCTTTCTATATATACAGCGAAACATTCTTTGATTTGCTCAATGTGGGACTTCTTCATTCCTATATTACAAACTACTCAACAATCCCCCACTAGTTTGTAATATCATAATGTCATGCATAACATAAAGTATCTTAATTTGATTTGAACTTTATATTAGTGTAAATAATTTAAAGTTTTGAACAAGTTATTGGTATCTTATGATTTGAACCATAACTTTTAATTTCAAAACCGAAAATATCACACACATAACATTATTAGTTAAAGTTCCAATAACTTTCTTTTGCACTTTTATGGCCATGTGCAAATCCTGACTTCATGAATATTTACAAGATCAACCCTGTATAAACCTTGTTTGAAGTGGCACCACTTCAATATTCACATAGGTGGAACTTGTCTTTATGTCTCTGTTATTTTATACATCTAACAAATCCATTAAGACTTGTCATCCTTTCCTCGTAACAGAATGCACAAAAAGAATTACCAATTACTTTGGTAACTTAATCATAAATACAACATAACTTTTAATAGGGCTTAAAATACATTTATATTTAAGTGCATAAAACAACACAAATAATTTGTTAGAGTGTATACTAACTCAAAGTTGGGTTCCTATTCTTTGAGTTTTATTTCAATGGTATTAGCCCCATTCCTTTACATGTTTGTTGTATTGCATCCCTAGGTAGTGCTTTAGTAAGTGGATCAGCCAAATTCTTATTTGATCTCACATACACTATTGTCATAGTCCCATTTGTGACTAACTCTCTTATATAGGAATGTCTTAAACTTATGTGTCTTGATTTCCCATTGTATATTTTATTGTGAGCTATAGATATTGTAGACTCACTATCATAAAAGATAGGAATGGTTGGCATTTGTTGTGGCCACAACCTTATATCTAATAACATGTTTCTCAGCCATTCTGCTTCTTTTCCAGCAGCTGCTAATGCAATGAACTCAGATTCCATTGTTGAATGAGAAATACAAGTTTGTTTCTTTGATGCCCAACTAATGGCACCACCTCCCAATGTAAAAATCCACCCAGAGGTAGAATGATTATCATTCACACTTGTTATCCAACTTGCATCAGAATATCCTTCTAATACAGTTGGAAACCCTGAATAACAGATTCCCAAATATTTTGTTCTTTTTAGATATCCAAGTATTCTAATGATTGCTTTCCAATGATCATTCCTTGGATTGCTAGTAAACCTTGAAAGTTTACAAATAGCAAATGCAATATCAGGCCTAGTACAATGCATTGCATACATTAAACTACCTATTGCACTAGCATACTCTAATTGTGCTATTGCTCGTCCAGAATTTTTAGTTATCTTGACACTAGAATCATAAGGAGTATTGAACTCCTTAATTCCCAAATGTTTAAATTTGTCAAGTACTTTTCCTATGTAATGAGTTTGATTTAATGTTACTCTTTTGTTGTCTCTCTTAACTTTAATTCCTATGATAGTATCTACTTCATTCAAGTCTTTCATCTTGAACACAAAAGATAAATACTTCTTAGTTTCAGTAATTCCATACATATTTGTACCAAAAATGAGCATGTCATCAACATAAAGACAAATGATAACTCCATATTCATTTGTGAATTTGGAATAAATTCATTTGTCAGCATTATTATGTATGAAACCATTTGATAACACAGCATTATCAAATTTTTCATGCCATTGTTTTGTGGCTTGTTTCAAGCCATAAAGAGACTTCACCAACTTACAAACTTTATTCTCATTACCAGGAAGAATAAAACCTTCTGGTTGTTTCATATATATTTCTTCACTCAGTTCTCCATTCAAGATGGCTGTCTTAACATCCATTTGATGTACATATAAATTGTAAATGGATGCTAAAGATAAAAGTACTCTAATGGATGTTATTCTTGCTACAGGAGCATATGTATCAAAATAGTCAAGAAGACATTGCTTCCAGAAGGGTCTTTGGATCATTTTCAATGTGTAACACAATAGGTATTTTGTTACAGACATCAGTTCTATTACCTTCTACAAGAAAGACAATAGATGGTGAAGAAATAAAATCTAGGCCAAGATCCTTTTCTTTTCTAGTTCTCTGGCTCCGTCTAAGTTCCATTGGAACAATGTCACTATCTCTTTTGTTAGAAGTAACAACAGATTGTGACAATTTATCTTCATCAGTACTCTTAGTTTGCTCAGACATCGATTCATTAACAGAATTATTCATAAACTTATTTTCAATAAAGTCTACATGTATGGATTCTATAATGACATTTGAACTCAAATCTAAAAGTCTATAAGCTTTTGAATGTTGTGTATATCCAACAAAAATGCTTTTGATGCCTCTAGGTCCTAACTTTGATCTTTGATGATCAGGAACTTTATAAAATGCAATACACCCCCACACTTTGAAATAATTTAAATTTGGTTTCCTATTATTCCAAAGTTCATATGGAGAAACATGCACACTTTTGGAAGGTACTCTATTAATTATATGACATGCAGTTAATAACGCTTCTCCCCATAAATTATGTGGTAAATGAGCATTTAATAACATAGCATTAGTCATCTCTACTAGAGTCCTATTTTTTCTTTCAGCTAATCCATTTTGTTGTGGAGTGTAAGGGGCACTTTTTTGATGTATTATACCATTCTCTTCACAAAATTGATTAAACTCATTAGGAAAATATTCTCCTCCTCTGTCACTACGAAGTATTTTAATTTTCCTATCCTTTTGATTTTCCACAACAGATTTATATTCTTTAAATTTCTGAAAAGCTTCATCCTTAGTTCTAAGTAGATAGACATATGTGAATCTTGATTGATCATCTATGAAAGTGATAAAATATCGTTTTCCACCTCTTGTTAACTCTCCATTTAATTCACATATATCAGAATGCATTAAATTAAGCATTTCAGTATTTCTTTCTACTTTAGGGAAAGATTTCTTTGTCATTTTTGCTTTTATACAGATTTCACATTTGCCTATCATTTTGTGTTTGCAAGGAATATAACCATTTTTTGACATATAGTTTAATGAACTGAAATTAATATGTCCTAATCTAGCATGCCATAAGAAAGAACCAGACTCAACAGAGTAAGCAGAAACATAATTAATTTCATTAATACTTAATTTGAACATGTCATCACTATTATATCCCTTTCCTACAAATAAACCATTCTTAGAAACTATTACATGATCAGATTCTATTACAATCTTGAAGCCCTTCTTTGAAAGCAAACTAGCAGACACCAGATTCTTCCTCACTTCTGGAACATGATACACGTTCATCAAAGTCAACTTCTTTCCAGAAGTAAAATCAAGTTCTATAGTCCCTTTTCCAAGAACTTCAGCAGTGACTTGATTTCCCATAAGAACCTTGTCTGGTTGCACAGTATAAGTCTTGAATAGGCTCTTATTATTGCATATATGAACCGTTGCTCCAGAATCCAAAAACCACTCATGATTTTTTGTTGCAGTAGTAGCCATATTCAATTCTGTTATCATAGCCACCATCTCTTGGACAGAACTTTCTATTAGATTTGCTTTCTCAGAATTTCCAGAATTCTTAGTATTGAAATTCTTTCCTGCCTTTTTAAATCTGCATTCACGAATGACATGGCCTTTCTTTCCACAATGGAAACATATAAGATCTTTTCTTCTTTTTGAAAGATCTTTTTGAAGTTTTCAGATTTGTGTTGTTTCCATCAGGATTCTTCTGACTAATAAAATTAACAGTAGAATTTGAAGAAAGAAAAAGTGCTTCACGAGCAGGAGTTTCAGTTTCAATTTGAAGATGAGTTCGAAATTGCTCCAGAGTTAATTTATCAGAAGAATGCAACATTTTCTTCCTATAGTTATTCCAGGAAGCAGGTAATTTAGCCAATATTGCACCAATTTGTAATGCATCAGGAATCACAACTTCAAGATCTCTTAATTTTGAAACCAGAACTTTGTCACGACCCCCGTTTAAAAAACCGTGACCGGCACAGACATAGGGAATACCCCTATGCCTGTAAGCCTTATCACCTAATTGACAGAATATCTATTATTGAAAATACAATCACATGCATTATAATATCATGGCTACACTGAAATGGTGGCCTATCCTAGGCAAGCAAATCCAAGGCCAATGCCGCTTCAGGATATAGATATAGGAAAACACACATAATATATATAACCTGTGTACTGGCTACACATCCGAAGATGCTGCCTATCCTTTTCACATGCAACAGATATATGTATATATATATATATTGAAAACAAATTTTTCCTGCATCATAATCTAACGGATCCTGATCTTTAAGGTGTGTGAAGCTGACAGTTCTAGATTTAGTAATACAGTCTAATTGGATACATCTACCTTTTACTTTATGATACAATGATAAAGTAAATTAAATTACAATTACACTTTATTCACCCACATGAACAAGTTGTGGGTTTTGGAAAATGTTGCTCAACCCTCGTTCCGTCGAGACTCCTTTCACATGTTCTTAACCTGTCAATGTGTAGTAAAAATGAGGTGTGAGTCTTAACCATGCGACTCAGTGAGCACTCTCCCATCCCCGGCGCAAGGCGGGTACCTTACGCTGGGACTGGGAGTCATACACAACCACATGCACAAACAACTAGTTACTGTGAGTTAGCATGCATTCTTGGTGATCACACAATAATCAGAGATTTCACCCAAACACTCACATGCATTTAATAACTGTAAACATGCAGTAGTTTATTCCACGTCATCAATCAGCAAGTAAACACATAACATATAGTGCCGGCTTTTACTTACCAGTCTTCTCACGTTTCAGCATGTCTGAATCAAACAAGACGTGCGGTCACGTAATCCTGTACGTTACCACTACGCTGCACAATCGAAAATTATATGCAAACACATGCAATTTGTACATACACACAGATGCTAAACATACATCTACTTAATCTCCCCAACTCTGGGGTATCCACTAGCCACTACGTGGCTTTTCTACTTCGAACCCGTGCACTCGGGTTACTGGCCACCATGTGGCAATTATACTTAACCCATTCACTCGGGTACTGGTCACCTCGTGAAAATTCTGTTAATCAAACAACACTTAATCCATTCACTTGGGTACTAGTCACCTCGTGACAATTCTAATAATCAAACACAATCAACTTCTATCTATCAAACAACTGATACGTAGCCACCACGTGACACGTCCTGACCCCTTGCTGCGGGGCAATAGCTTGAGCCCACTCGTCCATTACCCAACCAGGCCACATGGCGGGCACGGCACGACGTCTCAAAGCATGGCCACTGACACACCCTGGACCAACTCCACAGGATGATTTCTCTTTACTAGGCTAGGCTCACGGTTCACCCGTAGGTTCCTCCCATGTCTCCTTTCCTTAGTCTCACATATTAATAGGATTCTTTGTATCTTTCCCGAAGGATCAACAATTCTTCTCCTTATTAATGTGTACAAGTATTCTCAACAGGATATAACTCATATACCCGTCCAGATGCACTCTCTGAGCCTCACGCTATCGTCATAGCAATATAAATCCTTTCAGACCCTATTGCCAGGATAGGGCAATGACCATCGTCATGGTGATTATAAAAATGAGGTCTCAAGTGCCATCTGACGTTGTTCTAGTCGATGTCTCACATTGCTAGCATAACCAAATCCAAAACCCACCAATAACTCCCTTTGCATGATTTTAATTTAAGTCACCGTCGTGACGAGTTTTCAAAATAAAGTTTAGCCCTTCCGTACAAGGACTCTTGCCACCATTGTGGAAAAGATTTAATAAAATAATCATCATGCCTCCGGAGTGTATGAGTTGGATTTGTAACACACCAATCATAGCAAACAATTATACTCTACTCCTATGTCTTCCTATTCAAGCTACTTTCCACAACCTATCTTCTAGTTCTTTTAATCTTTTAGCATTCTATACCTCTAGCTAACACATACCAGACAAGCAGAGAATATACATACTCATGTAATCCACATAAGCATACAACCCTAGGAGCAGAGATGGAAGAACCCTCACCTTGGCCAACCTTCCATGCAATCCTCTCCTATAACTTTAGTCTCCTCGGAGTCCCTGTTGCACTCTATCGTGTGTCGTTGTTCCTATAAGAACAACATTTACTACATTAAGGTTATTACTTAGCTTAACTTGTTATTTATCTCTTCATTACTCTCACGTGTAGTCCATGGTTGCCACATAGTCAAGCTCTTGGTCTTATTGGACTTCTCTATCCCAACTTATGCGTATCCTTCCTCGGACACTTGATTTACTCGAATATAACACTCTACTTGAGTGTTTCACGTACTTGGATTTGAGTACTAGACCTCTTTCTACCTTGTATTCGCATCTAAGAAAGCTTATCTAGCTTGGTTGGATGGAATCCTAATTTTAGGAAGGTTTAAGCATTTTAAATCAACTTGTGTTCCTACTGGGGTTCTAAGAAATCTAGTTTCTAAACCTCAATATACCTCCAATTTATCCCACTTAAGGTTGCCTAAAGGTTGTGACAGTTTAGGTTGAAGTTCAAGAAGTTGGACTTAGTTTACTCCGTAAGTTTCTATTCTTGAGGGATAAGAAGACATTTGAAATGATTTTGATCCTTAAAAACATGGTTGGGGGTGTTCTAAGAAGTTTAGGATTGAAAATTGAAGGTTCGGACACCCCGAATTGGCAAAGAAATGAATTTTGGGCATGCTGGGCAGAGGCCTGGCGCTATAGCGCCGGTTTGCAGCACAACAATTCGTTTGTTGTGCTGTGGGCTGGTTTGGGCCCGTTCTGGCCCCCTTCCACCCCCGGCTTCGACTCCGCACCCCACGGATTTTGTTCACCTACATATATACTACATTTAGGAAGTCCTACAACTCAAATCCAACTCCGATCTGTTGCCGAATCGTTGATCGTTCGAGATTGGGAAAATGGGTTTTATAAACCCCAAACTCTTCCAACTTCGAATCCGACCAAATCCAACGATCTAGCCTCGAATCCTAACCCCGATGAGTGTTCAAGAGCACTTTAGAAACATTATTCTACCCTTGAATCCACCCAAACTTAGATTCTCAACTCAATTCCAAAAATGAAGAAAAATGAAGAAAATGGGAACTTGGAGAGAATCGGGCGTTATACCAACCTTAACTCGAGAGATTGAGACGAGGATGATCTCCGGCTCCTCCTCCAACTCCGGCTCGTCGGATTCCGTCAAGATTCCCGCCGGATTTGTTCTCCTATCCAAGCCCTAGCTCCCTCTCTCTCCTTTCCTTCTCTTTCTTTCTTCTCTACCTCTCCTTCTTCCCCGTGACTCCATCCCTCTCTCTTTTTCCCTTTTATTTTCTTTATTTTCTTTTATTTAATTAAAATTAACATATAATAATAATAATAATAATAATAATAATAATAATAATAAAATCTGAAAATAATAATAAATAACTAACATGTATTTTTAACTTAATAACGTTCCCTATTTAATTCAGGTTTCTAATTTCTTAGTTCCCAAATTAAATCCCAACATTTTTTTTTCTACTTCTTTTCTTTCCCTTTTTATTTTATTTTAAACCTCGAAAAAATTTTCGGGTATTACAATCCTCGAAAAAAATTCCTTTCCGGTTTCTTTTAACTTTCATAATTTTCCTATATTCTTTTTAAGGTTTTAATTCCTAGCCCCGGAATAAATCTTTCTTTAATCCTCAAAATTTTTAAATAAATCATTCTTTAATCCTCGAAATTTTCTGGGGTATTAAAAACTTGTAGTTCATAAATCTGATCCATAATAGGTTTCGAATCTACCATCTTGAATTCAAAATATTGTAATGCAAGAAACTTATCAGTACCTTGTTTTTCATTCTGATATGCAGTTTGTAGGGCATTCCATATCTCTTTTGCAGTTTTAAGTGTAGAGTACAAATCGTACAAACGATCTGTGAGAGTGTTCAAAATGTGCCCACGACAGAGTAACTCATCATCTTCACGTTTCTTCCTTTCAGCCTTCACTGCGTCAGAATCTTCTGGTGTGGGATTTGGCATATCAGTTGTCTGGGGGTCTAGAATATAGTATATTTTTAACGCAGTCAATAAGAACACCATCTTGTCTTTCCAACGAGTGAAGTTTGTTCCATCAAATATATCAAGTTTGATGAAATCCTTTGGGTTTTCCATATTTCGAATAATCTCTAAAAAATTGTTAGAAACAGAGTATGAAGGAAGATAAGAGTATGGGTTTTGAGGCGTGAATTAATCACTTTCTTTTAAGAGATTATGCCTGTGCTATAGGAAACTCAACAGGATATCTCTCTCAGGATACAACAAAACCCCTGGAACTTCTCAATTTATAGAGGATGAATGGACACTTCAAACAGACATGTTTCTCTATTTGAATAGATGCTTCCAACAGACACATTTGTCTGTTTTAAACAATTACTTTATTTAAATTTTAAAAAATAATTTCTTATATTTTAAAATTAAAATATTAATCTGATTGGATATTCAAGCCCGGCCCGAAGCCCAAGCCCGAAGTCCAAGTCCAAGTATTTTATATATATATATATATATATATATATATATATATATATATTCATATGTGCTACACATTAACATATACATATATATTATTTATTTAATTGTATGGTTCATATCTTTCTATATATACAGTGAAGCATTCTTTGATTTGCCCAATGTGGGACTTCTTCATTCCTATATTACAAACTACTCAACACAATTAAAATATATATATATATATATTCTATTAGACTTGCACGGTAGCTGATGTGATTACAGTACTAGTCTAATAGCTTTTATATATATATTGATTGATTGATTCAAAGGAGAAATATTATGTTTTCCATCAAGGGTTTGTTGCTGCAGTACCAGATATTCTCCAGCATAATAAAAATTGGAAACATCTATTTTGAGTGCTTCATATTCTTGATATCCTTTATATCACAACAAATCTTCCTCAACCAACTTTGTAAACTAATTTCATGAGGATTGTCATGCGGCCTTAAGATACTTTCATCAGTGATGCAAGGATTGAGTATATATCTAAAATGTGACAGTTATTAAAATATTAAAAAATAAACTTCAATTGAGAAAGTTGTAAGAATACATAAATACCTTTATCCTTTGGTTCAAACTTCAAACGTGGTACGCGCAGGAGACAGTATAGTATTGAAGTTCAGATCTCTTTTAATTTTATACTACTCAGCCATGAATCATGGAGATTCAAAATTCAAATATGAAATTAATATATTTATGCGGGCATTAAAAGCGTTATTACTCTGTGCATCAATTTTGCATAATTCATGGCTCTCTTTGTGCGTTAGAATTCTACACGTTTGTAGTAATTGTTTTGGCAATATATAATGTTGCGTTGACACTAATAAAGTATTTTCATCAAATCATTAAAGAGGCAAGGCCAAAAAAAAATCATTAAAAAGGCTATTGATTGGTAATTAAGCAATTGTTGACAAATGATATTAATGCTGACAAAAAAACAGAATTTAAATACTATAAATTGTCTGGGATTGAATTCCATATTTAGTCCCAAATCATTCTGGTGCATCTTTCACTGGGGATGCTTCTTTGTGCTGATGTGGCATTTGTGCAAAGGTTGTATTAGAGGACACATGTTTAGCAGTTTAGGCTATGTTTCATGTTTAGGGTTTAGGGTTTAGAATTAATAGGAATAAAAATGTTTAAAAGTCCATAGTAGAAAGTAGAAAGTGAACTTTGATGTGACCTATATGATTAAGATGCTAAGTATCACCATAATTAGATTTGATGTTTGAAGTATTTTGTCATTGTAGGATGCGGAGTATTCAACAACAACATTAGTACTTGTATATAATTATTGACAAATAAACATTGAACTATATTTGTTTACGAAAACATCAAAAAATTTATATACTTCAAATTATATGTATTTAAATTTTTTTTAATGTACAAAATAATTCAAATTAATATAAAATAGTCTTTAGATACTAGTTATTAGTAAAGTAATAAGCATGAAACTTTGCACAAATGCGAAATGTTAAAATAAAATATGATCAAAAGAGATTTGAGAGAAAAAGAGATAATTGGCAAGGTAGGTCTGAATAATGATAAGAGAAAAGTTAAAAATAATTAGTTATTAAATTATTTATCATTTTAAAATATAATAATAATATTTTTATGTTAACGTTTAAAAAATAGAAAAATATTATGCACCTTAGTGCATCGAAACCTCTCTGAAAGCATGTAAAAAAGAAAAAACTAAAAAACAAAAGAGAATTTATCAAAAAAAAAAACAAAAGAGAAAAAGATAAGCAATTAATAGAAATAAAGAAAAACCTACCAGAAAAGAAAAAAAAAGGAAAGCATTGATAGAAATAAAAAAAGACCAAATTACTCTTTTGGTCCTCAACGTTTGCACGAAGTTTAATGTTGATCCTCAACGTTTTAAAAAGTTAATCCTGGGAATTATTAGTTATTTCGAGAGATATAGATTTTTTTTATTTGAATACCAAAATAATTAATACTATGAAAATCAAATTTTAATTAAAAATTACATTGAATAATATTTCACAATTGATAAAATTATTAATTATCAATGTGAATATTAATGATCAATTATTTATTTTAAAATTAAATTATGATTATCTAAAATTATTAGTTACCAATATATATTAAGGGTAGATGTTCAGGTAGTACTGAACTTCAGTACATTCCTCGAATCAGTTGATTCCTAAACCGTTTAAGGTGGATCCTCGTTAATGTGAATTTATATTTATATTAATATTAACAAATGGCTCTACATTATTGGAGGGATGTATTGAACTTCAGTGGTACGGTACCATTGAACTTTTATCCGTATATTAATGACCTTAATTTGTTTATTGATAATATTCATTAAACCATTATTTATTGGTAACCATACCTAAAATTATTAAAATTGTTTATTGATTATCAAAGAACACAAACACATTAGAATGAGATAGGATTCTCTAGAGTAATTCTCTACATTTTTTGATATAGTTATGAGAGATAGAGAAAAGAAAAATAAAGAGAGAGAAAAATAAGAAAACAAACATTTTTGTTATCTCTATCTCTCTCATAACTCTACCAATAAATGTAGATAATTACTCTAGAGGATCCTATCTCCATTAGAATCAATACCCAGGTCACACTCTCTTGATTGTATGATCATTTTACAATTCATGTAATCACGTTTTCATTTATAACAGAGATACAATCCGACAATGTGAATTATATTTTATTAGATGACTATCAAGATTGAAGGATTTTGTTTTCGTTAAAATTAATTTTTTATGGGTTAAAATGATTTTTTTGTTATTTCTTAATTAGGTAATATATTTTTAAAATTAAAAAATAAGTATATCTCAATTTTTTTGATAAGAAGTATATCTCAGTTTTTTTATTTTTAATTTATTTTTAATTTTTTATTTGCATCTAAAAATTTATTTTATTTTTCTATGGCTTAAAATTATTAACTTCCTACATAGTAAATATTTTTTTATTTTTTTAAATAAATTGAAAAAATGATAAATAAAATGCCCTCATTGATATAATATATTATTCAAACATTAATAGGAATAAAAATGTTGACACTTGCATATTGGAGATTATTTACAATCCCTTCGTTTACAACACTGCCTCACATAAGTTTCAAATTAATACAACACTGCCTCACATAAGTTTCAAGTTTCAACTAATCCACTTAAACTCTTCCAATAGTTATGCAATTTAGCTTTTTCTACAAGATGGCTGCACCAATCAGAACGTCCTACATTAATTCGTTTATTTGGAAGTTTTAGTCTTATATATGATATATGCACAAATTAGTGATATTGTTTGCTATCTATTTTCGAATTGTCTCACTGTCACTAAAATATCTTTTTACTTTGCCCCACTTCTGTTGTTACTTACGGATTAATTTAAATAAGGTTATTTATATCTTTGTTATAAGCTATGAAGCACAGGTACTTCTAAAATTAAGCCGTACCCATACCAGATACGTACCCGGTACTCGTACCCTTTGGTACTCTTGGGTACTTCAAAATATGTGTGGTGTAGTATTTTTTTGAAGAAAAAATTTGATTTTAGTACTTAATGAAAATATTATAAGTATGTCTATAAAATTTTACCTTTGTAGTCTTACAGATTAGATAATTATAAGAAACAAACAAATATACACCTCAATATCATATAATATCATAACTAATTATATTAGTTTTATGAATTTTAAGAAACTTATGTTACTATTTTGATTGGTTATGAATGATTAAAGGGGCATTACCTATTTTTATTACATTTAAAATTGTTATATATTATAATTTTTATTTATTTATTTAGTATATATTGCCGTACCAGTATCCTATTTTTTAAAAATTTGCCGTACCCCGTACTCGTACCCGCACCCGTATTCATGCAACATAGGTTATAAGTTTTTGTAAGAGAAAAAAGACATGTGACCAAAATTTTATGCATAATCAATCACGATAGAGAGAAAATATAAAAAATTACTTTTTATATGACTAATAAGAAAAGAGATAAAATATAAATGAAACTTATGAGAGTATCTAGCTATATAGGGACTTGTTTGTTTTGTCCTTTTAATTGTCTCCTTCTTCCAATAATTCATATGGCCTTTTGTCTCTTCTGTTTTTCTTTTTTCTTTTTTTCTTTTTTATATTTAACCCTAGCCAATGAATGTACATCCATCTTGGAAGGAAAAAACTTATGTCCATTTCCTTATGTCCATTTCCTCCATTTCCACCAATCATATATTGTATTTACACTCTCTTTCTTCTATGATTGGTCATATAAAAGATGGTCTTCTATATTCTCTCTCTACTGTGATTGGTCATTTAAACACTTTTTGCCACGTGTCATAATTATATTGGGGAAATGGAGGAAATGGACACAAGGAAATGGACATAAGTTTTCTCCATCTTGGAATGCTACCCCAATTACAAAAAATTTCACGAAAAATGATGAATTATAATAAACTCCTATGGTACCTATTTGTTTGTTTGTATATTAATAATTAATTAATTGTTGAATTCCATATTTAAATTTTGGATCTACACTTACGACCTAAATTTCATTTTCTTTTGTACTGTATATATCTAATAAGGATGTATTAAATATATAGTCTTATGATGTGTCCCACCATCATATATAGCAACTTTAAACTTGAAGTTTCTTGCTGGTTTCTTAGTATTCCCAAATGTGTCTTTCTTTAATTAATTTGTATTTATGCTTTGATAGGAATAAAAATGTTGACACTTGCATATTGGAGATTATTTACAATCCCTTCGTTTACATCGTTACATTAAATGCTTATATGCTGATTCAGTAAAAGCCTCAGTGTGCTTTTATATATATATATACTAGTCCTTATACCCGTGTCCTGCGCGGGTTATGACTTCAAGTATTTACATAATTTTTTGTACAATATATGTTTAAAAGTCCATATATTACGTTGGTGTGATATTGTTATACGAAAGTTTCACTTGTACCTTCAAAACGATATAATACCATTGACTATAGTAAAATATATCATCAATAATTTTGTTGTGCAATGCAAATGTTCGGGTTACAAATTTCCACTGCCTAAAAGTGCTCATATTGAACAATGACGGATATATAATTTGCACAACATATCAACTAACCTAATTATTTTACTAAATATTTATACAACTTCTTGACCACACTTATTACTCATAAAAGTAAGTATGCAGAGATAGCATTGCCAAAATACGGAAGCATCATCAGTTTTGCTGGCAAATGAATATCAAAAGAATGATGTAAAAGACAATTCTGACTATGTAGAAATTTTAAAGGCAAGATGATATACAGTGCCTTGAGAAAGAGATGATATGAATTATGGGTAGTAAAATTAACATTAACGACATCTGCTGTGATTCTCCCGATATCAAAAATTAAGGTTGCACAGTAATGAAAGCCTTAAAATTAAACGCACCAGTTCAAATTCTGTAAACAGTATGAATAAGGTAAATTTTATGGCAAGCGTTGCTAAGAATTTAGAAAGTGAAGATTTTGTGGTATTAAAAAAACATCTAAAGAAAATGATGTAATGTGTGTTATGTAATACCCCGGAAAAATTTCGAGGATTAAAGAATGATTTATTTAAAATTTCGAGGATTTAAAAATGATTTATTCTGGGGCTAGGAATTAAAACCTTAAAAAGAATATAGGAAAACTATGAAGGTTAAGGGAAACCAGAAAGGAACCGCAAAATTCTTCGAAATTTCAAGTAAAATAAAAGATGAAAGAAATGAGTAAAATATTTTTTTTTGGAAATTATTCAAACTTGGTATCAGAGGCAGGTTATTCTTTAAGGGTGTGAAGCTAACTAGTAGTCTTGGGTGTCAGTCTGGCTATCCATTACGAATCCGGACGTAACGGTGGTTTTGACGGGCACTTGTGAGGTTGCTCAGGATGTTGAGTCATAAATTCTTTCGGGTCATCGCTTCAGACATAGAATTTGTAGGTGAAATTCTATGCAAAGCATACAACCTGTATAGTACACAAGTGCTGATGAGCACTAAGGCGTAAGGTGGGGTGGTAGAGACCCCGGGAAACCTTCGGACGCCATAATAGGGAAAGGAGAGATCCATGGAGGATGCTACCTAAACATAGACAGATTTGGTTGAATTATAGGCAGGAATGCGCTATAATGTGTGATTGTTGCAGGTGTCAAATGAGACAATGCGTCTGCTCTGTTAGCGGCGCGTTGTGTGCTATGGTATAGGCACAAGTTGTTTGATTATAGTATGGAATGCAAGTAGAATAGAAATATGCAGTGAATGGTAGTTCAGGCTACGAATGGTTTGTAAAGTGAAAGAAAAGACACGCTTGGCGTGTAGAAAAGAAAGTAAGCCCATGGGGCGATTGAAATGGAAAGTGTACAGACAAGAATAAACAGGGCCAGGGGGCATGAGACCGACAGGAAGATGACCACGAGAATGGGTCACGACTGTGCGGTATGCTATGGCTGAAGGAAGTGAGTGGTCCTTCCTAGAAAGTAAACAGAAAAGAGGTGGTGTATGCCACAGTATAGAAGTGGAAGTCTACGGACTAGAAAATCAGGATAGGTATATGGAAGGGCAAAGTGGCCGAACCATATGCCATAGAGATAGATGTTAAGAAGTAGAGGCATATGTAAATGTGTAGAGCATGACCATATGCCGAGTAGGTAACAGAGTAAGTGGTAAGGCGCAGAGAAGGAGCCTAGTCCAACCCTGCGCTCGGTCCATGAACTGCTAGTTCCTTAATCAAACAAGGGGGAAAAGAAGGGATCAAGCCCAACCAAACTCTCTTGGGTTGCTTAAGAAAGAGCATAAAAAAATAGGATATTGATCACATGAGAAATTTTTTGTAAAAAAAAAAATCTTTTTGGTCTTTCCGGATGAGAGATTCTGAAAGACTCTAAAAATTTTCTTAAAGATACTTGGGATAACCATTGGAAGGCCAATTTTTATGAAAGCTCTTTCTCAATTTGTCTCATTCCAATTGGTTAAACCCAAACCATTTACGAAAACCTTAGGCGTCATTTTCTAAGAAATAAACTTGAATTAATATTTAAAACCCGCAGGATGCCTAAGAAAAATATCTCATGTGACCAATACCCTACCAAACAATAGTCCCTTTTACAGGTAAGCTATATAAGGATGGTAGATGTAGTTGATAAATCACTTGCTTGGAGTGATTAAAATTAAGTAGACATCGAAAAGCACTAGAGAGTGCTAAAGTGCCACGAAAGTATACAGGTAAACCTAAGGTAGGGTTACCGATTAAGGGGCCCATAGGGTGATTATGGACCCGAAAGTATTAGACCGGAGCAGGCCTAGAAGTGGAAATGGGCATAGACCTTCGGGTACCGTCCAGAGATAAGAAAATGAGTGCTACTGCGGTAGATAGCTCTCGAACAAGATAACGTAAGAGATAAACCCCAAAGGGACTCGTGGAGGCTCGAGGGAAGGGAAAGTAGACAGGGATAAGTAGTCCCATAAGGGGGAAAGAGCGGAAGCCTATAGGACTCCATAGGATAAAAGGCAAGTAGGAAGTGGAGAACCAACTACTATCGTAAGTGTATGTATAGTACACAGATTGTAGTGGACATAGCTAGGTACGCTAGTTCCACAGGTTGGTGAACCGTAAATCCGTTAGTCTGAAGCCGTGTATGGGTGGAGACTGAGTGGACAAACCAAACGTATAAATGGCCATGTGGGTACCATAATGGGAAAATTTACCGTAAGGACGGTTAATCGAGAAGGAGAGTTTAGTGAGTAACGAGTATTGAGAAATACTCGAAGAAAGAGTACCATGTAGGTACGAAATGGAAAGGAAGAGAGTGAATGCGGGAACGGAGTCGGGTAAGCATATGGGGATGCGAGCCAAAACAATAAAACAGGTATGCTACCGTTGGGGGCGATTGGAACCCAACGGGTAACACACTTGTAAGAGGAGGTAAATGTTCGTGAACATATGCCACACCATAAGAAAGGAAAGAGTCAAACCATGGAAGTGTATCCCGTTTGGTCAAGGGGAGTAGAGCATGTCCGGAAAGGTTCATGCTGGAGTTGACGGATCAAGTATTCCAAGTAGGAATATAGGATCTAAGTGAGTTGAGGAGTCCGAGTGGGCCAAGTTAGGGTAAAAGCCAACGGAAACCCAACGAGTAGAGTTAGCATAGGAGGTGCAACTCTAAGTGGACTAACCTGAGGGTGGTATAGATCCACAGTCATAGTCATGTTAAGCGAGGTCTTCGGATGTGAAGACCGAACTAAGCCTGAGGCAGAGTAATGAATATGATGGTAAAGATGAGACTGGTGAGTTTCCATTGTAAACAGAAATGACTACAAGTAGTAGTCAGAGAAGAGTCTAAGTCAGTCAGACATGGGATGTCGTCAAGGAGTAACCTGAAGTGGTTATGGGAACCACTAAGGGTAAGTGTAGAAGTCTGGAAAAGAAAGGGAAACACGAGTCATAACTGTAAGATCCTTTACCGTTTGGTGGAGAAACGGTAAGTGTAATACATAGTCGTGTTGGTGTCATGACATTTAGCTTCGTTAGGACACGAGTAGGGTAAACCGAGTTGGTAGTGAGTGTAACAACCTCGGAAGGGTTGGGTACACTGATGGCACAAGGTATAAACACCAACGTAGGGTATATGTCGTGTAAGCGGTAAGTCTAAATGTAGAGTAGAGGGTGTAGTAAGATGTAAACGGACTTTTTTGGAGAAGTCGTTTACAAAGAATATATCGAGAGAATACCGGCAGAAGGGTAGCTTCTTGGTAGTAGAGGATACTTAGGTACGGGGACTCCGAGGTAGGGGAGTACTTTATAGAAATAGAACCTAGTGTGCTATGCAAATAGCTAGTGTCATGGTGTGTTCCAAGACAGATATAAGAAGTCACTACGAAGGTAGTTAGTTGGACAAGCAGATTGAGTCAAGGTAAGCCTCACTAGAGAAGGCAATAGTTAACTCCTCGGAGAACTAAAATAGAGCATGACATGTGGTGCGTGCCAGACACTCCATTGCAAAATTAGTAGCGCAAAGGAATTGAAATTAGGAAAGTTAGGTATCCTCGGGGAAGGATGCGACGACAGATGGAGCCTGTCGGTTAACACCTCGTGGAGGGGTTGTTAACTACGAAACTAGGAATACAAACGATCACAGAAAGAAGATGTAGAGACCAGATAGAGACCTTGAGCCTCTAGGAAAGAAAGATGAACCGTAGGGTAAAACGGTAAAACTTCCACATTGAGGGAAACCATAGATGAAATTGAGCCAAGGGATGATAACAAGCCAACAATCCCATGAAGGAGATGAAATTCGGGGACCGAATTTCTTAAGGGGGGAAGAATGTAATACCCGGAAAAATTTCGAGGATTAAAGAATGATTTATTTAAAATTTAGAGGATTTAAGAATGATTTATTCCGGGGCTAGGAATTAAAACCTTAAAAAGAATATAGGAAAACTATGAAGGTTATGGGAAACAAGAAAGGAACCGCGAAATTCTTCAGGACCTACGAAATTAGAAACCCAAAATAAATAGGAATGGGAACTAAATCAAAATATTATTAGTTATTATTTGTTTAATTATTAATTAGTTTATTTTTATTATGATTATTTTAAATATTTAAAAGGGGGGTTTTTAAGAAAGTAGAAAGTGAAAGAAAAGAAGTAGAAAATTAAATAAAAGAAATAAATAAAAGAAAAAGAGAGACAGTGCAGATACGGGAAGAAGAAAAGAAAACGAAAGGAAAGAAAGAGAGGAAGAAGAGAGAGAGTAGGAAAAAATGAAAAGATAGAGAGAGAGAGGGAGGAGTGCACGGAGAAGAAGAAGGGGAGGAGGGCGGTTCGCCGGAAACAGGTCGGAGAAGAGCGGTTCGACGCCGGCCACGACCACTAGAGCTCGACTCCAACATCTTCCACACCTCCCACCAATCGAATCAAGGTTGGTAACCCCAATTTCATTTGAAACCCTCAATTTTTCCATTTTTAGAGATTTCTTTGATTGACCTTCGATTGAGTTGTTTCGAGGGCAGATTGAGACCTAGAAAGTGTTCTTGAACATTTAGTTGGGGTAGGAATCAAGATTATATTTTCGGATTTGCCCAAATTCGAATTTGGAAGGGTTTGGGGTTAAAATTCTAGTTATTCATAAATTGGGGAAAATTGTTGATAATTAGGATTGAGCTTGGATTTGAGTAAATAGGCTTGGATTGGTATTATTAAAATTATATGGTTGAAATATTAGCTAAACAAGACTTGTGAAGAGATAGCCCGAGGTTACTAAGGCCGGACCTTGGCATTAACATGCCGGGTCCCTGCCCGGTTTGCCCAAATATGCTTTAAGGGTGATGTTGGGAGTTTTAAATTTCCTCTTTTCAATCTTAAACACCTTAGAATAATTCTAAGTATGCTATCAAGAATCAAGGATTATTTTAAGTACCTTCTTGTTTCTCAAGGATGGAAACTTGCAGAAACAATGAAGTCCAAATTCTAAAATGGTAATTTTATTCCTCATAATTATTAGGAAGCCTTAAGTAGGATGAATTAGAGGTGTATTTAGGTTTAGAAACTAGATTTCTTAGAACCCAAGTAGGAACAAAAGTTGAATCAAATGCTTAGACCTTCCTAAAATTAGGATTCCTTCCAATCAAGTTAGATAAGCTTCCTAAGAAGTGAACACAAGTTGGATAGAGGTTTAATACTCAAATCCAAGTATGTGAAACACTCAAGTAGAGTGTTATATGCGAGTAAGTCAAGTCTCCGAGGAAGGATACGCATAAGTCGGGATAGAGAAGTCCAATAAGACCAAGAGCTTGACTCTGTGGTAATCATGGACTACACGTGAGAGTAATGGAAAGATAAATAACAAGTTAAGCTAAGTAATAACCTTAATGATGTAAATTTTGTTCTTATAGGAACAACGGCACGCAATAGAGTGCAACAGGAACTCCGAGGAGACTAAAGTTACAGGAGAGGATTGCATGGAAGGTTGGCCAAGGTGAGAGTTCTTCCATCTCTGCTCCTAGGGTTGTATGCTTATGTGGATTACATGAGTATGTACATTCTCTGCTTGTCTGGTATGTGTTACCTAGAGGTATAGAATGTTACAAGAATAAAGGAACTAGAAAATAGGTTGTGGAAAGTAGCTTAGATAGGAAGACATAGTAGTAGAGATTAATTGTTTGCTATGATTGGTGTGTTACAAATCCAACTCATACACTCCGGAGGCATGATGAGTGTTTTATTAAATCTTTTCCCACGACGGTGGCAAGAGTCCTTGTACAGAAGGACTAAGCTTTTATTTTGAAAACTCGTCACGACGGTGACTTAAATTATAATCATGCAAAGGGAGTTATTGGTGGGTTTCGGATTTGGTTATGCTAGCGATGTGAGACATCGACTAGAACAACATCAGATGGCACTTGAGACCTTGGTTTTTTTATCACCATGACGATGGTCATTGCCCTATCCTGGCAATAGGACCAGAAAGGTTTTATATTGCTATGACGATAGCTTGAGGCTCAGAGAGTGCATCTAGACGGGTATATGAGTTTATCCTGTTAAGGATACTCGTCCATATTAATAAGGAGAAGAATTGTTGATCCTTCCAGAAAGATACAAAGAATCCTATTAATATGTGAGACATCGACTAGAACAACGTCAGATGGCCCTTGAGACCTCAGTTTTATAATCACAATGACGATGGTCATTGTCCTATCCTGGCAATAGGGTTGGAAAGGTTTTATATTGCTATAACGATAGCTTGAGGCTTAGAGAGTGCATCTGGACGGGTATATGAGTTATATCCTGATGAAGATACTTGTACATATTAATAAGGAAAGGAATTGTTGATCCTTCAGGAAAGATACAAAGAATCCTATTAATATGTGAAACCAAGATAAGGAAACATAGGAGAAACATACGGGTGAACCGTGAGCCTGAACTTGCAGAAGAGAAATCATCCTGTTGAGACGGTCCAGGGTGTGTCAGTGGCCATGTTTCGAGATGTCGTGCCGTGCCCGCCATGTGGCCTGGTTGGGTAATGGACGAGTGGGCTCAAGCTATTGCCCCGCAGCAAGGGGTCAAGACGTGCCACGTGGTGGCTACATATCAGTTGTTTGATAGATAGAACTTGATTATGTTTGATTATTAGAATTTTCACGAGGTGACTAGTACCCAAGTGAATGGGTTAAGTATTATTTGATTAATAGAATTGTCACGAGGTGACCAGTACCCAAGTGAATGGGTTAAGCATGCTTTGCCACGTGGTGGCCAGTAACCCGAGTGCATGGGTCCGAAGTAGAAAAGTCACATAGTGGCTAGTAGATATCCTAGAGTGGAGGAGATTAAGTAGATGTATGTTATAATATCTGTGTGTATATACAAATTGTCTGTGCTTGCATATAATTGCTGATTGTGCAGTGTAGTGGTGACGTACATGATTACCTCACCACAACGTCTTGTTTGATTCAAACATGCTGAACGTGAGAAGACCGGAAGTAAAAGCCGGCACTATATGTTATATTATTACTTGATGATTGATGATGTGGAACAAACTGCTATATGCTTATATCTGTTAAATGCATGTGAGTGTTTGGGTGAAATTTCTGTCGTTGTGTGATCACCAAGAATGTATGCTAATGAACAGTAACTAGTTGTTTTTGCATGTGGTTGTGTATGACTCCCAAACCCAGCGCTACGGTACCCACCTTGCACAAGGGATGGGAGAGTCCTCACTGAGTCGCGTGGTTAACACTCACACCTTATTTTACTACACAGAGACATGTTAAGTACAGGTGGAAGAAGTCTCGGTGGAACGAGGGAAAAGCAAAACTTTCCAAGACCCACAACTTGTTCATGTGGGTGAATAAATTATAATTGTAATTTAATTTACTTTATCATTGTATCATAAAGTAAAGGGTAGACGTACCCAATTAGATTGTATTACTAAATCTAGAACTGTGAGCTTCACACACCTTAAAGATCAGGATTAGTTATATTGCGATACAGGGAAAACTTGTTTTCAAAATACATATATATATGTTGCATGTGAATAGGATAGGCAGCATCTTCGGATGTGTAGCCAGTACACAGGTTATATATTATGTGTATTTTCCTATATTTATATCCTGAAGCGGCACTAGCCGTGGTTTTGCTTGCTGAGGATAGGCCACCATTTCGGTGTAGCCATGGTATTATAATGTATGTGAATGTATTTTCAATAATAGATATTCTGTCAATTAGGTGATAAGGCTTACAGGCATAGGGATATTCCCTGTGTCTGTGCCGGTCACGGTCCTCTAAATGTGGGTCGTGACATGTTACTAATAATAACTCTAGTTAACATTCTAGAACACTTCTTTGATGACATCATTTGTAGTAGTTTTCAACTGACGACGATCAGCCTCGAACACTAGAATCTTCAAACCAGAGAGTCTCCGAACACGTAAGACAGCCACATGTAGTTGGCCATGATTGAAGACAGGTTGGGGCAGATATATACCAACATTAAATAATGTCCGGCCCTAGCTCTTGTTAATTGTCATTACTACCTATTGTTTCTATTTTTTCTCACCTCTTATGCAATCATATATTTTATTTAAATTTTATTCATTATTAAATAGATATATTATTGTGAGACCAATGATCATATAAAATAACTATAATAAAAGCTAAGTTTCAATCAAATATAAAGTTTATTTTAATAAGTGCTAGTATTATTATTTTGGAGATTATTAGAGATATTTTATGATATTCTTTTTACAATTTGTGAATCAAAAAAATCATAGAAAATATTCAAAAGAATCAAAACATAAATAAAAAATTTTTAATATAAATTTTTTTTTTGTTTTGTATGGGTTAAAATCATTTTTTTTATTATTGCTTAATTATTTAATATATTTTTAAGATTAAAAGAAGGTTTATCTGAATTTTTTTTGTTTTACTTTATTTTCTAATTTTTTATTTGCATCTAAAAAATCCATTTTGTTAGAAAAATTTTGTGATATTTTCCTTAATGTTTTTGAATAGGAGTAATATGTTTACACACTTTTATCACTACTACAAAATTAGCAATAGCAACAATTATTTACCAGCTATTTACAAATCTTTCTGCATGGTTTTGTATTTATATAGATATTATGAATACCAAATCTTAAGAGGTAAAATATTATTTAGTCTTTGAATTGTTGGTTAAATTACTATTTAGCCCTCAAATTTGGCAAAAATACTATTTAATCCATGAATTTGTAATTCTATCAACTATTTAGTCCACAAATTTGATAAATATACTATTTAGTCCCCAAATTTGCAACTCTGTCAACTATTTAGTCTTCTGACCATTACCAGTTAGATAACCAGGCACCAGCTGATGTGGCCGTTAAATGTTTATGTGGCACCGTTAAGTGCCTGGGCACATGTCACCTCACATGCCACATAAGCTAGTTTTCTAACAGGTAATAGTCAGGAGACTAAATAGTTGACAAAGTTGTAAATTTGGGGACAAAATAATATTTTTGCCATGTTCAGGAACTAAATAATTGACAGAGTTACAAATTCGATGACTAAATAGTATGTTTGTCAAATTCAGGGACTAAATAGTTGACATGAGCACTTTTACAAAGCAAAGCGCATATGGTATTTCTAGGTGAACGAATATATAGTATTCCTAGTTGAAGTCTTAATAGGCCTAATAAAATGACAATGGGAATTAATGTGGGTATGCATGAGAGTTTTTAGAAGATTAATATTCCCTGTTTATTTGCTAGATTGCGTCCCATGAAAGTCGAGCCCCAATGCTTTATTTAGCTTCTACAACAACTCTTTAACATTATTTCATAGAAAATTGAACTAAAAAGTATTTAATGACATATATGTTTGTTCTTTATTCTAACTAATTCAATCTCTTAAAATCAAACCATGAAATAATTCATAATAAAGACTAAAAGGTTACTATGCTTCATAAATCATAACTAACCATTTGTAAAGATAATCAAACATCTGACTGCAGAAGCTTGGGAAAGGTGATTGGCGTGGAATTGCACAATATAATAAACATATTTTGCAGCACTTGACAGCACATATATATATTAAGCAACAAAACCATTGCAAATTATGACTAATCCATTCCTGATATATATGACTAAAGGCATTACACAAGGAAGTCAGAAGTTGACTTAAATCCCACAGTTCCCAAGAAGTAATGCCACCATAACCATACCAAGGAAATGCTCCAAGTATAAGGCTAACAGTGGTTAAATAAAATCCCTGACAATAACCAACTAAGAAAGGTAAAAGAGGATGTAAAGAACCAAGCTACCTTCAATTAAAGTCTCCTCAGCCCACAGAGTAAAAAGATCAACATCCTTCAAAGCATTTCACAAATGACATAGCCCCATCCTCATACATTTGGCAATATTCTGAGCCAAGCATCTCAAAGGAGCTGTGTTGTGTATCCATAAATGCCTAGCCCCTTCCTCATACAGTTTCTACCATACAATACAAATAAAGGGAAGGCAGAGTGAGGATTCATTTCGAAATTAAAATATAGAAAAAAGGAATGTAAGCAGTATGAAATAAAAAAATATACCTACTTTCTCATGACTTTCTGTCTTCCATCATGTAAAATTCTAAGACCAATTAAATGATAGATATATTGTTGGATATATTGGGGTCTTTGGGACTAAATATCCGCCCATGTGGGAGTCCGATCGGGTCGAGTGAGGATTCGTTGGAAAGCTCGCTGAGAGACGAACAAAACGACACCAAGATGACACTCATCGGAGGCCACACGAGCCTGCACTCGTGGCCCAAAGTGGGCTAGGTGATCATGATGGAAGGATGATATTTTGTTCATATTCCAAGTCCCACATTGCTTGCGTCAATGATGGGAGCTCTCTCATCCTCCTATAAATAGGAGTGACTCTACACCTTTTCAGTTGCTCATTCCATGTGTTGGAAAGGGGGTCCCATTTGGGAAACCCCACTCAGTATAATTTTCTCTTTCTCTTGAGTCTTGTTCCACGCATCAGTCGTGGACATGTGGCTCTACCTCTCGTAAGTAGAGTTCTCCATTTGGTGCGGCCCTTTTCGGAGTGCATCGATTGGAGGTCAGCATTGGTGGAGTAGAGGCACTGGCAAGATCCAAGGTTTTAGCAATGGCGTCCAGGTTAGCAGCTTCCCCATATTTATTTTTGCCTGGATTCATTTTCTATTTTTCTTTTAAGTCCCTGGGTCGGGCCGGGTCATGTGGATCCGAGCCTTTCCCTACATTGGTGTCAGAGGCAGGTTTTTGCTAGAGCTCTGTTCTCCAGGATTGATGAACCGAAAAGGGTTAGAAAAATGTTTAGGGTTTAATATGATTTTATTTTATTTAAAACTTAGGAACATGAATAGGTTCCCAATTTTAATTATATGTTTTAATTATTGATTTAAAACATGTGATAATCATATATTGTAGGGTAGGGTCCTATGATTTTTGAATTTAAATTATGTGTTAATTTTTTAATTCAATATTGATTGGTAACCCATTCCCTAAAAAACCTAGAAACATGTTTAGGTTCCCCTTTCAATATTAAAGACCCTAATTGGCATGGATGTATATACATGTGGATGTACGCTACTGCTTTGGGAATGGGGAACTTTGAATGAAGAGGTTGACCGGCAAAGCAGGCCGTCGACGGTAACCGACCGGTGGAGGTTCGGCAGCCGCCGACGGTGGTTCACCGGCGAACGCACGGCCGCCGATGGAGGTCCGGTGACCTCCGCCGCTGCGGGTCACGGCAGGAGGTTCTCCGGCGACCTGCGCCGGTGCCGGCAGAGGACCAGTGACCTACGCCGCCGGTGTCGGCGGCTGGCCGGAGGTTCTCTGACACCGTCGTCGCCACGTGTTGCCGGCAACGGAGGCCGGTGGTACACCGGTAGTTGACCGGCACGGCCGTTGACTTACGGAGGTCAACGGTTGACCGTTGAGTGGTCAACGCTTACCGTTGACCAGCGTCGCGAAGTTTTTTTTTGTCGCGCATAATTTCTCTGTTTTCGACAATTTTTTAGTCGTATTCTTGTTTTCGCGAGACGAATCCAAATATGGGGAGAAATTATGGTGAATTGGAGTCTAAAGAGCGGATATGACCATCTCTTGACTCATTCACATACACAACGAGAGAGGAGATTTAAGCGGTTTGTGATAGTTTAAATTATCTTAAGCGTTTTGCTCGAGTGGGAGCTAGGGGTAGCATGTGGCAAACCCATAACTCGATGTAAATGCTTATCCACGTGGAAATTTAAATAGTAAGTGACTATTTAAATAATCGTAAGCGTTGTAATCAAGTGGAAGTTCGAGGTCGTGCCTGTGGCGACTCGATGTCCTTCTTGATCGCTTATATAGTGGGAATCCAAAAGTGATTTTCAATAGTATGTGACTATTCTATGAAAATTGTTGAGTCAAGCAGAGAAAAGTGTACATATATAGGCTCCCTGTGTGATGAGGGTGGTTGACCCTACTTCTCGAATACAGAGACTGACTATATCTACACTCGTCTTGCGTTGATTACAATTTTCAACAATTGTGTGTTGTGTAATAAGGAGTTGTGTAATTAGTGTTAGCGTTTAGGATTAACTGATAGTGTAACTGCAAAACTTGTAAATGTGGATCACATTATCGATACCGATTTGGTGACACTATGGCCACCAAATTGAGGTAACTTACAATCAAGTTTGATGACTCCAAGATGCGCTTTGATAGTGAAGACTCATTTAAGGGAGAAATCAAAGCATGATTTGGGAGTATGAGAAAGCCTGAAAACTCCCCACTGGTAAACAGTGAGTTCAAACTGTTGACCAGATCTCTTCCCTCCTATTAGAAGTGCATATAGGTCATTCCGACCTTTGCTAATATCATCAAGTTTTCTGATGGTATTAAACATCACCTAGTTCTCAAGGATTGTTGGCATAAGGCTGCGATATCCACCGAGCATGTAGCCTAAGTGGTTAAAGTTACTTAGAGCTCTAGGCTCTGAGAACAAGGACAAAGGATCCAAGAGACATGGTGCTAGGAAGAGAAAGGCTGAGTGTAAGGTAAGTATCCTCAGTTCAAAGGAAAAACAAGGGAGGAAAAGATATTTTGGCCAAGGTCAAATGTTGCTTGTGCCAATCCGTAAGACACTATGCACAAAAATTGTTTGTAGCAATCATTTTTCCTCTCACCCATGAACATTGGTTCATGGAGTTCCGTTCTCTGCCCAATGGGAGCAAAAGTATCCTTGTGGGAACAAAGCATTAATAAAGTTAAGAGGTTGGGCAGCTACAAAACAAAGTTGGGTAGTCACTACTCTTTATCTTTATATATGTTATGTGTTCAAGATACTGAAGGAACTGATTATGAGCTATTTTTTCCGTGAGAGAACTTAGGATATAATGTGATTCACATATTTATCATGACTCCTTAGTGTTAGTTTTTTATTTTATAACAATGGTTGTGTTGTGATACATTTTGAATTACATTCCCGTAATTCAACTAGTTGCTTTGTTGTGTCTTCCTCTGTGGTTGATACACCTTTTTTTGGAAAATGCGTGTGGGACGCAATTATGTATTAACAAAGGAGAATTTGTGAGGACAAATTCCCAATGCTAGTTTGTAAACGTTGCCTTACAGACAAAGCAACCTGAAAACCATTCGGTAATGAAATCAAAAAAAGATGCTTTCATCAAATTAGTCCACTCTGACATAAGGGTCCGATAAGCGTGGGGGCAAGGCAAGTGGCCTAGTATTTTCTCACAGTTACGTGATGAAATTAGGATAGTTAGACAACTAAATATTCCACACACTCCACATCAAAATGACTTGCTCCTGGAGTTGGTTAAGTTTATAATGACTCAGGTGAACGTTCCCATAGGGGAGATATTTTGCCAACAGTCACTTTCGTACTTAACCATATGCCCTTTCAAATTATGTGAGTGACTCCTTATGAGTTCTAGTTAGGTAAAAGACCTGATTAGAGTATGCTGAGACCATGAGGGTATACAACATACTTGATCCTTCCTATGAGTATGAGAAGCTTGACCCTAGAGGTAAGTAGCGTGTCTTGGTAAGATAGCTTGGTCACTCAAAAGGATACGTCTTCATTAGCGAGAATGAAGACACTCTGGTCACATAATTTAAGTCTAAGGATGTAATGGTCCTTAAGACAAACTCTTCTAGAGCAAGGGAGATGCATTTTTGGATGTGCATCTTCATTGAAAGGAGGCGGACCTACAACACGTTGAGAGGATCGTATAGACGCATCTCCAATTGCTGAGTCCTGTGGGAGTAATGCTTACGAGGAGCATATCTTCCACGATGCATAATCCAAGAGGAGTACTAAATTATCAAGTAGAGCCTTTGATAATTCAAAAGGCTCTCTCCGGCCCTACTAGTAAAAAGTGGACTAAAACGATGGAAGAAGAAAAGACCAAGTTTATAAGGACATACCAAGTATAAGACTTGGTGGATCTGCCCCGCGTCACAAGGGATTTTGAGAACAAGTGTGCTTTCAAAAATTTAAGGGAGGCAGAAGGGTCAATCGACCAATACTAAGCACATTAAGCAGTGAAGATGCTCAAACAGTAACAAGGTATTGACTGTGACGAAGCCTTCTCGTCTGCTGTGTGATCAAGAGTCTGATTCTAGCTTTGGTCACCAGTTTAAGTCTGGGGGTACATCAATTAGGATGTCAAGACCACTTTATTGAATGGCAAACTAGGTGAAGGGATCTACGTGCACAAAGCACGTAGGTCTTATGGAAAAAGGCCAGGAGCGCAGAGTATGCCGACTCCAAGGATCTGTCAAGATCTAACATATTCATCTAGACTCGTGGTAATTGACCACTTAGTCCATTTCAAGAAAGCTGAGAGTATTTCATTACCTCACGCTATATGTAGAAGACATATGGCTAGCTAGAAATGACATAGAGGCTGCTTTAGCCAATTAAGGATGGCTATCCTTTCATCTTTAAGATAAAGGAATTGGGTTAGGCAGTGGGAGTCAAGATTCATGGAGAATGATCCAAGAATCGACTCACTTTGTCACAAGAATCCTAAGAAGAAGAGATTCTTGGTGGTTTCCATTTGAGGGAACCTGAACCCGAATGATGTGCTAGTAGCAAGACGCAAGAGTTTGAGTCTTGTTACAAGTCTTTAGACTAAAGTCAGAGATAGAGTCATTAGATAGTATTTTCATACATGTAGTTGGTAGCTTGAAGTACAACGAGGAATGTACTCACTCTAACGTGCTTTTTGTCGTCGGCTTTATGAGCCGTTATCAGTTAAACCTGGGTCAGACACACTATTTAGAGTGTTCTGAGGTACTTGTAGGGCGCTGTTGACAATCTGTTGTTTTCATCATATTAGTGACCCGCAAACGGCGGGCCAAATATTGATGTCGATTGGGTAAGAGACTTGGATGAGAGGACATCCACGTCTTGGTGTGCTTTGCTAAGCACTGGAACCATCTTGCAGAGAAGCAAGAAAGGATTATGCATTTCTCTATCCACTAGGGACATGGAGTTCATTGCATGATCATCAGCAGTACATGGCAGTTTGGATTGGAAGATCTAAAGTCACTTATAAATCGCAGAAAGAGCTGTTGACCTAGTGACATTGATCTTATCAAGTCAAACAGCTATGGTTACACCAAAGAAAGCCTAAGTACCACAAGAGAACGCA